>JACCEG010000176.1:0-157171 GCA_014065205.1 Tuber brumale
TGTGGAGGGGCCTCGCTAGGCGAGGAAGGGGGCGAGAACGGGCAGCAGAAAGGCAGTACCGGAACTCAAAGGAAGGAATGCCTCGACGCGTAAAAAGAGCAGAAGAAGGCAGTGAGGGGGGGAGGGAGATGGCCGTCACTCCTAGGCAGAAGCCATCGTGGGAGGAGAGGGGGGGCGGATGGTTCGTGAATACCTAGCGTTGAGGGTTGATTTCAATCGCCGGGTGTGTAGAGGAGACGGAGGATGACCTATCTACTTGGTCCTAGTAACCTCCTTATATAGTTGCCCTGCACACCCGTGTGACTCACTCCCTCAAATCACGCACCACATATGACTCACAACCGTGAGTCTAATCCAAATATCATAATCTAATCATATTACCAAAACGGTCACATGCTCAACACCCTTGACCTCTTAATGAGGTCATGTATGAAACATAACATATCATCATAAAGCAAGCATATGACCAAAGTGGTCCTATGTGCAAAACCCATGACCTCTAATGAGGTCATGTGTGAAACATAATAAACCTGTAACTCATAATTATGAGTCACGTGAACACCTAATGCTGGCTAAGCCACATTCGTCACATTAGCTCCTCCCTCCATAAGCAGAAATCGATTCGAGCTTCGAATCTCCCATCATCGCGTTGATCCACCAATCTCGGGAAGCGTTTAGAATGGTTGGTCGCCTTCTAACCATATCCGTGTATTTCACCGATGATGGCTCTCCACTTGATCCGTCCCTTCCACAAGCCTTCTTCTGCCTCCGCTATCCTCTTGTTATAGGAGGTCCGGACTATGTCCATGCCGCTACTTGCGCCATCAATCATTTGCAAGAGTTTCTTATTCTCGCCCACAAGTCGCGCAATTGTTTCTTGTTCCAGTTTTGTTTCATGCTCGCGCCAATCGGCTGATTATTGCAATTGTTCGACTATCTGGCATAGTTCTTCCTTGCGTAAAAAAGTTTTTTATCTCCCCCCTCCTCAGTTTCTTTCCACAAAACCTCTTGGGTTGCCTGCTTGGCTTTCCATTGTTGTCTGCAGCGATAGGGGCTGTACCTGTGCATGCAGTTCTGCCATGAGATCTTGTAATGTGAGGGGTGGGTGCACCATTGTTGTGGTTGTGTTGCTCACTCAGCTAGGATCGGGGTGGTCGTTGGTGCTTTCTTTGTCACCCACCTCTTGCCTGGGCAGAAGTTGCTTCCATGTTTCTCATCTAGGTGCACCGGGCACCCACTGTCCATGCATGCCATCCAGTGACAGACAGCATGGTTTCTTTTGTTGCCATTGACCACCTTGGCCTACTCGGCCCCTATGGTCTTTCCTTCTTCAACTTACTTCATTCGGACATCTTCCTCTACTGCTGCCTACTGGTCTGCAGCCAGTGGCGGGCTTGCGGGGCTACCCCTGAGCTCGCAGTAATCTGTAGCATCCTCTGCACTCAGTTGACAGCTTCTGTGAGTAGCGTTGGTGCAAGAGGATGTGGACATCTTCAGAGTTTGTGAAGTTGGTAGCTGGGTACCACTCTTGATCGCGTTAGGATGAATAACTTGTCCACCTAGCACGGTATTGAAGATTACTGTGATATAAGCGGGAATTGCGTATTTCGTCTAGTTCGTATTTTGGTTCTCCCTCTAGTTCGATACACTGAAGATGTCTGATCCTTTGTGAGGTGATCTTGTTGTTCTGATAGAGTTCCAAAAGAGAGATGTAGAATGTGTTGTGTATCTTGATGGATAGGGGAAGGTCGAGTTTATATGCTCATTTCCCTATCCTTTCCCATATCTCCAATGGTCCCATTTTCTTGTAATCCAATATCTTGGATGGTCTTGTTGTTCCTGTATTTCTGGGTAGTAGCCACACCGTGTCCCCTCGTTGTAGGTATGGATCGGATTTTCAGTGTTGCTAGTAGTTATCTTCTTGTCATAATTGTTCTGTCATTATATCTGCCCCTAGGACGTCATGTAATTGACTCATATATTCTTTTTCCATTATCAGTCCCTTAGTTGTAAGACTTATGGCCTGATGTTCTGGGTCCAGACCGTAGTTTGAGTAAAAGGATGTCATCCTAATCATTTCCCATCTCTATTCTTGTATGCAGACTGCGCTATTGGTAGTAACCCGTCCCAGTTGTCCTGTTAACAGTTGATATGGGCTTGTAGATATTGTTCCAATATGCCATTTGTTCGTTCGGTTTGTCCATCCGTTTGCAGGTAAAAAGCCACAGTTACCTTCCTCTGGATTCCAAGTTCTTTCATTATCTCCTTCCATATTCCTGATGTGAATATGGATCCTCGATTGGTGATGATGTCCTTCGCCAGCCCATGTAGTTGAAAGATTTCCTTTATGAATATTGTTGGAAACTGCCCTGCTGTTGTAGTCATTCGTGCTGGTATAAAATGGCTGGTTTTTGAGAGGCGATCCACCACGACCAAGATTGAGTCACATCTATTGGCCTTAGGTAAATCCATTATGAAATCCACAGATATAGATGCGCCTGGTTTTTCTGGTGCCTTATTGAGTTTTCGCGGCCCATATGATTCATATTGCACCACTTTCGTTTGTTGGCATATGTCACAGTTCGTGACGTATCATTGGGATGACCTCCACAGTCTCGGCCAGCAATCTTTACGTGTGAGCAGTTCCGTTATTTTTGCCGTTCCTCTGTTTCCTGCTTGTTTCTCGTCGTGGTGTTATCTAATAAGGTTCATTCTTATCATTTGTCTTCCAGTATCCATATCTCCCCGTCATACCATAGATAGTAGTCCTTCCATTCCCATAGGCCTAAGGCCACCCCTTTTTTTTTTTTGTCTCCCCTTTCCAGATGGTCTCCTATTCCTCGCAACTCTTCTTCTCGTTCAATCGCTTTTCGCAGTTCTTCATCGTCTGGGTCCTGAATCTCTGTTGCCTCTATAGCTTCGAAGTATTCGCTTAGTAGCATTATTCAATTATTCTTCTTGATCTTTTTGTCTTCTTTGTCTTGTGGTTTGTCGCTTGTGATTCTTAACTAGGCATCCAGTCTTCCTCCATCTTTTCCAGCGCAGTATTCATTTTTGTAGTTGTATTTGCTCAGACTCTATATCTATCAGATTTTTCTGTTATTGAGCTGCTTCGTTGTCGTCAAGGGAACCAGGTTCTTGTGATCGGTTAGAACTCTGACTTGGTGGTTATTGTTTTGTGTGTATCGTCTCCATTCCTGGAGTACTAGAACTATCGCTAATAGTTTTTTGTTGGCAACATCGTAGTTGCATTCGACCTGTGTCATTGTTTTTGATCAATAGCACACTGGGCACCATTCTCACTCTTTATATTTCTGAGATATGATCACCAAACAGACATGTTTCGATGGGTCTGTTTCAATGGTTGTTTCCCTCCCAGGATAGAAGTGTACCAATATTGGTGCCCTTGTGAGCTTCATTCAGATGTTGTCACAGGCCTTCTGTTCTTTTTCTCCCATTCTCATTTGACATCCTTCTTGGTCATGTTATATAAGAGTTTGGCCATTCGGCTGAATCCATCTATAAACCTTCTATAAAAGTTACATATTCCTGTGAAACATAGGATATCTGTTTCCTTGTTTGGCTTCGCCCAGTTCCATATAGCCACTGTTTTAACTGGGTCCACTTGAACTCCATCTCCATTGATGATGAATCATATGTACTCCGTTTCTGTCTTGCGGAACTCGCATTTGGATAGTTTAATCTTCATCCCTGACTTCTGAATCTCGTTTATGATGTAGCTGACGTCATTCTGGTATTGTTCCAGGTTTTCCAAATATAAGAGTATATCGTCCAGATAGAGTATGCAACATATATTGCGGAATTTCTCCTGTACCTTGTTGATCCATTGTTGGAATGATGCTGGTATGTTGGTCAGGTAAAACAGCATGACCAAGTATTCGTACATCACGTATCTTGCCGCAAAGCTGGTTTTCTATTCGTCTCCTTCCTGTATCTGTATGTGGTGATAGGTGCCCACGATGTCCAGTTTGGTGAAGTATTTTGCCGCTCTCTATCAATCCGGTGCTTCTCCAATGAGTGGCAGTGGATATCAATCTCTTTTCGTTACACAGTTGAGGGCTTGGTAGTCCACAGACAGTCTCATCTTCTCATCCTTCTTTTTGATGAATGGGATGGGTGAGCCAGCAGATCCCAACGAGTGTTGTACCCACTCTCTCTTCATATTCTGTTGAACATATCCGGGTAATTCTTCCAACTCTTTTTCCCCCCGTAGGTAAAGACATTGATAAGGAATCTTCGCCTTTGCTTTTGTTTTCTTGTCTTTTTCGATGTAGAACTTGTGATCCACTGCTGGTCTCCTCAGAGGTAGCCTGTCAGCCTCTTTTTCCGGCAATGGGTTTGTGAATCAGTAGTATTTATGTGGTATTATGTCGTACCACTACTTCTCTTTTCCTTGTTTCTTGTGTAATATCGCCAGCTCGGTACTGATATTGTTTCGTGCTAATTCCAGTTTTTCTTCTTGCGGATTCTATTTGAAGATTCCTGTAAGGTCTCCTCTATGGTTATATCTGCCAAAAGCGTGGGCTGATATTTCTCAAATCTTCGCTGATTCTTCTTTCTCGGTCTTTGGGCCAACTATGCTACCAAACCCCCTTGTTCCTCTTTTGGTGGCATGAAGTTCTCATACTTCATGCATTTCTTCTTTGTTGATCTTCTCGATCATCAACGACATATTTGAATCTCCTTATGGGATTTCTTGGTCGATATCTCTCTGGTTGGCCAGACCTACTTTGATCTCTCAGATATAGTCGACATCGATGACTCCAGCATTGGTAATGAGTTGCTTCGTGACTGCCAGTCGGCTTTGTGGTACTATCCTTCAATAGGTACCCGGAGGCAGTCCTATCGCTATCCCAGTAGATATTGTCTCTTGACCTGTTGCTTAAATCGTATTCTTTTTGTCGGCATATAGGTCCTGTCCTGACAGTAGTTTGCAACCATTTGTTGGTATCAAGATCTTGTCGTACAACTTCATAAATGTTATTTTCCAACCAGGTTCTTCTCTAAGTTGGTCTAATTGTACTTTCACATTCTCCTCTTGTGCTTCTCTTTTGGGTGTCGTATACACCACTAGACAACTGTTGAGACATTTTGTCATGCATTCTTCACTAGCGAATATAATCTTGTTGTTGTCCCAGTTGAACATGGAGTTGAGTTGTCTTAACCATGGCATCCCGAGGACAAGCTCATATTTCTTCAGGTTCGCTACTTTGAAGGTCACCTCTTCCCTGTAGCTACCTATGGTCACACGTACTTGCACTGTATGGGTTATCGGTGCATGGTGCTGGGCTTTCCATCTGCTAGATAAACCTGTCTCTTCTTTCGTGTCGGTATCAGCGGGTAGTTGTATTTGTTACAGATTTCCTTATCCATAAAATCCTCAATTGCCCCCCAAGTCATGCATTGCGTGTATTGTAGTTCATTTCTTTTTCCTGTCGTATAGTATGATCTTGAACATGGTATGAGCTCCTTCTTCCCGTAGTGCTGTGTAGTAGTTTGCCATGGTGATCTTTTTCTTTTAGTTTGTGGTCCGTTTTCTCCCTTCCCTTGGTTTTGCTCCCCTTCTTGTCCACCAGGCCATCTCTTACCGGTGACTGTCTTCTTTTTCCAGTTGATCCTCCTCTGCGGTCATCTCCCTCCTGCTGGTCCTTATCTGTTGTCCGATACAGTTGTTGCCTTGAGCCAATATGACTGGTTTCTGCCCATTGTCTGGTCTGTTTTCGAATTCCCAGATTCGATGTCCTTTTATGCCCTCATCTTAAGCTGAGATTCTGTTCTCTTTGCTTCTTGTAATCCTCATTGGACAGGTCAAGGGGTCGTCATGTCTGAGCCTTATTCATTTTGACCTTACAGTTGAGTGTGGGTCTGAAACTTCCTTTACCAGGCTGCAATACTGGCCTGAATGTTCCATCTATATTTCATGGGGTGTAGGTCTCCTTTGCTTCCTCATGTTTTTCCCATCTTAGCCTTTTCAGGATTGCCAGCCAAGTTTCCTTCTGGATGGCTCAGCCGGTCAATTCCATGATGGTGTCAATTTCGGAATGGAAATGCTGCAATTCTTTCCGTAGTCTTTTTGACATAGCCGTGTATAGGCATTGTGATGGAGTTGTATTGTCCATTAGTACTTCAGTCTGGTGATGCCTGAACTCATTCCAGTATTCTGACATTGATCGTGATCCCTGTTCTATATTCATTTAGTGGATCCGAGCTATGCCCCTTGGGTCAACCTCCTCACACTGCTTTCTGATGGCTTCCTTGAACTCGTGCCAGCTTCTCCATTCTGTTGGTTTATAGCCTTCCATGTATGGCATTAGCCATTTGCTCGTGTATCCCCAGGGGAGAATTGTGACGTAAACGATTTCTTCCTGATCGTATCCTTCTTGCCACCTTGTAGCCCGGAAATATATCATTAATTCCACCCACCACTTCTAGAGGTGTTTCCTGTCTCCTCCATAGGTTTCTGGTTATTTGAGCTTTGGGCGGTACTGTCCCACCTGTCGAAGGGGCTGTTCCATTGGTTCGCGACTGAGCTAGAGTGCTGCTCCTGGCATGGTCCCAGTTTCGCTGCCAGTTCCTTCTCCTCTGGCTGGTCCAGGTGCCTGCATTGTTTTGTAGCTTTCTTTTTCGGAGCTAGAATGTTCTCGTGTCGATTGTTCCTCTGGTATTAGCAGACTTCGTGTCCGTCCGAGTTGCGAAACTATAGGTTGCAATTTAGCTGCTACCTCAGGTAGCTCCCGGGAATTGTCCTCAAAAGTGTAGTCCACCTTGGTATCATCCAAGCGTTGCTATAAGTAACGCTACCTAATGTTACAATCCGCAACTGATATCTGTTCTCAGCAACGGGTTGATGATACTTCTCCTTTTTTTTCACGACTATTGTTCTTAAGTGGAAGCCAACTATAAGGTGGGAGAGACTCTCGTGTCTCCAGTCTTGGTCACTTATCGTACTCTTTCTCCCACTCTACTCGCGTAGCAGAGTTCTCGTCTCGTACGTAATAGTTTATCAAGAGCATAAAGAATTTATATTCGTAAAAGCAAAACGTATTAAGTAACGAGATGACTTTGGATGAAGCGTGAAGAGCCTGTCTACATGGTATTTTCATTTTATTTCCTTTTTTTCTCTTTTTTCCCTTTTTTTCTATTTTTTTATCACCATGTATTTACTGTTTACGGTACAAGAACTTGCATGCTGGGCTAGCTATGGCATAAACAAAACCTCAATCTCAAAACTCGCAAGCACAAAGGAAATAACTTGCACCAAATTGCAAAATCCTACTCAGAGTGTCTGATGGCCAATACGAAATCACAAGAAACAAAAGTAAGCAAGTACAAAGCGCATAACAAAAAATAAAACCAAGAAATAAACGAAAACCACGCACTGGAGGGAACAAAATAACCGGTATGTGTTGCAGTGCAAGGCCTGAAACTGTGGATCGGGAGATCCATCCGGCGGGGAGAGGACTCACATGTAGGGTTCTGGCACGCAGTTGGCATGCCAGGGGAAAAGCCAGAGGTGGTAACGTTAAGATACTGTGCCAGGCAGTGGAGGATTTTTGGGTCACTCCGTAGTGAGCTGTCCCTGCCAACGTTTGTGATCCCTGGGAGGTAGTTCTGATGAGATCCCTTGCAGGACTCGCAGAACAGGACGGCATGAGTGAAGTCCTCCTCATCCACCTCACTGTGGAGGCAGAGGGGGAAGGAGTGGTCTGTGAACCAGGAGGGATGGGCGGCGAGGTAGCTTTTGCCCCCACGCATTTGGTGGATCTTGCCAGGGATGAACTTCCTAAGTCCGATGAATGGGTGAGGGCTAGAGGGTCGGGGCATATGGGTAGCCGGGTGGGGGGGGGAACTGGGCAGCCCCATCGACGACCAGTGCAGCTCTCACATGTGCCTAGATTGAAGGATTGCACCAGACTAAGTTTTGCACAGTGAGCTGGTGAGGTGGGAGGAGGTCGGATGAGGCAACTGCAACAGGACCTGAAGAGTTAAGGAAGGGTAGGGTGCGATGCGCTATCGCATCTAAGGGCAGGTGCATCCTTAGAGGGGGGCAGGAGGAGTGGGTCTTTCCCCGGAGAGTGGTGTAGACTGACTTTAGGCCCCGGGTGAAGTATCAGAGATCCTCTAAGGCCCGGGAGGGGGAGGACTTAGGAAAAGAAGGGTGGAGTCTCGCAGTCACCAGGTTGGCCTGCGGAGGGAGGCAGACAAGTCGAACAGGGGCCAGTCTCTGTCGGTAGCAGACTATCAGTGGGAGAGGGGGGAGAACCAATTCGCACACCAGGATGCCAATCGGGTTTGAGGATAAGCAATTCGTTACGCACCTCTTGACGGTTCTCCAAAAGACAGAAATTCGGTCCAGGAGAGTGAGGCCCGGCGAGGAGAGCTCAGCTCTGTAGAGGAGGATTGGAAAGATGAGAGAGGATGCCAGATGGTGGTAAAGGAATGGAGGGAGGCCCTTGCCAGGACTGGTGAGTCTCTGAATTATTGTGAAGGCCCCTTGAGCCAGAACAAGTCTTCTTGTGAAGTGGGAGGTGGTGCCCTTAGAACATGAGGGGGTTGCTGAGGGCTGAAACCAAGGGTCAAGCTAATGTATTAGTTTAGTGGGGCAAAAGAGGAGGCCATCTAGCGAGACTGGGATTCCAGGTAGTGGAACCTGTTATGCTGGACTCATCCCGTGTATGAGTTTTATGTTTGGGATCGAGAAGGGCACTTCCAGCCTGCCTGCTTTCACCTGTTGAGTGCGGGTGATACCTTGTGGTCTCTGGACATTCCTCTGATACGAACCGGAGGCAACCGTGACCGCGAAGCCGTTCACATGGGAATAGGATAAGGCCCTGAGGGACTGGGAAATCAAGCATCGAGACATATATAGTAATTGGGAGTGGTGAGATCTGAGAGCCCTGTGGGGTGCTGATCGAAACTAGGGAGAACCTATCTAATAGGTCTTTTTACCTTTTTCTCTTTTTTTTTTATCATCATGTATTTGTTGTTATTTAGGGTACAAGAACTTGCATGCAATGCTAGCTATGGCATAAACAATCCCCTTTCCTCCCTATGCCCAGCCTCAATGTATCTCCAAGACTGTCTAGTATGGGGCTAACTGCACATCTCACACAAAAGAAAAACCTGTCCCTCATTCACAAACTAATTCAGAAAATAGGAGCCGGCTAACTGAGAAGCAGGAAAACATCGGAAGGTAACCAGTTGGAACATCATGGAAACCAACAAAGAAACAAAACGCAGAGCAGATGCCACAATAACCATACCAGGTATATGTGCTGGCAGCAGAAACTGTAGAAGTCATCACGCAACGCGATGCAACTGAGAAAATGGCCCCCCTATGGGGGACGGTATAAGAGGATGGAGCAGTAGGGTGCAAGCTGAGGAAGTGTGTAGCAGTAGGGTCCAAGCCAATCCAACTACTGGAACAGGTCAGCCACCGAAGACAACTGTGTCAACTCACGGTAATCATGTTCGTGTCTTGCTAGGTGGTCGCCAGTGTAGAAGGCAAAACATTTTACCACATATCTCATGTAGTCCGTTGTTCTGTGAGAGATCGCTTGACTTGCTGGATCGCATACCATCGCTTAAGCCCACCGTGGCCAGGAGCAAGATCGTCCTGTGAGCCAGTTGAAGAGTTCTCGCGTACCGCAAATCATATTCTCAGACGTTGGAAGCAGGTGAAGCAAGTAGTCGCTGACCACGGAGAGGGGCCTCACTAAGCGAAGAAAGTGGAGGGAATGGGAAGCGCGAGAGGCATACCAGAACTCAGAGGAAGGAAAGCCTCGACTCGTAAAGAGGAGAAGAGGACAGTGAGGGATAGAGGTAGATGGCTGTCACTTCTAGGTTGCAGCCATGGTGGAAGGTAATGGGGGGTAAATCGTTTGGGAAGCTCTCGCATTAAGGGTTGATTTCAAGCGCGAGAAAAATAGAGGAGATGGAGGATCTCTTATCTACTCGGTCTTTTTTCACTTTTTTTCACTTGGCTTATTTTTACATTTTTTATCATCATGTATTCATTATTTACGGTACATGAACTTGCATGCAGCGCTAGCAATGGCATAAACAAAACCTCAATGTCAAAACTGCGAAGTAAAAAGAAGATAATTCACAACAAGTGGTAAAATCCTTGTCACAGTGTCCGATAGCCGACACGAAATCCCTAGGCACTAAAGCAAGTAAAGATGAAAATCATAACTAAAAATAAAACCTGCCAATAAAAGAAATACATTTGCAGGATCAAACAAAACTAATGCGGGACGTTGCCGTTCAGGGCCCGAACCCATGCATCGGGAGCTATGTGCAGCGCGGAGACAGCTTGGGCGGGGGGTTTCACGATGCAGGCGGCATGCCAGGGGGAAAGCCGGCGGCAGTTATGTTAAGATACTGCGCTAAAGAGTGGAGGGCATTTATGTCAGACCATAGTCAGCGGTCCCTGCCGATGTCTGTGAGCCCCGGCAGGTGGCACTGACGTGTTACCTTGGGGGACTCGCAGTACAGGATGGTATGAAGGAAGTCCTCCCCACCCTGTTCACAGTAAGGACCCAGGGGTGAGTGGTAGTTTATAAACCAGGACAGATGGGCAGCAAGATAGCTCTGGCACCAATGGATTGGCTGGATCCTGTGGTGTTGATCCTTCCATGGCGCACAAATAAGTGGGGCGAGAGGGTCGGGGCATATTGGTAGCCGGGTGGGGGGGGAACTGGAGAGCCCAAAACCTTGGCAAGTGCAGTTCTCACATGTGCCTTGATAGAATGATAGGGTGGGACCTCCTCTTTCACAGGAAGCTGGTCAGGTGGAAGGAGGTCGGACGAGGCTACTGGAACGAGGCTGGAAGTGTTCATAAAGGGCAGGGTGCGGTGTGCTATCCCGTCTAAGGGCAGGTGTTTCATTAAAAGTGGGCAGGGGGGTTGGGCCATCCAAATGAGAAGGGTGTAGACTGATGTCAGGCGCCTGGTAAAGGGACTGTGGTCCGCCTAGGCCCGGAAGGAGGAGGACATAGGTAAAAATATGTGCAGTCTTGCAGTTGCCGGGTTGGCCTCCGAAGAGAGGCAGACGAGGCTGACAGGGGCCAGTCTCTGTCAGTGGAGGATCAACAGTGGGAGGAGGGGGAGAGCCAATTAATATGCAAGGATGCCCACTGGGATTGAAGAAACCCAGTTTATCACCTATTTCTGGATGGCTCTCCAAAAGAGACATCCGGTCCTGAATAGTAAGCCTCGATGAGAAGAGGTCGGCTCTGTAGAGGAAGATTGGAGAGATTAGAAAAAATGCCAGGGGGTGGCAGAGCAAGGGGGGAAGGCCCTGGCCGGGCCGGCAGAGTGCCTATCTACTTGGTCTTTTTTTTTCGTTTTTTCTCTTTTCTTTATTATGATGTATTCGTTGTTATTTAGGGTACAAAAAGTTGTATGCAGTGCTGGCTATAGCATAAACAATCCGCATTCTTCCCTCCACCTAGTCCAACCATATCTCCAATACTCTCTGGTATGGGCCTAACTGCACATCATGCCCAAAAGAAAAACCCGACCTTATCTCGCAAGAAAACTCAGAGAATAGTAATAGTCTAACTAAGAACATGTAGGAGAACATAGTAAGGTGAGCACGCAGAACATCACACAAGCAAAACAAAAGAAAAAGGCGCAAAGCAGATGCTGCAACAACCTGAGCCAGATATAGGCGCTGGCAGCAGAAAACCATGGAAGTTATCTGGTAATGCGATGCAACCGAGAAAAGGGAGCCGCAGGTGGGTGGTGGAGAAAGCGGTAGGAGCAGTAGAGTGCAAGCTGAGGGAGGGTGTAGCAGAAGGGTGCAAGCTGATCCAACGGCCGGAACAGGATGGAAAGCCTATGGAACCGTGGCAACTCTCGGTCATCGTGTTTGTGTCTGCCTAGGCAGTTCCCCGTAGAAGGTGGGCCATTTTGCCTTGTCTCTCATGTAGTCCCTTGTTCTTTGAGAGATAGCGTCACTTCGTGGATAGGATACCACTGCTTAAGCCGACCCAGGGGAGGAGGGAGATCCACCCGGAGGCTGGTTGAGGAGTTGTCGTGTACCTCAAACAGTGGTCCCCACTGTGTAGAGCGTCGGAAGCGAGCCATCGCCAACCGTATGCCGGGGCCAAGCTAAGTGAGGAATGGGGCGAGAATGGGCTGTGTGAGAGGCATACCGGCACCCAGTGCAAGGAATGCACTGACACTGAGAAAGGTAGAAGAGGGTATTGAGGGGAGGATGGAGATAGACATCACTACTAGACCGCAGCCATCGTGGGAGAAGAGGGGGGTGGATCGTTCATGAAGTGCAATCATTGCGGGTTGATTGCAAGCGCGAGGAAAATAGAGGAGACGGATGATGCCTATTTACGCGGTCTTTTTTAATCTTTTTTTGTTTTCGGTTTTTTTCTTTTCTTTATCATCATGTATTCATTGTTTACTCTACCAGAACTTGCATTCAGTACTAGCTATGGCATAAACAAAACATGAATCTCAAACTCACAAGTACAAAGGAAATAACACGCACCAAAATATAAAATCCTGGTATCATTATCCAATAGCGTCCACGAAATCCCAAGGAACTAAAGCAAGCAAGTCCGAAAATCATAGCCAAAAATAAAACCAACCACGTAAAACAAAATCAATGTCTGAATGAAACAATGTTAACAGTAGGTGTCACGGATCAACGACGAAAACCACGGATCTGGAGCTCCATGAGGCGGGGAGAGGGTTTGGGTGGGGGGTCCCCGCACCCAGGCGGCATGCCAGAGGGAACGCCGGTCGTGGTAACATTAATCTAACATCCCAGGGAGTGGAGAGTATCTATGTCGGTCAGTGTTGAGCTGTCCCTGCCATCATCCGTAAGTCCCTAGAGGAGTTGCTCACCAGGTTTCTTGTGGGACTCACAGTACAAGAAGGCATGAGGGAAGTCCTCCTCACCCGCCTCGTAGAAAGGCCAGATGGGGGAGGGGTCGTCATTGAACCAGGAAAGGTGGGTGGCGAGGTAGCGTTACCCTAACGCGTCTTGTGGATCCTGCTGGTGGTGAACCCCGCAAGGCCCATAAGCAGATGGAGCGCGAGGGTCGGGGCATAGGGGTAGTCCAGTAGGGGGGAAAACTGGGTAGCCCAATCCTTGGCAAAGGCTGCTATCATACCCACCTTGATAGACTGATAAGCCGGGACCTGCTCTCCCATGGGGAGATGGCCAGGCGGAAGGAGGTCAGATGTGATGATAGGAACTGGGGCTGAAGTGTTGATGAAGGGAAGAGTGCGGTACTCTATCGCGTCTACGGCAGGTGCTTCTTTATAGCGGGGTAGGGGGGTGCGTCTTCCAAGGAGAGGCGCATAGACTAACATCAGGCCATTGGTTAAGTGTCACTGGTTTTCCAAGGCCCAGAAGTGAGAGGACTTAGGAAAGGAGGAGTGGAGTCTCGCAGTCGCAGGGTTGACCTTGGGAGGGAGGCACACAAGTTGGATAGCAGCTAGCCTCTGACGGAGGAGAATCAACAGTGGAAGAGTGGGAAGAGCCAATTCGCATGCTAGGATGCCAAGCGGGGTAGAAGAGAAGCAATTTGTAACCCATCTCTAGATGGTTCTCTAAAAGACAGAGATCCGGTCCAGGAGGCGGAGGCTCGGAGACAAGAGGTCCGCCCCACAGAGGAGGATTGGGGAGATGAGGGAGGATGCCAGATGGGGGCAGAGGAAGTGGGTGGACCTTGCTTGGGCCTGTAGAGTTTCTCAATTGTTGTAAAGGTCGCTTGGGCCAGAGGAAGTCTGCTTATGAAGTGTGGGGTGGTTCCCTTAGTGCACGCTGTGGTTGAGGGCTCGAACCAATAGCTAAGCGAACGGATTGGTTTACGGGTGCGAAAGAGGGGGCCATCTAGCAAGACCCAATCGCAGATGGTGTGACCTTTTGCGCTGGCATAGCCCTTTACATGAGTTCCATCTTTGGGATCGAGAAGGACACCCCTAGCCTCCCTGCTTTCTCCTGGAGAGTGCTGGTAATGCCCTGTAGCCTCTGGACATTCCTGCAGTATGAACTAGATGCCAACCGTTACTATACAGGGGTCCAGGTAGGTAAGAATGAGGCCTCGATAGACCGGGAAAGGAACGGGGAAGACATATATAGGGAACAGGAGTGGTGTGATCGGAGAGCCCGGCGTGGTACTAACCGAAACTGGGGTGAACACTTGGGTGGCCGCCTGGAAGACCACGCTGTAAGAACACCTGCGGAGGAAGGACAAAATCCACCAGACTATATAAGGGCTGACCACCTTGGTGGGAAGCCTATCGCACAGCAAGGCGGCTGAGACATTGTCAAAGCCGCCCTTGATGTCGAGGAAGAGGGTCGAGATGTTGAGCTTGGGGAGCATAAACAGCTGAACCTTGTAGGACATGGTTGCTACTACGTTGAAAGTACTCAAACCTGGGAGGGATCCATTTTGGTGGGGGGACAAGAGGCCAAGTCAGCGGGCGCGTACAGGGAGACGGGTTGCCATAATCCTTTCAAGAATTTTAGAGACAGTTTCGAGGAAGACCATGATCCGGAATGAGGCTGGTGTGTCATAGGAGGGTTTCCACGGTTTGTCCAATGTGATGCCGTTGGCTTTCTTCAGGGAAGAGGGCTGGTGTCCATACCAAATAAGCGGACTGAGGAGGGATGTGCGGATGTTGGGGTTCACAGAGTAAACTCTTTTCCAAACCGAGCATGGTCTCTGGTCTGGGCCAGGGGCAGAGGATGATGAAGAGTTCTGAAGGCCAACAGTTATCTCCTCCACCAATAGCATGGGAACATCCCTGAATTCTCGCAGGATGGCTGCTGGATTCGAGGATTGCTTCACAGGAAAGATGTGACAGAGGAGTGCTTTGTTGATTGCTGCGGGGTTGTTGGCCCCGGGTATCTGGGGGAACCTGTCTGGAGGTCTGTCAAAGACGTTGCGCTTCACAGTCCAGAGTGTTTGGAGGGTAGCAGCTTTCTGGAAATTGTTCCAATATTCAGTCTTGGCCTTCTTGATGGCCTTGAGGTATAGAAGCCGTGCTTCCTTGGACTATCGCTTTGATGAGGGAAGTAGGTCCCACCATCCTGTACAGACCGTGTAGTAGAAAGCAGATCTTTGAGCCACAAGGTTGGAGGACCTCTACGGTTTGGACCCATCAGAGGGCCTCTTAGCTGGGATGTGGAGCCCGTGCATAGCTCTCAGCCTGCTAAAGGCCGTATCAAACAAGGTGCCAAGCCTATCTACGGGGTTTTTTCTTCTTCTTTCTTTCCTTTTTTTTAATCAACATGTATACCTTGTTTACAGTACCCGAACTTGCATGAGGCGCTAGCTATGGCATAAACAAAACCTCAATCTCAAAACTCGCAATTAAAAAAGAAACAAATCACAACACGTTGCAAAATCCTCCAAACCAGGTCCTATAGCCAACACAAAATCCCGCGGAACCGTAGCCAGCTAGTACGAAAGTCAGAACGAAAAATAAAACCAAGTAAGACTAGAAAAGCATTCATGGGATGGAGTAAAACTAATGGTAAGAGTAATGATTACGGGCCTGAAACCGTGGATTGCAAACTTCTTGCATCGGCGGGAGGACCGAGGCAGCAGGTTCCAGCATGCAGGCGGCATACCAGAGGGAAAGCCTGTGGCGGTCACGTCGAGGTATCATGACAGAGAGTAGAGGGCATTTATATTGGTCCAAAGTGAGGTGTATCTGCTGATTTCTGTGAGCCCACAATGGTGGCACTCACGAGACTACTTGGAAGACTCGCAGTACAGGATAGCAAGAGCAAAATCCTCCTCATCCGCGTCGCAGTGGGGACAGAGGGGGGAGGGGTCATCAGTGAACCAGAAGTGGTGGGCGGTGAGATAGCTTTTACCCGTACGGATCTGGTAGATCCTGCCAGCCACTAACTACTCAAGGCCCATGAACAGGTAGGCCGAGTAGGTCATGGTGTATCGAAGGCCAAGTGGGGAGGAAAACTGGCTAGCCCTATCCTTGGCAAGTACAGCTTTTACATGTATGTTGATGGACTGGTAGGATGGGGCCCCCTCTTTCACGGGGAGCTGGTGAGGTGGAAGGAGAACAGCCGTGGCTACTGGAAAAGGGCCTGAGGTGTTGGTGAAAGGTAAGGTGCAGTGTGCCATTGTGTGCAAGTGGAGGTGCTTCCTTGTAGGGGGGCACCGAGGTGGGGTCTTCCAAAGAAGAGGGGTGCAGACTGATGTCAGGCCCCTGGTGGAGTGACGATGGTCCTCCAAGGCCCTGAACGGGGAGGACATGGGAAAGGAACGGTTGAGCCTCGCAGTCACGGGGTAGGCCTCCAGAGGGAGGCACACAAGCTGGACAGCAGGCAGTCTCTGTTGGTGGAGGATCAACCGTAGCAGTTTGGGGAGAGCTGATTCGCACTCCTGGATGCCAACTGAGGTTGAAGAGAAGCAATTTGTTACCCATATCGAGACAGTTCTCTGAAAGACAGACATCCGGACCCGGAGGGTGAGGCTTGGTGAGAAGAGGTCCACCCCATATAGGAGGATGGGGTAGATAAGGGAGGATGCCAGGCGGTGGCAGAGGAAGGGGCGGAGGCCCTTCCCTGGTCATGGAAGTCTCTGAATTGTTGTGAAGGCCCCTGGAGCCAGGGCAAGTCTTCTTGTAAAGTGTGAGGTGGTGCCTTTAGAGCAAGAGGTGGATGAGGGCTCAAAACAATAGCCAAGTCAATGGATTAGTCTGGAGGGGTGAAAGAGGAGAACATCCATCAAGACCGGGATCGCAGGGTAGTGGGATCTTTTGTGCGCCTATCTATGCAGTCTTCTTTTTTCCCATTTTTATTTTTATCATCAATTTCTTTGCGTATTTAAGGTACACAGTCTGCATGCCGTGCAAGCTATGGCAGACACATAAACCTCCCCCCATACGCCAGCCCGAAACAGCCAAAAGAGATACCGTCAATGAACACGAACAGGAAAGCGCACCGGCAGACAGGACTGAAACCCTCAGAACATGACACCCCCCGCCCAAACCCCGCGCAGTTGAAAAAGCTCCCCCGCTCTGTAACTTGTAGTATACACTAAGGGTAAAGACTGACAAAGAAAGCCACCCAAGCCTATCAAAATAAAAGAAACCCCACTTCCCGACAGTGGTGTAACTCCATAGGAAGAGCTACCCCAAGTAGCCTTAACCCGGCGAAACAGTGCCACCTATAACAATAAATGTCTACAGTTAAGGGATATACCTGACTAAGGGGAACAGAAACCGAGGAGAGAAGCCCAAGCTGAGGCAAAGAGAACTTGTGGGAGGGGACAGGGACTAGTGCAAGCCAGACGGGGAAGCACAGTGAGGATGCTCAAAGGGAGTTGAGGTAAGGCTGTGTGGCAGTAGGGTGGAAGCCGAGTGAGGGTGTAGTAGTAGGGTGCCAGCGGATCTGGCGGTCTGCTCATCAAGGAAACGGAACGCAAGCATGTTAACTTTCGGTAATCATGTTCGTGTCTTTCTAGGCAGTCCCTAGTGGCGGAAGGCAAGGGATCTGACCACGTCTCTCATGGAGTCCCTTGTACTACAAGAGATGGTGCCATTAAGTGGATGGGATACCAGTGCTTAAGCCAACCGTGGGGTGCAGTGAGATCGATATGAGCGCCTGGTGCAAAGTTCTTACGTACCGCAAACTGTGTTTCCAGTTGTCTGAATTATGAAAGGTGTGCTGTCGCCGACAGGGTCAGGGGGCCTCGCTAAGCGAGGAAAGGGGTGGGAATGGGCAATGCTAAAGGCATACCAGCACATAGATGGAGGAAAGCCTTAACACATGAATGAGAGAAAGAGGACAGTGAGTAGAGGTAGATGGCCGTGACTCCTAGGCCCAAGCCATTGTGGGAGGAAAGGGGGTGGTGGATGGTTTGCGAGATCCCCAGCATCGAGGGTTAATTTCAAGCATGGGGAAAATAAAGGTGACGGAGGATGGCCTATCTGCTCGGTCATTCTTCTCTGCATTTTTATTTTTGTATCATCAATTTAATTTTGTGTTTAATGCACACCGTCCACATGAACCGTAAGTTATGGTAGCCACATAAACCTCCCCCCCTATGCCAACCCAAAACAGCTAGAAGAAAAACCGTCAATGAACTCGAACAGGAAAGGGCACTGGTAGACAGGCCCGAAATCCCCAGAACCTGACATCCCACATCCAAAAATGGCGCAGTCGAAAAAGCTCTACCCACCCTGCAACTTGTAGTATACCCAAACAGTAAAGACTGCAAAAGAAAGCAACCCAAGCCCATCAAAAACAAAAGAAACCCCACTTCGTGACCTTGGACTAACCCCATAGCAAGAGCCGTCCTAAACAGTCTTAACCCAGCTGATTACTGCCACCTACGACATAAAACGTCTGCGGCTAAGGGCTATGCCCGACAAAGTGGAAGGGGAACCGAATAGAGAATGGCCCAGGCCGCAGAAAATAGAACCCATGCCAGGGCACAGGGACAAGTGCAATCCAGACCGGGAAGCCAGGTGGAGGCGCCCATAGGGCGTCAAGGTAAGGCTGTGTAGCAGGAGGGGGCAAGCTGAGGGAGGGTGTAGTAGGAGGGTCCAAGCCTATCCAGCGGCCAGGTCAGGAAGGAAACAGAACGCAACCATGTCAACTATCAGTTCACTTGTTCGTGTCTTTCTAGGCGGCCCCCAGGGGTGGAAGGCAAGCCATCTTACTGCATCTCTCATGTAGTCCCTTGTTTTATGAGAGACAGCGTCACTTAGTGCATGGGATACCACTGCTTGAGCCAACCTTGGGAAGGAGTGAGATCGACCCGTGGGTCTATTGGAGTATTCTCGCGTACTGCAAATTGTGTTCCCAGCCGTCTGAAGCTTGGGAAGCAAACGGGTGCCGACCGTGTGAACGGGCCTCACTAAGCGAGGAGAGTGGCAGGGATGGGCAGCGCGAAAGGCATACAGGAACCCAGAGGGAGGAAAGTCTTGATTCACAGAAAAGCAGAAAAGGACAGTGCAAGGAGCTGGACGGCCATCACTCCTAGGCCCGAGGCAGCGTAGGAGGAGAGGAGAGGGGCGGATGGGTCATGCGATCCCAAGCATTGAAGGTTGATTACAACTATGAGGAAAATAGGGGAGACGGAGGATGCCTATCTACACGGTCTTTTTTTCACTTCTTTTTTTTTCCTTTTTTCTTCATCAACAATTTATTTCTGTGTTTAAGGTACACCGTCTGCATGCAGTACAAGCTATGGCAGATAGAAAAACATCCCCCCTTACGCCAGCCCGAAACAGGCGGAGAAAAACGTTCGACAAACTCGAATATGAAAATGCACTAGCCGATTGGACTGAAACCCGAAGAACATGACACCCCTCACTCATCCCCCACACAGTTGAAAAAGGTTTCTCACCCGGTAACTTGTAGCATACACAAACGGTAAAGACTTTGAAACAAAGCCACCCAAGCCCTTCACAACAAACGAAACCCCACTTCCCGTCCGTGGTCTAACCCCATAGCAAGAGCCATTCCACACAGTCTTAACCCAGCTGATCTGTACCGCCTATGACATAAAACATCTATAGCTAAGGGCTATAAGCGACAAAGTGGCAGGAGAACCGAAGATAGAAAAGCCCAGGCCGCGGAAAATAGAACCTGTGGCATGGTACTAGGACAAGTGCAATCGGGACTGGGAGGCCTAGCGGAGACACCCGAAGGGCGTCGCAGTAAGGCAGGGTAGCAGTAGGGTGCAAGCTGAGAGAGGGTACAGCAGGAGGATGCAAGCCAATCCAACCAACAAGTCAGGAAGAAAACCAAGTGCAAACTTATGAACTATTGGTGATCATGTTCGTGTCTTTCTCGGCGGTCCACTGGGGCAAAAGGCAATTGATCTTACCGCGTCTTTCATATAGTGCCTTGCTCTACAACGAATAGCATCACTTAGTGGATGGAATACCAGCGCTGAAACCAAGCGTGGGAAGGGGCGAGATCTACCAGCGGGCCTGTTGCAGTGTTCTCGTGTACCTCAAACTGTGTTCTCAGCCGTCCGAACCATGGGAAGTGATCGGGTGCCGACAGTATGGAGGGGCTTTGCTAAGCGAAGAGAGGGGCAGGGACTGGCAGCGCGAAAGCCATACTGGAACCCAGAGAGAGGAAAGGCTCGACGTGTAGAGAAGCAGGCGAGGGCAGTGGGCGGAGGAGGATGGCCATCACTCCTAGGCCGAAGGCATAGTAGCAGGAGAGGGGGGGAGCGGATGGTTCTTTAGATCCCAAGCATTGAAGGTTGATTTCAAGCACAAGAAAAATAGAAGAGATGCAGAGGGCCTATCTATTCGGTCTTCTTTTTTTTCTTCTTTTTTCTCCCTTTGTTTTTTTATCATCATGGATTTATTATTTTACGGTACAAGAACTTGCACGCAGTGCTAGCTATGGTATAAACACAACCTCAATCTCCAAATCCGCAAGCAGAAAAGAAACAAATCACACCAAGTCGCAAAATCCTCTAAGTTGTGTCCGATAGCGGACACGAAATCCCTAGAAACTCAATCAAACATAGACAGAAGTCATAACGGGAAATAAATCCTACCAACAGAATTAAAACAACTGCTGAGGAGGAATAAAGCTAAAAGTAGCCGACGTAAATCAGGGCCTGAAGCCGTGGATAGGAAGCTCCACGCAGCGGAGAGAGGGCTCGGGCGGGAGGTCCCAGTATACAGGGGGCATGCTAGGAGGAAAGCCGATGGCGATAATGTTGAGGTAACGTGCCAGGGAGTGGAGGGCATCTTAACGGATCTGAGTGCACTGTCTCAGCCAATGTTCGTGAGCTCCTAGGAGTGGTGCTCACAAGGTTCCTTGCGGGACTCACCGAATAGTATGGCATGAGTGAATTCCTCCTCATCCTCCTCACAGTAGGGACAGAGCCGGGAGGGGTTGTCAGTGAACCAGGAGGGGTGGGTGGCGAGGTAACTCTTGCCTGAGTGCATCTGGTGGATCCTGCCTGCGATGAACCTCCCAAGGCCCACGAAGGAGTAGGGCAAGAGGGTCACGGAGTACTGGTAATAGGGCGGGAAGGGGAACTGGGTGGCCCAATCCTTGGCGAGTGCTGCCCTTACTTTTGCCTTGATTGACTAGTAAGATGGAATCCCCTCCTTCAAGGGGAGCTGGTTGGAAGGAAAAAGGTAGGGAGAGGCCACTGGGACGGGGCCTGAAATATCGATAAATTTGAGAGTATGGTGTGCAATCGCATCCAAAGGAAGGTGTTTCCTCATAGGTGAGGAGCGAGGGGGCAGTTTTCCCAAGAAGAGGGGCGTTGACAGACGTCAGGCCCCTGGTGAAGTGCTAGTGGTGCTCGAGGGCCCGGAAGGAGGAGGACAAGAGAAATGAACGGTGGAGCCTTGCGTTAGCCGGGTTGGCCTCCAGAGGGAGGCACACGAGTCGCACAGCGGCCAGTCTCTGACGGTGGAGGATTAACATTGGAAGGGTGGAAAGTGGTGGCTCACATGCCAGGATGCCGACCTGGATTGACGAGAAACAGTTTGGCAACCAACGCTGGACTGTTCTTCAGAAGACTGACATACGATCCAGGATGGTGAGGCTTAGTGAGAAGTGGTCCGATCTGTAAAGGAGGATCAGGAAGATGTGTGTGGAGGCCAGGTGGTGGCAGAGGAAAAGGCTGAGGCCCTTGCTGGATATGGAAAGTCTTTTAATTGTCGCAAAGGGCCCTTGGGCAAGGGTGGGTCTCCTGGTGAAGTGTGGGGTGGTACCATTGGTGCATGAGGTGGTCAGGGGTTTGAACCAGTATTAGAGCCAACATGTTAGTTTGGAGGGACGGAAGAGAAGCCCATCCAGAAGGACCGGAATCGTGGGCGGGGGGACCTCCTATGCTTGGGTCCCCCAGTGCACAAGCTGCGTCTTCGGAATTGAGAAAGAAACCCCCAGCGTACCCGCATTCACCTGCAGTGTGCTGTTGAGGCTTTGTAATCTCTGGACATTCCTCCGCTATGACTCGGAGGTGACCGTGATCGCAAAGTCATCCACGTAGGAGAGGATGAGGCCCCTAGGGACCGGGATATGAAGGGAGGAAACATCAATGACGAATAAGAGCGGAGAGATCGGAGAGCCTTGTGGGGTGCCAACCGAAACTGGGGAAAAGACCTGGGAGGCCCCCTGGAAGACCAGGCGGCAGGAGCAGCCATGGCGGAAGGACCTAAACAACGAGACCAGGTAAGAGTGGACTGCCCTAGTGGCAAGCCTTTCACAGAGTAATGGGGCCCAGACATTGTCGAAACTGCCCCTGATGTCTAGGAAAAGGGTCAAGACCCTGAGCTTGCGGCGTATAAAAATCTGCACCTCATGGAACAAGGTGCCAGTCGCGTCAAAGGTACTCAGACCTGGGAGGAATCTAGTTTGATGGGGGGACAGGAGGCCCAGGAACCGGGCCAGAGCAGAGAGGCGGGACGACATGATCCTCTCAAGGATCTGGGAGACGGTTTGGCCTATCTACGCAGTCTCTTTTTTTATTTTATTTTTGTTTTTACTTTTTTTTATCATCAATTGTATTCTGTGTTTTAAGGTACACCATCTGCATGCAGCGCTAGAAATGGCAGACACATAAACCTCCACCCCTATGCCAGCCTGCAACAGCCAGAAGAAAACCCGTCACAAAGTCCTTCAACATCGACAACCAGGTGCCCAGTGCGTGGGCCCCACTTCTTGAACATGGAAGGGTCTCACCTACAGCCACCAACTCCAACACTCCCTGCAGTCGAAAAAGCTCCCCCGCCCCGCAACTTGTAGTATACACGAATAGTAAAGACTGTAAAAGAAAGCCACCCAAGCCTATCAGAACAAAACGAACCCCACAACCCGACAGTAGTCTGACCCCATAGCAAGAGCCGCCCAAAGCGGTCTTAACCCGGCCGAAACAGTACCACCAGGAACAAAAATGTCTACGGCTAAGGTATATACCCGACAAAGGAGAACGGGAACCGAAGAGAGAAATGGCCCGCGCCGAGGAAAACAGAAGCCCTGGTCGGACACAGGGCCTGGTGCCATCCAGACCGGGAAGCCCAGTGGAGACGCCCGACGGCCGTCGAGGTAAGGCGGTGTAGTAGTAGGGTGCAAGCCGAGCGAGGATGTAGCTGTAAGGTACTAGCCGATCCAACTAGCAGGACTAGATGGAAACCGAACGCGACCGTGTCAACTCTCGGTAATCGTATTCGTTTCTTCCCAGCCAGTCCCGACAGGTGGAAGGTAAGTGATCTTACTGCATCTCTCATGTAGTCCCTTGTTCTATGAGAGATAGCGTCACTTAGTGGATGGGATACTACCCCTTAAGCCAACCGTGGGGAGGAGCGAGATCGGCCCGTGCACCTGTTGGAAAGTTCTCATGTACCACAAACTGTGTTCCCAGCCGTCTGAAGCATGGGAAGCGAACGGCCGCCAACCGTGCGGAGGGGCCTCGCTAAGCAAGGAGAGAGGCGGGGATGGGCAGCGTGAAAGGCATACTAGAATCCAGACTGAGGAAAGCCTCAATGTGTAAAAAAAAGGGAAAGAGGTCAGTGGGAGGAGGTGGATGGCCGTCACTCCTAGGCCGAGGTCATAATAGGAGGAGAGGGGGGGGTGGGAGGTTCATGAGATCCCAAGCGTTAAGGGTTGATTTCAAGCGCGAGGAAAATGGAGGAGATGGAGGATGGCCTATCTACTGGGTCCTTTTTTCTTATTCTTTTTTTTTTATCATCATGCATTCATTGTTTATGGTATAAGAACTTGTATGTAGCGCTAGCTATAGCATAAACAAAACCTCAATCGCAAAACGCAGCAACAAAGGAAAAACTCATACCAAGATATAAAATCCTCTTAAGAGTGTGCGATAGGGGACGCGAAATGCCAAGGAACTAAAGCAAAAATACATAACTTGTAACGGAAAACCGGCCCAACCAAAACAACAAAAGCAATTGCAGGCGGTGGGTTGAATAAGTCTGGGTGTGCTCCCCATCGCCTGGGGTAGGAAACCGTGAATTGGGAGTCCCTCATCGATGGAGGGGAGTGTGAGCGGGGAGTCCCCGCACACAGGCAGCATGCCCGGGGGAAAGCCTGTGGTGGTCACATTGAGGTAACTCACCAGGAAGTAGAGGGAGTCTTGCTTGTCCATAGTGGGTGGTCTCCGCCTATGTCCATGAGCCCGCAGAGGTGGCGCTCACGAGGCTCCTTGCGAGACTCGTAGGACAAAATAGCAGGAGCGAAGTCCTCCTCATCCTGCTCACACTGGGGGCAAAGTGGGGAGGGGTCCTCAGTGAACCAGGAGGGGTGGGCAGCTAGGTAGCTCTTTCCCGAGCGCATCTGGGGGATCCTTCCCACTATAAATCTTCCTAGGCCCAGCAAGGGGTGGGGTTTAAGGGAGGCGGCGTAAGGGTAGTAAGGGGGAGAGGGAACTAGATGACCCAGTCCCTTGTAAGAGCATTTCTCAGCCGCAGTTGGACCGACTGGTTGGACGGGATTCCTTCCTCCAAGGGAAGCTAGTCGCGAGGAAGAAGGCCCCGGGAGGCCACAGGAGTGGGGCTTGAGGCGCTAATGAAACGGAGGGTCCGGTGGGCAATCGCTTCCAATGGTAGGTACTTCTGGATAGGGGAGCAGGGAGGCACTGTCTTCCAGAAAAGCCCGTCGTTAACGGACGCCAGGCCCCTAGTGAAGTGGCAGTGGTCCTCCAAAGCACGGAGGGGGAGGAAGTGGGGAAGGATGGGTGTAGCCTGGCAGTCGCCGGGTTGGCCTCGGGGGGGAGGCAGATGTGACAGACAGCAGCCAGTCTCTGTCAGTGGAGGACTAAAAGCAGGAGGGGGGGAGAGCCGACTCGCATGCCAAGATGCTAACTGGGGTAGATGACAAGCAGTTCGTCACCTACCACTGGACAGATATCCAGAAGATGCACACATAGTCCAGGAGGGTGAGGCTCATCAGGAATAGGTCTGCCCCATAGAGGAGGAACGGGGAGATGAGGGAGGATGCCAGGCGATGGCAGAGAAAGAGGGAGAGACTCTTACTGGGTCTGGAGAGCCGTTTGATCATAGCGCAAGCTCCTTAGGCCAAGCCGTGCCTTCTGGCAAAGTGGGAGGTGGTGCCCTTGGTGCAGGAGGTGGATGAGGGCTCGAACCAGTATCCAAGCCAGCGTATCAGTTTGGAGGGACTAAAGAGGTGGCTGTCCAGCAGGACCTAGATCCCGGGAGGGTGGACCTTCTGTGCTGGGGTCACCCAGTGCATGAGCTCTGTCTTTGGGATCGAGAAGGCAACCCCCAGCCTACTAGCCGCAGCCTAGGGCACTCTGGTGATGCCCTGCAGTCTTTGGACATTACTACGATACGAGCCAGAGGCGACAGTAATAGCAAAGTCATCCACATAAGAGAGGGTAAGGCCTCGTGGGACCGAAAAATGTAGGGAAGATACCGATATCACGAAAAGAAGTGCAGAAATCGCAGAGCCCTGAGGAGTACCAACTGAAACCAGGAAAAAGACCTGTAGGGCCCCGTGGAGAACCAGGTAGTAGGAGCGACCATGGAGAAAAGACCTTATCGACGAGACTATATAATGATTGACCGCCCTTGTGGCGAGTCTGTCGCAAAGTAGGAGGGCCAAGACGTTGTCAAAACCATCCTTGATGTCAAGGAACAGTGTCGAGACCTTAAGCTCGGGGCGCATAAAGATCTGAACCTCGTGAGAGAGGGTTGTCGCAGTGTCAAACCTACTCAGACTGGGGGGGGAACCAGTATGGTGGGGGGACAGGGGGTCAAGGAAGCGTGCGAGAGCAGAGAGACGGTTCACCACGACCGACTCAAGAATCTTGGAAACAGTCTCGCGGAGGACAATGATGCGGAACAAGGCTGCTGTGTCATAGGAGGGCTTTCCTGGCTTATCCAACACAACACTACTGGCTTTCTTCCGGGAGGAAGGATGGTGACCATAACGAATAAGGGGGCTGAGGAGGGACGTAAGGATACCGGGGTTCAAAGAGTGGACCCTTTTCCAGGCAGAGTAGGGAATCTGGTCCGGGCCTGGCGCAGAGGACGAAGACGATTTCTGCAGGGCTGTTGTGATTTCCTCCGCCGACAGCGGTGGAACATCCCTGAACTCCCACATGATGGCTGGCGGGCGCCTATCTACTCGGTCTTTTTTCTCTTTTTTTCTTTTTTTTTTTTTTTATCTTCATGTATTCATTGATTTATGGTACAAGAACTTGCATGCAGCGCTAGCTATGGCATAAACAAAACCTTAATCTCAAGAACTCGCAAATAACAAATGAAATCTCGCACCCAAACCATAAAAACCTCCTAAGTGTGTCCGATAGCCGACACCAAATCCCTAAGGACATAAAGCAATAAAACGCATGATCATAACGAAAAATACTCTCCTAGCGAGCCAAGAAAACGTAACAGCGGGAGGGCGGACCCTTTATCGGGGAGCGAAGCCGTGGATCGGTAGAGTGGACGTGTTCTCGTCCGGGGGGTGTTGGGGGTCCCACGACGCTGGGGGAATGCACGGCGGGAAACCTGTCTCCGTGACATTTATGTACCTGGCAAGGGATCTAAGAGCAGAAGGGTTTGACCAGAGTGGGCTGTCCTTATCCAACGAAGTGAGGCCTTGGAGGTGGCGCTCACGAGGTTTCCTGCTGGACTCGCAGGTCTGGATGGCGTGGTTGAAATCTTCTTCATCCTCCTCGCAAAATGGGCAGAGGGGAGACGGGTCTTCTGTGAACCACGATGGGTAGGCGGCGAGGTAGCTCTTGCCCGATCGCATCTGGTGGATCCTCCCCGCCATAAACCTGCCCAACCCCATGAAGGGGTGGGGTATCAGGGGCACGGGGTAAGGGTAGGTAGGGGGCGGTGGGAACTGCCCGTTCCAATCTTTGATGAGCGCCGATCTTATCTTCAATTTAACCAACAAGTAGGAGGGGGAGCCTTCGCTCGTTGGAGGGCAGCCTGGTGGGAGGAGATCGGGCGAAGCCACTGGCAGAGGGCCGGAAGCGCCTATCTACTCGGTCCTAGTAATATTCTTATATAGTTGCCCTTCACACCTGCATGCCTCACTCCCTTAACCTACGCACCATATACCACTGACAACTGTGAGTCATATCCCAACATCATAAACTGCTCATACGACCAAATCCCTCATATGCGCAAAACCTGCGACCTCCCAATGAGGTGACTTGCGAAACATAACCTATTATCGTAAACCAATCATATGACCAAAGTGGTCATATGGGCAAAACCCATGACCTCTAATGAGGTCTTGTGCAAAATATAACATACCTATGACTCATAACCATGAGTCCTTTGAAAACCTCTTCCTCTCTAAGCCACATTTGTGACACCTACTACCACCCCCCTCTTCCACCGTTCTTTATAGTGGGCTTCTATCTCAGTCTGCATTGCATTTCAGGAATTATTCCGCATTTTTCTGTCTGCTAGCATGTATATTCTGACTTGGTTATTGATAGACCTACTGGTATGATATTTCCTTTATTTTTATGAAGATGTTCTGCATAGTTTCCTTCTTATGTTCTCCTGCTTTGCTCTCTGCTTTTTTCCGCCTTTTTCAGTCACACAGGGTTGGGCGTTTTGGGTGGAGATATGCAGTTAGGCTCATACCAGAATGTCTTGAGGATACGGTCGGGCCTGACCGAAGGAGCAATGGGGATTGTTTATGCTACAGCTCACACTGCAAGCAAGTTCTTGTACCATAAACAACAACAAATACATGAAGATAAATAAAAGAAAAAGAAATAAATAAAAACATGCTTTGTATCACTTAAACAAATGAAAAATTGATAAAAAAACAAAAAAACAAAAGTATAGTATAAGAACATCATCCTGTATCTCCTCTACATCTCCTGTGTTTGAAATTTATTTCCTAATTGGAAACAACTCAATACCAAGAAAGCATCACTACTTTTTCTTTTCTGAACCCTGCTCATGTGGGGTGTAAGCTATCAATTCTTATCTTCCCTTTCCTCTGGGAAGTATTTATACTGCTTTCCCTTCCACAAATCTTCCCCACTGCATTACCATACTTCTTTGTAGCATCTCACGATATCACTTCTCCACTTTACACCACTTTTGTTAGGCCTCTCCCTTAATATTTGCTCTGGTTGAGTCCTACAATTTTCCTCTTAACAGATAGCTGGGAATACAGTTTGCAGTCTGTGATTTCAAGGAATTGTTTTCTTCTTCCTCCAGTGGGTATGGGAGTCTCCTCAACAGGCCATAATCAATTTCATCATTCTGTACCTGTTCTTTTGCCAGCCAGTGGTATTCCATCTATTAAGTAATGCTATCTCTTATAGAATGAGAGAATATATGAGAGATATGTTAAAACAGCTGAGGTTCTGAATCAGAAACTGCCAAGTAAGATACAAATACAATTACTGATAGCTGTAGGAACTTGGGTCTACTCCTTCTACTCCACTCACTCTGGTGAGGATCGACTAGCACACTACTGCCTCCTCTACCTCCACCATATTGGTATCATCTGGTGTTCTTCTTACCTTTTACCTTCAGCTTCGGACTCCATACTCCCCTTGCTGGTACCCTACTACTACCTCTACATGCCTTGCTGGTACTCTACTACCTCTTTCCTTTATTGGCTCAGATACTACTATCTAGCTAGTACCTTATTGGTTTCCCTCTGTGCTTGTCATCTTACTGCTGCCACTCTCAATGCCAGAATGGCCATGGGTTCTAAGTTCACCTACCATACACAGGCTCCTATATTAGAGAAAGCTCATGTCCTCTGACCTTCAGTCTTTACCCCCATAGTGAGTATGATATTAGTTTCCCCCCACTAGGCATATCATAAAAGATTAGGTCTGTTCAAAGTATTGTGCCTTTTGTTATTTGTTAGTTAAGGTCATCAATTTCACTTGTTTGTATTGTTTCTATTCACTGTCCAGACTGTTGGAAATATTTTGTAGGGATTTTGTAGCTGTTAGTTTATGTCCCAGAGGATTAGCAGGTGTTTTGTGGAAGGCAGTATTTCTAGCTCTATGGGTTTTCAGTTTGGCTACCAGGGAATGGCTAATCGTAGTAGTTTTCATGATCTCATAGGTCGAGCTCTATAGGCCTTCTTTGTACCGCTTAAATCACATAAAAAATTGTAAAAGAATAAAGAGACAAAACAGAGAAAAGAAAGTAATATGATACAAGAACATGCATGTAGCATTAGCTATAGAAAAAAGGAAAAACCAGAATTCCCAAAAACAACCTTCACCTACCAGGTAAAAGCCATCCATCTCAAGCCTTTCCTGGTATGTAGCAAACCACATATCTCAACTTCAGAAAACCTACACCTACTGGACAGGTGTACTCAGAGAGTAGAGAAAGTTAAACTAAAAACAAGTGGGAATCATCAGGAAAAATGTCCCAAGAAATCTCAGCCCCAAAGCATCAAAGACACTATTAAGGTCTTGATACATGACCCAATACAATGACTAGCCATAATGTTGCCTCATAATCAATAACAATGCCTTTCATATAACGGAAATTTGGTTGCGGAGTAGTCAGCAATGCTCTAATACCTGCAGAGAGTTTGGAAGGCTAGGCTAGGCATGGCCCATCCTAAGCGGTAAAGCAGTAGTAGTAAGGTGCCAGCTGAGCAGTGAGTTTACCAGGACAAGGTCAGCAAGTGGAGTGGGGAGTAGAAAGGTGCCAGCTAGATGGTAGCAGTAACATGCTAGCTGAAGAAGTCTACTGGTCTATACACTAGAAGAAGTAGATAGCAAGCCATAAGATGCAACCTCCAGGGGGCGTTAGTAGTAAGTTGTCAGCTATGTTGGTAGCAGTAGGGTACTAGCTGATCACAACTGCGGGAAGGGTAACAGGAGGGCAAAGGACTAAAGTGACTATGTAACTTGCAGTATCATGTATGTATCCTGCTAGGTAGCCTCCAACAAGCCCTGCTTCAAGCTAACAGTTTTATAGTGTTGCTCATATAGTCACTGGTTCTTTCAAAAGTAGGGTCACTTAGTGAATAGGATCTTACTATTAGGCAATAATTGAGAAGGAGAATAGTGAAATCAACCGTGGCCTATTGAGGAGTCCTGATACAGCCACTATCATACTTTGTGGAGTAGATATAAAAAACCACTCCAATTGTGTACAGCAAACTGTATTCTCAACCATCTAGCAAAATGAAATCAAAGGTTGCCAACTGTGCTAATGCTAAGTGAAGCTAAAGTAAAAACTGAATAGTGAGAAGGTGAAATATCATGAGATCTCAGCAGAGAAGTGCGGAGGGCCTTAACAGGGTTGACCTGCAGAGGAAGAGCAGCGAAAGAGTCTTGAAGGACCAAAGAGATAAGGAGTAATAGTTTGTGATTGCAAGTAGATACAATAAAGTGCTGATAATTTAGTATGGTATTGAGTTTATCCCAAGTAGAAAATAAATTTCAATCACTAAAGTTGTAGTGGAGATGAAGGATGCCTATATTATTATATCAATTAGTTTTAATATATATTAGAAAAATTATAATGATAATCAAAACTTTATACCTTCCTTAATATACAAAATGGTATTCTAAAATATTATAGCTTCTACTTAGGCAAATATTCTATAAATATTTTATGACCTAAAGGCTTTACCAGCCTACATTGGAATACTATTTGCCAGGTAGCGACAGAAGCAGCCTATTTTGTGATCACACTTAGTAGTAAATATTACATACCCGTAATCACAGGTATAATATTGGTACCAAAAGATAATTATCAATAGCTTTTAGGTATTATTCGGAGTATACTTTATTGTTGGTTTACAGTAATGAATTTTTTTATCTTGCAAAATCTTGACAACTATCTCTTACCGGATATCTAAATTGGCTATAACTATATATTTATAGTTTAGCTATATATATATATTATAAACAAGAAGAATTTGTTCACGCTCCGCGCCCTCTATTCACCTCTTGCTTGAAAAATAACCGCTTTGGGTCATCCCTAAACTCCAAGTTTTTGGGTGGCAACCAGCTCGACACACCAATTTACGCCTCTCGGTTAGGCTTCACTCTATAAGCGACCATACCACTCACTTGACTCGCAGCTTTTGCTATGACTCACAACACTGGCAGGGCCTCGCGCCCAGAGTCCCGCACCTCAGACCGTGCCCACCCCTACGCTGGGAGGTCCGCTCAAGTCCCCACTGCACCCCAACTGGCACCTGCTGCCCAAATCCAATCCTCCCCCCCCCAGAACGCCTCAAGGTCCTCCTCGGTAGACCCCCTTGACCCCAACCTACCGCTCCTCAGGGAAATGTACAACCACACCACTTCCAACCTCGCCACCAGCAGAGATGTCTTCCCCCGGCTCTGGGACGCTGATCTCAGCAGCCTCTCGGCAGGAGAAGGATCTATCCTCCCCCTGCTTATGGCTGCACTCGAAGGAATAGCAGCCCTCCACTCTAGAATAGGCTTCCTTGAGAGCAAGCTTGACACCCCTGCCCCCCCACAACAACCTGCCCACGCCAGCACAGGCCCGTCCCTTGCCTGTATCCAAGCCACTGTAGCAGACCTATCATCACGAGTGGCAGCCTCCCGCTCCGCAAAACCAACCTTGGCCCCACAACAGCCCCAGGTAGAGAGACAAACCAAATAATCGGAGAAGAATTCCGCAGCCCCGCCGGTCCTAGCAACCACCCCTGTGGAGGACTTCGATTCTGACATCCCTCGCTACGACACCGCCACTGAGAAGTGGTATGGTGACCCAAAAGCCTACGCTGTTAAATACCCCCGCTCATGGGAAGCCCAGACCTTCCATGAAGGAAAGTACAGTGCCTACTTCTTCACACCTGGCCACTTGGAACCATCACTCAACAAGGCCCTCAGCAAGGCAAAACCCAAACCATCCACCTATGCCCAGGCTGCTGCTCTGCAGGAGCAGGCAGGGGGGAGGAAGTCAAAAAGGACGAAGGAAGGAGGTCGGACCTCACCCTCTGCCGCCCAAGTCGCAGCGTCAAGGGATGCGGGCCCCTCAGTAAGAGGGCCACCCCCCCTTCCAGCGGCTGACGGAAGATTCTTTTCACCACGGGAGTCCCCTCTACCCCATGCCAATGCCCTAAGGATAGCTGCAACAGCGCCAGACATAGCTGCCCAAGTCCTCAGGGAGGCAAACTGCCCACACCCCATTTTCTTTAGCGCCTCAGTTAATGCCCGAGGTGCTCTCACACTCACGGCCCGCTCCTTACAAACCCCTGCCACCTCCTATTCCCCCTACTACGAAGCCCTTGCAGCAAGGTTTAACAAGGCATTCCCAGTTGGGGACAACCCTTTCAGACCCTTTAGGCCGGCACCAAACGAAGTACAACTGGCAATACACGGGCTTCCTACTGCTTTCCTCCCACAGGACCAAGAAGAATTACGCTACGAGGTGGGGAATTTTATTCTGAACGCGACAGTGGTGACAATCTTCTCCGCAAGATACCTCCAACCGAACCCTGAAATAAGGGCTACCAAGAACTCAACCTCTATTGTAGTGTCTGTTCCCCCCACTGACGTTGTGAAGATAGGAAGGTCCATCTACCTCTACGGCAAGCCCCGCAAAGTGGACGTATGCCACTCCGCGAGCCGATACATGCAATGCCGGAAATGCTGGAAGTTCGGACATCCCTCACCTATATGCAAGGAAAGTACCTCGGTCTACCCGCTATGCTCAGGCTCTCACTCCAGGTCGGCCCATCGATGCACAAATCCAACATGCCCGAAGGACGGTCACCTCAAAGCGGCGGCTGCATGCTGCCTTACCTCTCCCCTCAAATGCCCCAACTGCTCTAGGGACCACGCGGCAACCAACAACGACTGCCCCTCCTGACTCAAGCCCCCAGCCAAGGACGACCTGCCCCCTCAACCGCACGGTGAAGATATGGATACCTATGGCGACGACTCCAGGCCTGCCACCCCCAAAGGGAAAGGCGAACAGACTGACACTAGCGTAGAAGAAACCCCTCGGCAATCGACGTCCTGCGCTCTCCCAATGGACCTCTTCAAGGCCCCAATACTCAAACGAGTTGGCCCCCCCGTGGGCTGACGCGTTCTCTTCAGAAGACCCCATCACCGGTGCCTAAAGGTGGAGGACTCTGCCTGCACCTCGCCCATCGGGCCACCTCCCCCATCCTCTCTTAAGCAACTTTTCTTTGTTCCACAAAACTGTCTGGGAAGCTGGGATGTGTTTCTTTCATTATTTAATAGCTCTCGGTCATTGAAAGCTCCTCCTCAGATAGTCCTATTACAGGACCCCCCCATTTACAAAAATGGGCTTCCTATGTTTGCTTTCTTTAAATCATTTGCTCCGCCATTCAAACAGGGAACCCCTCCCAAAGTGGCCACCTATGTTTATTTGGAGTTTTTAATTGTGTTTTCAGTACTTCCTTGTTTTTTTGATAGGCCTGATTTTATGGCCATTGATGTGTTCTCCCCCCTAGGGCTCTTTGACTCCAATCACTCACGATTCAGGGCCTATAACCTTTATTCGACAGTTGCCACCTCCTCCGGGAACAGAACGGTCGACCCACTTACTTGCTTCCCATAAAACCTCTTCACCACACTAGTGGCCGCGGACTTCCACATTCACCATCCACAAGCGGACCCCCTGAGAACAATTTCCTCAAACGAGTTCCCCACCTCCAATCCCTACTTCGAGAAAGCAACAGCTTCCGGTTTTCACCTCTCCAATACCCCTGGAGCATACACTAGGTTCCCTTTCGACATCAACACCAGACCGGGTGTTATAGACTTGGCCTTCACCAACGCCCCCCTCACACACTTTTTGCATTCCTGGTCAACTCACCTCCCAGCAACAGGCTCAGACCACCTCCCTATCGCCATAGTATTCACTGCACACCTCATGAGAATGGCACCTCCATCACCATACTGGGACAAGACAGACTGGGAAGTCATCATCGAAAAGTTGAAAGACCACAAGTTTTCCTCCCCTGCGTCCCCACCCCACCGACCACGATCTAGACAGCTCGCAAGACAGGCACATGCACACACTTACCACTCTTCTCAAATCATGCACCCCGACTAAGAAAATCTCGATCCACTCAAAACCTTGGTGGAGTATGGAGATAACACACCTGAGACAAGCCCACCACTGAGCCTCCCGGGTACACCGGAAGGACCCCACCCTAAGTCCCTGGACGAACTAAAAACCAAGCGAAATCGCTACTTTAAGGCGATTAAGAAAGGCAAATCCAACTATTGGAAAGACTTCCTAGCCGGAGTTACGCCGCAGATGGTCTGGAAAGCAAAAAAAGCAGCCGTGGGAAGAGAGGAAGACCGTTTCCCCGACCTTCCCAATGCAAGTTCACCACTTCAGATAAACGAGGCTCTCCTAGCGCACTTTTTCCCGCCTAAACCCTGCGCACAATCAGTTGCTTATCCCTGCTTTGACCCCGTGCACCCGCCACTGGCGCCGGAGGAGGTCTCCTCTGCCCTAGCGAGATCTTCCCACCCTTCAGCCCCTGGTCCAGACCAAGTCCCCTATGGGGTCAGGAACAAAGTCCACGCAATAAACCCCTCACTCCTCACGTCTCTCCTCGCCCCTCTCCTCGCCTATGGACACCACCCAAAGACCCTCAAGATGGCTAATGGGATCATGCTACCAAAACCAGGTAAACCGGACTATTCCACCCCCACTTCGTTTAGAATCATCGTCCCACTTGAGACCTTTTGAAAGATGCTGGAAAGGGTAGTGGCTACTCGTCTCTCCCTAATCGCCTGCGAAGTAGGGCTCCTCAACCCAAACCAATGTGTCTCATTAGCTGGCCTTTCAACTTTCGACGCCGCGGCGGCCCTAGTCCAAGAAGTCAGAGCACGCCAAGATCCCTCCTCCAAAGCATCCTCCCTGTTCTTAGACATAAAGGGTGGATATGATAATGTTTCCTCCAACCTGCTCACAGCCAAACTCAGGGCCAAGGGCACCACCAAGTACCTGGTTGCCTAGGTCCGATCGTTCCTTACAGACCGTTCTTGCCGTTAATCGTTTCAAGCAGCACCAGGGGTGTTTGCCCTGGTGCAAGTTGACACGCCCCAAGGTTCTCCTGTCTCTCCTTTATTATTTGTGATTTATGTTTCTGAATTGCAGGTTGCTATACCCCGTGCGGTAATTTTTTCCTATGTTAATGATTTTTCAATTACGGTTTCTACTGCTTCTTATAGGGGGAATGTCAGGTATCTTCAATATGTTTTTTCTTTGCTTCAGAGCAGGGCAGCGATGATTGGAGTTTCCATTTCAATCCCCAAAACAGAACTCATCCACTGGAGGACGCCCAAGGACAGGTTCCTGGTCTCTAATCGACCGATAGCTCTTAACGGTTCCATCTTTTCGCCCTCCGCCTGCCTCAGGTGGCTAGGGTACTGGTTCACCCCAATCCTGGAAACCACAACTCACTTCACCAAAAGACTGATGCTAACCTCATGGGCCTTTGCCGCCATTAGGAGACTCGCTCCTCCAGGGATTGGAATCCCTCCTCACATGTGCCGCAGGTTGACTATGGGCCTCATCCTGCCCATCCTAACCTACGGGGCCGACCTCCTCACACCAACACTGGCCACCATGGACAAGATGGCCACCATATGGAACCGAGTGATGCGCTGGGTGACGAACTACTTCACCTCGACCCCCACTACCATCTTGGCTATTGAGGTATGCCTCCCGCCCCTTAGCCTGCTGATCCCCCACAGGAGGAGGATGGCCGCGCTGTGGCTGGCCTGCTCCTCCCCTGCATACAACCCGGCCCCAGCTAGGCTCCCTCCTGACTTCCCCTCATAAACCTCCCACCCAGGAAGGACCCGGCATTGGGAACGCCTCATGGGCAGGAAACAGAACTATATTCCCCTAGGTTGGAGCCAGTACAAGGCTGAACAACCAATGAGAAGACATCTTCCGCTTGATTCACTAGCATACCTTCTCCTGCCTATGATGAGAGGGGATGAGCCCCTCCCCCCAGCCTATCCGGCCTTAGAACCAGGGCTAACCCCGATGCCCCCTACGAACTCGAGCTACAAATCGCTTAAAGCCTCCCTGAAGGGGAAGCTCCAGGATGACTAGATTCACCTGGCCCCACTCCCACAATACTACCAATACAGACCTTGGCTAAGGCCTCATGCCTTCATGGGGCTCGATCGCTTCACAGCTGGACGGATACACCAGGGACATTCTGGGCAGAGCTACCTCGCTGCGCATCACTCCTGGGATGACCAAGGGTCCTCCCCCCTCTCACCTTCTGTGTGGAGGACCACGAGACATTTCCCCACGCAATCCTACACTGCTCGGCTAAAACCGACAAGAGGATACTCTACCTCCATAGTGTCTCCGACATTGGTCAAGGCTCGCCTATCCGGTCTTCTCTCCCCGCCACAATTGGCCAAGCAAACTTTATCCGAACCACAAGTACCCGGTTCCCTCTCCTCATGCCGCCAATTAGGCCACTTTCGTCCCCTGGCGAAAGATCTCCCACCTCTGCTGTTCTGCCCTGATTTATATACTTGCTTTATGAGATTTCCTTTGCTGTGGGTGATTGGAGATTTTATTTATTTTCTTTACTGATTTGAGTGGTCACCGTAGGAGGTGCTTCTGACGAATTTGTCATTTTGGAGATTTGTGCCACTGGTTTCTTTTGTTTGTTTGTTTGGAATTGAGGTTTTCTTTTTGCTATAGCTTACGCTGCATGCACGTTCTTGTACCTAACAAGTAATATATGATATAAAAATAAAAATAAGAATAAAAATAAAAATAAAAAAACACGAAGAATTTGATAATAATAGAAGTAGAAAGTTTATGAACTTTTACAAGCTGTGCAAATGTCATTTAACAGTATTGAGTATCCGGTTAAGTTGTTTTAATCTAGGGACTCTTTTCTTCAGTGCTAAAACTGCATTCCAATCCTTTACCGCGATTGATAAAGTGGAAAGATTTTTCATAGTACAAAGGACTGTAAGGCTAGTCTCATATTCTTATTCTTGTACAATTCAGATCATATTAGCCCAAGTTCTCAATAAAACACTACCTTTCTTAGATATCTAGTATAGAGTCATCTTCTAGGCACTTTCTATCATTGTATTGCCTATAATATGACCTCATTTACTCATAGCAGTTGCTGGTCCTCATGGGATTAACACTTTCAACTAAATTTGTTTAACTATATAGTAATATATTCTTATTTACAATCTTTCTTATGAATATTGTCCTAAATATTGTTTGTATTGATATACTTGGTAATTTACAACTTGTTCACTTCTAATTAGTTTATTCCTAGGCTAGATCCTAATATATACGAATGCACACTAATGCAAGCTGAGTTATATTTGCAAACAGGAGGACACTACTTGCGGGGCCGTGTTGAAGCCTGCTACAGCCATGTCCGAAAAGTTTTCGTACTCATCCGCCACATCAGTTACAACCCCAGCAATTGAAATTTCACCTCTTGTGGCTTATCATATTTTCGGGGTTGACCAATCTGGATCCTTGATTCCTTCCTCACGATAGCTTCAAGTCTTTATCTCTGAGCAGGTTTTACTCAGACTTAAAAACATATTTACAAGATAGTTTTATCTATTCCATCTATATTTTATATATTTCCATCAACCTAGAGGCCAACTGTTTAGTTTGACGACATGGGATTTCCAAAATCTCATTCTTCCGTCAAGGATTCACTTATGACCGCGATGGTCTTCCAAAAATCAGTGGAGAAGACTCGGGCGCTCAAGTTGGAGAATTCTAAATTGCGACAACATGTTTCGGTCCTTTATCGGAGGCTTCATGAAGTAATAGCTGTGCTCAAAGTCTGAAGCAAGATTACGGTAGCTTTCTGCCCGTTTTGTGGTAATAACCACAATCTGGTAGATGGCGAGTTGTGGATGGAGAGGGTGGTGGAGAAAGAGAGGCGATCGGAGAAGGTGGAGTTTGCTGGCAGTGTGAATGTGATGCCGCTGGAAATGGAAGAGGAGGTGGCGGTGGTGGAGGAAATACAAATTGTGGTGAGGCTGCCGGTAGGTGTGGTGGAGTTGGTGGCTTGGGCTGGGAAGGCAGAGGATGTGGCTATGGTGGAGGTGGCGGGAAAGGGTAAGGAGGTGGCAGTGGTGGCTGAGGGGGCTGAAGATGGTGTCAGTTCTGGGGCGGAGGACTGGACAGTTGTGAAGAGGAAGGTGAGGGAGAGGGGTAAAAGTAGAAGAAGGAGAGAGTTGGAGGAGAAGAGGGATACGGTGAGGAAGAGGATGAATGTTTGGCGTCCAGCCAAGGTGGTGGTTCCCAATGCGCCGTTCGGGCCCAGGGGTATGATGGGGTGGAGTAGGTATGATAGTGGCTAGGGGTCCCCGGGTCTGAGTGGGTTTAAGAGTATAGTGGGAGGAGAGGGAGTGGAGAGGATGGGTGAAGAAGTGGTTCCGCAGGAGCTATTGGATGCACCGATGGGCCCTAGGGCTTATAGGGGTGTGATGTTGTGTTGTGAGATGAGGAAGTCGTTTAGGGGTTTGGGGAGTGTGCCGGAGAAGAGGAAGGTGTATGCGCCGGACTCGAGCAGGGGACTTGTAGTTTATGGAGGTGTGCGGGATTGGCAGGGATTGGGGAGAAATGGACATTGTGGAACGGGTTGGTATTGTAGGAACCAGGATGAGTATCTGACATGAATTGGTTTTGGGTTTTTGTTTTGTTCGGGGGTATGAGGCTGCAGGTTCGGATTTAAAGTACTAGAATCCAGGGCAGTAGCTTGGGAGTGCCAGAGGTAGAGTTCGCTGTCAGCTGGAGGACTAGTACGATGCTAGTATAGACGAGCTATTATTGCCACAGAAAACCTAGATAGTCAGCATAAAATCAAAATGAATTTAAAAAAAAGAAAAAAGAAAAAAAAAGTTTTCGTACCCCTGGTCAATCAAACAAACTGAATATTAATAAACCTAATATCCACAAATAAATAAATAAATAGGTTCTATTTGAGTACATAGTAAAATATAAGCTGTAAAGAGCATCTTTAGCAATTATTGTAAAATTTTAGCATCAAATACAGTTTACAGACCAGTATGTTCAAACACTGACTAAAATGAGAGTACCAAACATGTGCTCCACAAAATATTTTCTATCTTTATAACTTACTAGTATAATAATTTAATATTAAATATATTTTATAGCTAGGTAACTGTGAATTACAATATGATATATAAATAGAGATCTCATTGAAAGTCAATTATTTAGTTGAGATTTCTCTATCTAAGAACTTTTCTCCAAAAATACTACCTGTAGTTTTTGTACTTTTAGGTAAGAATATCCATTAATTAAGAATAAAAGGGAGATAATAGCTTTTAAAGATATACAAAAATTTCAGAAACAAGTCTTATTGGAATTAAGAGGGTTTTCTGTTCCTGGTAATTAAAATTAATACTTGTGTAGTAGATATTGAGATGCCCTTCTTAGTGCCAAATACTTCCCTGTTTTACTTTTTTTTTAAATATATGTTTATACTATCAAAGTAATTACAACCTCCTATAGACTATACCCACAGCATAATATATTCTTTGATCAATCTTTCATCTAGTAATTGCAGCATGCTTCTGAAAAGTTTATATACTATTTTTAACTAAGCAAGGAAGTATTGCAATTGTAGTCTTTTGACACACAACTGTACTAAATAACCTGAAAAATATTTTTACACAATCTTTAGGAAGTACTACTTTCCATAAGAGTAATTTTTGAGCTGTGTATAAGGCTTCTTTTACATTGCATTGTTCTTTTATGATACTTTGATTACTAGAGATAAATTCAAATATTAATAATCACCTTAATATATATACTATACCTGGTTTAATCTAAAATAACCTCTGCTACCTCAGGTATAAATATCCATCTGTTTGATTCTTAGTTCTTTCATGTATATTTTTAGGTACCAGATATATAATATGTAGTTTTTGTTGAAATTTTTCTACTAAAATTTACAGATTCCACTACTAACCTAGAGTTATACTAATCAAACATATTTTAACTTTATTATTACATAATATTATAATTCTACTCAGGCAAATTGATAATCTACAAGTAAATTTTATTATTTTATTTACATACTTTTTGATTTACTAAAAAAAAGTTCAAGGTTGAATATTAAGTGGTATTTGTTGCTATGCAAGAGCACAAGGACTTTCCTGACATGACTGTACATTATTTCAGAAGTGATTGATGAATGGATACTTTACTTATTCTGGACTGGTGCATTAGATTATAAATTCAGTACAGACAGCGCTTCAACTCCAGTATGAAATACATATATTCAAAAGCTTACTGTCAGTATTATTGGTAGTAACACAGCTAACAAGGAGGTTTATTCCCTACTTATCCTTTGAAATTATTGTTACCATTGTGAAGAATAACTCTTTTGAGTTCTTCATGAAATGCACGATACTTGCTGTCAATAACTTCTTGTAGAAACTCCTTCTAAGTACTTATTAAAATATCTTTTGCCCCATTTCCAGCTTGCCAGCACGCTACAACAAAGTTCGATATAGAAATCTTGTCATTCTGATAGCTCTCAATCGATTCGATGTTATTTAGATCTCATAACTTAGGGGCCCAATTGAGGGTTACAATCCCTAAAGATTTTCTTTCTGACTCATTAACTCTTCATGCAGCTTGATAGCTGTGGGTATTATATTCAACTAGGTGGAGTTGTGGAACTCCAAGTTATTCCATAATAGATGCCATCCGCTGATAGAACTTTGGAAATCATGCTCTCTCTTGGTACAAAACTCAATTTATTCTACCCATAATAGTGAAATTTAGTTCAGACTTAAGGAAGATCTATTCTGAGTGTTTTTGTTTCTACTTGTATCATCCAGTTCATCCTTTGACCAGGGTAAGTGCACCAATATTGTGGTTAAGGAAACTAAGTTTTTCATACAGCCATGTGCTATCTGGCATGCCTGTTATTGATTAGCCACTTGTCATTCAAGCCATATTTGATCTTATTCATGAACAATTTGTTGCTAGTAGCCTTTTTCTTCTACCATATTTAGTTTCCAAGTGTCGTAAGGCCCTTTCATACAAAGGATAATAGCACCTCAAAACATCACATCAATTGGCTGCTTTTCATCATCTTTATTATAAATAGCATATGTGTTGACATTAATCTCATGGTACCGTTATTAAGCAGGCAATGATCTCTAGTATAACTGCGGGATGTAAGCCACAATCTTGGTTCGGAGAATCTAGGAAGGAAGAGTTGTCTTGATAAAATAAGTAAGGTTATTATTTGTGAGATAAGTAATTTAAAATTGATAAGATGTCTTCTCTGTTGCTTGATGACATCAGTAAAGCTCAAGAGGCACTTCGATATTTATATCCCATGTCTGAGTGTTTGTTAGACTATCTCTAACTACTATGCCTCCAAGGTACCACTCTTAATTTAATACGCAAACATCCTGAATCTTATAAGTGCGAGCACTCTTTGACCCAGAAACTTATCACAGCCTTTCATAATTACAGAATAGTATTTCTCCGTTGAGATGACAGCTCTATTGGTTATACCAAATAGCAGCCTCTGACTTCTTTGTCCGTATAGACTATTATATTACTTTAGTCTTGTTGACTATCGTTCCTGTATTCTCTTCAGTCATGAAGTAATCAAGTTCATGGCGGGCCACTTAGTGCCAATCGCAAGTCCGAGCCCAAGGTGTCAAAGTCTTAAATGTCGGTGACTTATCTAGGTCTTCCTTTCTGAGCATGCTTCCCCTTGGTCCACTGGCCTCTGTAGAGGAGTTCTATTACTTTGAACAACGCTTCTACAGCAGATCTGAGAAGGGTATGGGCAGCTTTGGTATGTCCTCAATAGCCTCTGCTACTGGGACATCCTCACGGAGTATTTTGCCGAAAAAGGTCTCATCACCTGTAGCCCATAGTTTAGGAAGCCTAACTTGGAAGCCTACTATCTCCACGCGCCTTCAATGGACTTCTTCCATTCCACTTCCCTGATGTCACCCAAGGTCTCATCTCGTATATATTGCGAACAGCATGCAGTTGGGTGGATGGCGGTGACGTATATGATAGGATGACGTCGGATTTATGGATGCAACATTTTAGTTATAGGATGCAACTCACAAAATCTCGCTAATGATATACGGGCCGCATATGGTGGCCGTAGGGTGGTGTTGGCACTGGAGAAAATCGAGGGTCTGTGCACAGTTACCCTACTGTGAGGTCTGTGTACCTTTTGTTACAGATTTCCATTTGCCTAACCTGATCACCCTTCTACCAGGCTTCACCTCGAATGCTCTTATAACTTTTTATACTTCTAAATACATTTTAAGACCCCTTGTGGTCAGGGCAAAAAACCTCCCACCTTTACTTGGCCATGGCAAGAAAACCTTTTCCTCACTATCTTACTTCTGCCCTTCCTAGCATGTCCAGATTTTCATTACCAAAGTTTTCCACAACTTCCTCGCCATTTTCCATACCGGTTGCTGGCTCCCCTGTGTTCTTATCTTCTGCACACTCTTTCCATTTAACAGAGTACTACAGTTCCTGCTTCTCTTGATAGCGGCTGCATATCCATTTTCTGTAGGAGCAAATCTCGCTTCTTACTATTTTTTCAACCACCCATTGTAGATCGCCATCAATGTCATCTGGTTCTCTAAGGACTTGCTGGCGATTATTATGAACTGATTCGTGGTTGGGTTGCAATAGTGCCCCATGGAATACCGGGTAAATGTTCCTTCAATCGGATATGTTGAACTTGAAGGCTAGCGTTCAGCACTTTTCCACGATTTGGAAAGAAACACAAAGCTGGGGCCTTAGCTTCCTTGATTTCTGTTAGGTTCGCAGGTTCTTTGCATTTAATATTACTTTGTCCCCAATCTTGAAGTTAGGCTGTTGTCCAGCTTTCTGTTCAGAATATTTTGACATTCCCTCCTGCGTCTTTTCTAGTGACACTCTTGCTTCTGGGTGTATCATCTTGATCTAGTTCGCGTAGAGTGTTACTCCACGATTTTGAGCTTCACACTTCTTCATCTACTCAGTCTGTGTATGGAATTCATAGTTCGCATAGAATGTCGACATCCCATGTGCGTTGGTAGCAGAGTCGTTATAGGCATGTTCAGCTAGCGGTAGTAGCCGATACCAGTCATCCTGATCATAGTCGACCAAGCTTCAGAGGTATCCTTCCAGTACTTGGTTGGTACATTCGGTCTGTAAATCAGTCTGGGGGTTGTGAATTGTTGACATTGTTGGTTTAATTTCACATGCTTTGCAGAGGAATTCCGTGAAATCTCTTTTGAACTTCGAGTCCATATCAGCAATGATTTCGGTTAGTAGGCCATGCAGCCTCCGCGCCTCTTTCAGCAATACGTTTGTGACATTCTTGGCTATAGCCGAGATTTGAAGTTTGATGAAAGGTTGCATCTTTGTAAATTGATCACCTACTACCGTTATCCGAGTACATCCTGGTGACTCTGGTAGTTGTGTGATGAAGTCTACCCAGATAGATGCCCATGCTGTGTAGGGTATTTACCGTAGTTGTAATAATCCATACTCAGCATGTCTAGGCGATTTGTTATGTCGGCATTCATCGCAGGATCATAAGTTGTCGTTGATCCATGCTGCAAGTCCTTTGCTATAGAAGTCCCCCATAATGATCCCCCAGGTTTTATCATTTCTACGATGTCTTGCTACCTTTGCATCGTGACATCCTTCAGCGATTTTGATGTATAGCACTGGACTATCTGGTACAAACTGTCTCTACTTATAACATAGTAGATCATCAGTCAAGGTCCAATCATTGGGGAAATCTTTCCTTTCATCACGCAACCTAATGAGTTCTTCCCTCCCTTGCCTCCATGATTTGCCTGCCTCAATAGCTACCTGTATCTTTTTTAAGAATTCAGGATTAAACTGCTTCCTACCTTTTTGTAAGATAACATCGTTTAATAATAGAACATTTTCTGGTACTTCTGAAATGTCATACCAGTGTTCATTGCCTTTAGCTGAAGCCTGTAGATAACTGATGCTAGGTTCCTGTTTTTTGGCGATCAGGGATCTTGTGGCTATATCGGAGCTTCCAAATCCCGCAGTTCCACGTTCTGTATCTTCCAAGTCATCTAATTCCCTCATGTCAGAGGTATTAACCTTTTCCACCACCAGTTGAGCTATGCAATTCCCCATTCCTATCTGGAAGTTCTCATTTTTGTGGTTGAATATCAAGACCTTAAGTTCTATGGTGTAATCGCCATTAATTACTCCTGCTCCAGTGGAGATTCTGCTTCCAACTGCTAAACTGCTTCTTGGAGCAACTCTTCCATAAGTTCCTTCATGTAGCCCTACAGCTATACCCATCCTTATCAATGTTTGTCTATATTTTGGGACAATGTCACATTCAATAGCGTACAGGTCATGTCCTGCCACCATTCTTGAGCCCTTTGTCAGCAAGTAAGCCATTTTGCACAATCTTTTAACCCTAATCATGGGTTTCTTTCCACCTCTTCGTGGTTCCAAATCCAAATCCTTATCACCATCTCAGTCTTCTCCCACATTGCCTCCCCTCGCTGGCAGTGATACCAAGAACATTTACGGTTGCAAAGTTTTCTTTTCACGATGTACAGGTTCCGCCTCCAGATGGTACTCCTTCTGCCTGCTCAATGCGTCAGGCTTTCTCCCCTTGGAGCCTCATCAGTATACAATATAAAAATTGTATTGTACTAACTTTTGAGCAACTCGAATTTGACGGCCACTCCAGACTTTCGACGTGAGGAAGTATTGTAGGTTCTGATTGTCCGTAAAGACTGTAATCAGTTTTTCGGTCCTGATTAAGTAGTGTCTCTGTTCCTTAAACACTTTGAAAATTGCGAGAAGTTCTTTATAATAGATTTCATAATTGCACTCCCCTGAGTTAAGTTTTCTGCAATGGAATACTACAGGGTGTAACCTTTGCACAAAGTATTGGGAAAGAACGCAACCGCATGCAAAATCGCTAGCGTTGATTTCTCGCCCAGTTTCGCTTTCTGGCAAGAAGTAGTGAAGTACAGGAGCTGTAGCGCACCAGTGTTTTAATTCTTCGAATGCTCTATCCTGGTCAACTGCCCCTTTAAAGTTCTCAGGATTTCCTTGTAATGTCTCGATTATGGGTTTGGAAATAGTCACGAAGTTTTTTATAAACTGTCAGTAGATGTTAGCAAATCCAATAAAGACTTGCACTTCCCTAACCGACCTAGGTGCTTTCCAAACCATTATGGATTCCACATTTGGGGTGCTCATAGACACACCATTGACCGCCACTATATAGCCATGGCATTCTACCTCTCTGAACTGGAACCTCGATTTCTTTAGTGATACTGCTAACTACAAGTTGGATAGACTTTGTAATACCCTTTTGACAGCTTCGATGTGTTCCTTTTCGTCCTTTGAGTAAATAAGAATATCATCAAGGTAACACACAACTCCTATATCCAGATATTTCTTGAGTACTTAGTTCATCATATCTTGGAAAGTTGCCGCAGCATTAACCAGTCCGAAAGGTATGACCTTATATTTGTACTGTCCGAATCTTGTACGAAACGCTGTTTTCTATTCATCTGCATCTTTTATCCTAATCAAGTGATAACCATCTTGACCATCTAACTTGGTAAAGATCTTTCCGCCGGCTACTCGGTCTGGGAGTTCCAACATTAGTGGAAGGAGATGTTCGTTGAGGATAGTAATTTTAGTTATATCATGGTAATCTACCACTAGGTGTAATCGGCCATCTGGTTTAGGTACGAATAATATAGGTGCTCAGGCTGGGCATTGGCTTCACATGATCTTATATTGTTTGATTGTGGTTTCCTAGTATTCCCCTAACGCCTTAAGCTGTTGTGCGGATAGTGGATATATCAGCCTCCAGGGGGGAGTAGATCCGGGAATCAACCTGATTTCATGATCGAATGTTCATCTTGGGGCTATTGTTTCTGCTCTGCCGGCTTCAAACCAATGTTTGTAATGCCAGTTTTTTTTTAATAATCATTCGAGTTCCACTGCATTCTTGATAGCTTGGATTCATCTGATCCAACATGCATTACGATCCCAAGCACCTAATTAGTCAGATCTGAACATATCCATTATTCCTACATCTTCTTCGGCACAGTTTTCACAACATTTTGTGGAGCAGGTCAAATTTTCTGCATTCTTTATGAGAGACACTGGGTGTTCATGATGCCACTAACCAAATGGAATTGTCATTCCGTAATGACCTGCTTTAGCCACTTCACACGACACTTCAGAGATGTGTTGGTTTTTTCCAATTTACCACTTTATGGGTAGGGTGTAACACTTGCCTCCTGAGGCGGCTGATGATTCATCAAAGGCTGAGATATTAACTGCATTATTGCGTTCCACTATGGGAACGTGAAAGTCTTCAACTAGGTCCTTATTGATAAGGAACACGCGGGATCTCGAGTCTAACAAGAATTTAACTTTGTATTGCTTATCACGTATGTGGAGGGAAGCAATCTCCTTTGGACAGTTGTATCATTTTGGTTTTGGAGCATATAATTACACCCGTTTAGCACAGATGAGACTTTGTTAGTTCTTGTGTTTACGCATCGTGGGTGCTGGGTGTAGGTAACAATATGTTTGTTACTACTCACCCGTAGTTTCGACCATTTAGGTCGCCTCTGAGAAACTTTGAACTCCTTAGCTATGACAATCTGGGTCTATATACCAAGTGGCGTTTCACTGATATGCAATTGCGCGCGACCAGTTTTCAGGCTAGATGCCTTCTCCCAACACACTAGACCTAGCCTCATAGCAGATTTTGGGGTGGTTATTACCTATTTTACTCCCCGGGTGCAGGGTTCCAGCTTTTACCAATCCTTTTCCTTACGGTTTCGGTTGTCCGTCCAGCTCCCTCACAGGAACCTTTGCACCAAAGCAGCACATCCTTCTCCCAGACTCTGGCCAGAAGGCAAGATAGTATATACATATAATACAACTCAGACTTGTGTGGTAGGTGGAACAACCCGCGTTGCTTGTCCTCGTGTCGTGTATTGTTATCAGATAGATCTTGCATTGCTTTGTCCTACCTTCTCCGGTATAGCGACTTGCTTGCACACGGGTAGTAGGTGGCCACCAGGTGACTCGACAAACTTCCTACTATTGGCTCCCAAGCCATGTGGGCATGTTGACAATCCTCTCTTTCTATCAAGACTCTCCATGTACTGATTCTTGTGTTCGCGCTCTCAAGTCCCTCTTGCAGTCCCTTTACTGGGAGCTTACTTGCATTGATCCTGAAAAGAGACACTTGCTTTGCGCCACTACAATCATGTTGAGTTTTACCACTTGTAGTGGCACACGGAATACCTGATCTCCATCGTGTTTGGTACTCAATTCACCCCAGCCAAACGGGATTCTCATTTCAATTCCAGCTATATCTGGACACTGAATACCCAAACACTGTTACCATTGGTGCCTATGAACTGACCTAGGTCAGTTCTTCGTCATCTGCCAGTTCTCAGATCTTATGTACTGGGGCTAGATGCTGGATGGTCGCGACTCTGTGAGCTAATTTAGGCTTTATCATAGCTGATCTTGCGCCTTTAATTACCATTTATATAGGTCTTGAGCTGACCATTGCAACCGATATATAGGCATCTCCCCAATATGTCTGGCAGGTGTGGTGTTTTTTCCACAATGTGTACAATCTCTGTCGCGCCTCCCCGCGTCTATCAAACTCAGCGGGATGCCAGTACGGGTTTGTTCTAAGTTTGTGTAGGTGGTCTTAGCTGAACCTCCCAACCACCTCTTAGACATTTCAGGTTCCTTGTCTCTTTTCCGTTTTCAAGGTGGTGCTCCACCTCCCTTGACATCAGGTTTAGTATCCCTTTGTCGCTTTGGCTTAGAGTCCTGTGGCTCTTGTCTTTTAACCTTTTAGAGTATCTTAGGCTTAGACAGTTTGTCTCTTGCAAGCTTTTCTGTAGCAAGCAGTGCTTCTTCCAATCAACCACACAGCCTGAGTGCTTCTTCTCATTCTTGATCTATCGTGTATTGCAAGGCTGAGAACCTGTGCACAATTTCTTTTAGAAGTTTATTTTCAACTTCCACCCTGCAGGATTCTCTGGTCATGCATGTCCTAATGTTTTTGTTATGCATGACTGTTCGGTAATGCTCAATACTGCCATCGTACTCAACCAGCTTCATAGCTTTTGGCCCTTGCCTTTTAGCTTCTACGGGAGGAAATCATTTGATCATATTGTGTTCATAACCAGTTCTCGTAGCCAACTCTGGCTGCTGGGTTTTCCCTTGAAGTCCGCCCATAGCCCTCTTATACCAAGTGGTGTAAGGAAACACTGGGTCTACTTCTATATGGTTGAGTGCGTATAAAACTAGATACAGGACATTCTCACAGGGTGGCGGGTTTCTTTCGAAATAGTTTTTGCATGATATAATCCAGATATATATGTCTTGTATGGATCTCAACGGCTCCATCTTTTCGCCGTCCGCCTGGCTCCGGTGGCTAGGGTACTGGTTCACCCCAACCCTGGAAACAACAACTCACTTCACCAAAAGACTGACGCTAGCCTCAGGGGCCTTGGCCGCTATTAGGAGACTCGCTCCTCCGGGATTGGAATCCCTCCTCACATGTGCCGCAGGTTGGCTATGGGCCTCATCCTGCCCATCCTAACCTACGGGGCCGACCTCCTCGCACCAACACTGGCCACCATGGACAAGATGGCCCCCATATAGAACAGAGTGATGCGCTGGGTGACGAACTGCTTCACCTCGACCCCCACTACCATCTTGGCTATTGAGGCATGCCTCCCGCCCCTTAGCCTGCTGATCCCCCACAGGAGGAGGATGGCCGCGCTGCGGCTGGCCTGCTCCTCCCCTGCATACAACCCGGCCTCAGCTAGGCTCCCTCCTGACCTCCCCTCATACACGTCCCACCCAGGAAGGACCCAGCATCGGGAACTCCTCCTGGGCAGGAAACAGAACTATATTCCCCTAGGTTGGAGCCAGTACAAGGCCGAACAACCGATGAGAAGACATCTTCCGCTTGATTCACTAGCACACCTTCACCTACCTATGATGAGAGGGGATAAGCCCCTCCCCCCAGCCTACCTGGCCTTAGAACCAGGGCTAACCCCGACGCCCCCTACGAACTCGAGCTACAGATCACTTAAAGCCTCCCTGAAGGGGAAGCTCCTGGATGACTGGATTCACCTGGCCCCACCCCCACAATACTACCAATACAGACCTTCGCTAAGGCCTCATGCCTTCATGGGACTCGATCGCTTCACAGCTGGACGGATACCCCAGGGACGTTCTGGGAAGAGCTACCTCGCTGCACATCACTCCTGGGATGACCAAGGGTCCTCCCCCCTCTGCACTTTCTGTGAGGAGGACCACGAGACGTTTCCCCACGCAATCCTACACTGCTCGGCTAAAACCGACGAGAGGATGCTCTACCTCTATGGAGTCTCCGACATCTGCCAAGGCTCGCCTATCTGGTCTTCTCTCCCCGCCACAATTGGCCTAGCAAACTTTATCCGAACCACAGGTACCGGGTTCTCTCCCCTCATGCCGCCAATTAGGCCACTTTCGTCCCCTGGCGAAAGATCTCCCACCTCTCCTGTTCCGCCCTGATTTAGATACTTGCTTTCAGAGATTTCCTTTGCTGTGTGTGATTGGAGATTTTATTTAGTTTCTTTACTGATTTGAGTGGTCACTGTAGGAGGTGCTTATGACGAATTTGTCATTTTGGAGATTTGTGCGGATGGTTTTTTGTTTGTTTGTTTGGAATTAAGGTTTTCTTTTTGCCATAGCTTACACTGCATGCACGTTCTTGTACCTAACAAGCAATATATGATAAAAAAAAAAAAAAAAGAAAAAAAAAAAGGAAAAAAAGAATGTCTTGTATGGATTGGTCTTCAAAGAATGGGGATGGCTGTGATGGTCGCTTCAGATTAAGGGCCCACGTATTGGCAAGTGTTTCTGCCATACCAGAATGTTCTGGGGTTTCTCCTGGCCTACCTGTGAGGGGGAGGCCAAACTCAAGTATATAACTGAGAGACATAGGCCAAAATCTTTGATTGAAGAATCTGTCAAGAAAGGCTCGTCTCGATAAAATAGGTAAGGTAAAGATTTAAAGCGTAAAACAATATTATATTGATAAGACCTCTTCTCCATTGCTTAATGATGTCTGTAATGCTGGGGAGGCACGTCGATATTTATATCCCGGGTCTGAGTGTTCGCGGACTACTTGTAACTACTATGCCTCCGAAGTACCACTCTGGTTTTAATACGCAAACGTCTAGAGTCTTTTAAGTGTGAACCCTGTTTGACCCTGAAACTTATCACACCCTTTCGTGGATACAGAATCGTATTCCTCCCTTAAGATGACTCCCCTATTTGTTATTCCAAAAAGCGGCCTCCCACTTAGATGTCCACATAGACTATTGTATTACTCTAGTCTAGTTGACTATTATTCCAGTAGTCTCTTCGGTCATAAAGTGATCAGATTCATGCCGGGCCACCTAGTGCCAATCGCAAGTCCGAGCCCGACATGCCAGCGTCTTAAGGGGCTCCAACATATCTAGGTCTTCTATTCTGACCATGCTTCACCTTGGTCCACCGGCCTCCGTAGAGGGGTCCTATTACTAGGACCAACTAACGTACAGCTGATCTCCGAAGGGTATGGGTGGATTCGGTATACCCCCAATAGCTTCCGCCACTTGGATATCCTCCTAGAGTATTTCGCCGAAAATGTCCCGTCACCTGCGGCCCATAGTTTAGGAAGCCTAACTTTGAAGCCTACTATCTTCATGCGCCTCCCACTGATTTCCTCCGCTCCACTTCCCAGATGTCGCCAAGTGTCCCCTCTCATATATCCTGCGAACAGCATGCGGTCGGATGGATGGTGGCGACATATATGGTATTATGAAGTGGGCTTCATTGATGTGACTTTTTAGTTATGAGACACAACTCTCGAAATCTCGCTAATGATGTGCGGGCCCCATAAGGGGGCCGGAAAGGGGTATTGGCTCCAGTAAATCGAGTGTCTGTGTGCAGTTACCCTACCGTTGGTCCATGCACATGTCTAGGATTTCCATATGCCTAACACTGCCACTGCTAGGACTTCCTCTGCTTCTTCCTCTCTCCTCATCTTCGTCATCATCATCACTAGGATCTCCGTGGTCACCTTCCTGAGTACCTGAGGGAGATGCATTAACTGCTTATTTGCCTTTCCCCTTTTCTCTTAGTCTAGGCAGGGCGTAACATTCTTCGTCATCCGCCTCTTCGACTGCGGGTAAATGTGCTGGTCATGCTGCTTCTGCACTTGGTACCACAGCAAGTATTTTATTTACCGCTGCCATAAATACCTTTAGGATATTATTTATATCATCGCTTTGCCGCTGTCGCTGGTCTAAGGACCTGGGACTCTCCTCCTGTAAGTAGTGCTATCCCGAGGTCCTTGCGCTAGGGTACGGTTGCCCTCTCTTTCCCTCATGCTGCTTTGAGCTCGGAATTCTATGAATTCTGATCTTAGACTGATGACCATCTGTTCCACCATCTGATTTCGGACTAATACCTCCTGGCTTTGTTGCCTGACAGTCTCATGTAACCTCGAGGTTACATCTTCATGTTCCTGCTGATGCCTATCCTGGGTGTTAATCTTCTTTGCCACCTCCCATAACATTTCCTCTTAGATGCTTTTGACCTCAAGTTTCATGCCTGCTAGCTGTATTAACAAGAGTGCAATATTATTCTCACGGATATCTTGTCTATCAGCAATTTGCTGTTGAACCTGAATTAATCTCAAGGTATTGTCAGGGTTAACTCCCGTCAAATGTTTGAAGGCAATATTGGCTTGGTCGAGTAAGGTGTCTATGTCTTGCCTTATTCGACACAATGTTATCCCTAAATGGGTGGCTAGCTGGACTAGATTCGCCCCCTGGTCCCTCCCTGGCTTTGGGGTGGAGGCCCTCGATATCTGATGTGTACTTACGATACTACAGGATCAGTGGGAGGGTAGAACTCCTCTCCAGACTGCTGGATCTTGAGGTGTTACCAGGAACAAACTATGTATGGCCGAGTCATCAGTTCCTCTCGTGTCTGGTTAGTTGTCCATAGGTTCTCCTGCCGTCATTCTCTTTCTCAGGTCTTGTAGTATCTCAGCCATTGTGATACTTTCCAGATAGGGTAATTGTTCTAATAGTCCTGGATCAGTGCTTACTGGTACTTCGTACCAGAGTTCTCGATATCCTTTTAATGGTTTATGGAATCATATATCTGGTATGCAATGTCTGAGAGGTTTTAGAGGTATAGGTAAAAAAGGGTTTGTGCGATCCGAGTCTGGATTCAGGACCTGAATTTCCTTTTTCTCGAGGTTCAAAATGTTCTTATAGTACATATATGAGTTGAAGGCCCAAGCCGAGGGAATGTCTGGCCGTTAGATGATGGTGCTGTTTTCTTGTTTGCAGAGTGCTGGGTACTCCACTTGGCAAAGTCGTCTGACTTAGTTGAACTCTACTTGAAGTTTGGACAGTGCCAGGTGTGATACGTCAGAGTGAATTGATCCTTCATTGGGATCATGAAAGGTTTTGTGAACCACAAGTGTTCCTGAGTAAACTCTTCTTCGATTTTGAAAAGCTCAGTGTCGAACATTTCTTCGAAAGTATAGATGTAAATAGGACAGTGAGGTGCTTCGAAAATGTAATTGAAGTGTGAGCGGAGGGTAGAGTTTGTAGTGAACTTGTAGTTCATATAGTAAGCCTTGGTAACAGGAGAAGTATCAATATACTGTTAGGTGGACACCGATCTCCAGTACAATAGAGGGACATAGGCCAAAATCTTTGTTTAGAGAATCTGTCGAGGAAGCCATGTCTCGACAAAATAAGTAAGGTAAAGATTTATGAAGCAAGCAATTTAATATTGATAAGATCTCTTGTCTGTTGCTTGATGATATCTGTAAAGGTCAGGAGGTACTTCGATATTCATGTCCCACGTCTGACTATTTGCGGACTACTTCTAACTACCATGCCTCTGCGGTACAACTCAGAATTTGATACGCCAACGTCCTGAATCTTGTAAGTATGAGCACTGTTTGACCGTGAAACTTATCACACTCTTTCACGGTTATGGAATAGTATTCTTCCATTGAGATCACTGCCCTATTTGTTATACCAAATAGTGGCCCCTAACTTAGTTGTCCGCTTAGACTATCATATTACTTTGGTCTTATTGACTATCATTCCAGTAGTCTCTTTGGTTATAAAGTGATCAAGTTCATGCTGGGCCACCTAGTACCAATCGCAAGTCCGAGCCCAACATGTCAATTTCTTAAGAGTCTCCATCTTATCTAGTTCTTCCTTTGTGAGCGCGCTTCCCCTTGGTCCGCCAGCCTTCATAGAGGGGTCCTATTACTAGGACCAACCAACCTACAGCTGATCCCACAAGGGTATGGGTGGATTCGGTATGTCCTTAATAGCCTCTGCCACTGGAACATCCTCTTGTAGTATTTTGCCGAAAATGTCCCGCCACTTTCAGTCCATAGTTTAGGAAGCCTAACTTTGAAGCCTACTCTCTCAATGCACCTTCAATGGATTTCTTCTGTTCCACTTAGCAGATGTTGTCAAAGGTCTAGCCTCATATATCTTGCGAACAGCATGTGGTCAGATGGACGGCGGCGACATATATGGTATTTTGAAGTGGACTTCATTGATGTGACATTTTAGTTATGTGATCCAACTCTCGAAATCTCGCTAATGACATGCGGGCCCCATAAGGGGGCCGCCGGGGGGTGTTGGCACTCTGGAAAATCGAGGGTCTGTGCACAGTTACCCCACTGTGAGGTCTGTGCACTTTTTGTCTCATATTTCCATATGCCTAACAACCATGAAATATTTTGCTGTCATTGTGGCTTGTTGAACTCCCCTCATATTTCATTTGCCAGTGTGAAATTAATCGCATTAATAGCAATTTGCAGGGCCATATGAGTAAATGCCAACCTGGCGTCCCTGTGGCCAATTGTCAGACTTGGCCTATAGGGAGGCTTTCAGCAATAGATATTGTACTGGCTATGAAATATTTCCTTAAGGGTTGAATATGCAGCAGGAATTGCAAGCTCTTGAGTAATCTCTGGTAAGGTACTTTCCCAATCTGCTTTGTCTTTCTGGCTTAAATCTCGTAGAGCAATTGATTCTGCAGAACCTATCCCATATTTCACTGAATTTCCACCTTTTTGACAAATCTCCAAATCATCTATGACATCACTAAAGTCCTTCAGATCAGCTGCACAAGCCTTTACTATAATTAGCTGATACTTCCCATACCTTTGTATTTCATAAACTATTTTCATACCTTTGCCTTTCTCAAAATATCCTCCACAGCTGACTTTTTCAGTCCAAGTTTCACAACCACTTTGCTTGGAGACATGTTTGCATACCAGTTCATAGCAAGCATTACAGATCTTTTGAGAAGTGTAACTCCCAGACCACTTCCAGCTCCTCTGAAATGTGTGGCTGGCATGATAAAGCTAATAGATTTAAAGGTACTTAAATGACTCTTGCAGGCATTCAAAGAACTTAACACTATTCAAGAATTATCACTACGGAGGTACAGCGCCTAAGTTTTGTATGTTACACTAGTAGTGGGTGTTGTGTGAGCCACTTGTGTAACATACAAAACTTAGGAGATGTACCTCCGTACTTATGTGGTGGAGACCTTGCTACCTTACACGGTACGGTATATCAGAATTACATCACAGACCTTGGCACCCCACTAACCACTTCCTATTCATTCGTCAATCACTTCCGCAATAAGGTGCCCGGCTTCAACTCGGTCGCGCGAGTACGTGTACTGGGGGTTGTGGGTGAGTCTGTCGAACTCTTGGCCGCGTTCACTATGTGATTTGGCGCCAAGAGTTCGACAGACTTTTTTCCAACCCCTAGTACAGAATTGCACAATATCATTATCGCATTTGCCAAGAGTAGGCAGCTCTCTGAATTTGTCACCACTGCAGCTAGCGGCGTAGCCAGTCTTTCTTGGCGCTGCTGCAGAGAAAGTCTCGGTCCATCTTATCTTATCTTGTGCATCCACCCTCAATCTAATCAGATGTAAACTCCGAGCCGCAACGTTTCCGAAACAGCACCAGCCTGCCTTACCGTTAGAGTGGTTGACAAGCATTGCCGCTTCACCGACCAAACCTTCGCTATCTTCTGTGAATAATCCCTATCTCTCTCCTCTGGTTGAATTGAATCTTGGTGAATCAATCTCGCAGGAGCTATGGTTGCCCCTGCCGTGCCAGAGTTTGTTTACCCCTCCACCGCCTCCTATCTCTTGCTTCACACCTCATCTACTCTCCTGTCCAGACTCCCCGTGGTCATTTGGAGTTCTGTGCATCTGCCGCTAACATAGTTTCTGTGAAGGATTGTCGAGTCGGAAATACAGGAATCGGTGACCACTCGTACTGAATCGCTTCCCATTCTGCGTGAATTGGGACCCCCGGATTTAGTTCATCTAACAAAATCTCAACCCAAGGTTGGCTTGAAAGAGGTAACCGAAATTCTTTCCCGCTCATCCCAGCCGTAGCTCGTCCTGCTATCTCGATTCTGGGAGCTTAAGAGTTGTGTAGATTGGTACATATCATCATGTTACTGGAGTGGACGCTTCTTCTTCAGCCTCCTTAGCAGCTTACATCAATACCCTCACTTATTTAATCGGTGAGAACCAAATCTGGTTTGGCAAACCGCAATCATGGCGTATAACCACGGGCATATATTGGTATGTATTCCATCTTGTCTGGTTTGGATGAACTAGCTTGCACACCTAGGGCTGTTTGTTAAGGTTGAGGTTTTAGCTGTTATAATGCTTTCTCCCGGGTCGACATGCGAGTTGAGGTTAAAATCCCTGGATCCGTTGAGGCATATGCAGTGGATGAACGTGGTGAAAAACGGATGGCATCGGAATTACTCTGGCTTGAAACCTATCTATGTGGAGTTCTGCGAGCGTTTAACTATGCTGATGACCAACAAAACCGGATTGTTGGCTGTAGGAGATTTAACCCAATTACCAATACCGAGGCGGAACATAAATTTTTAGATGCTGCAGAACGGTTGTTCTCCCGAGGTATGTTATAACTCGTATTCTATTCACATACAATGGCTTAACGGGGTGTATACAGGCTGGCAATTGGGTTCTGATCCTGAGATCCAGGTCCCCAGCATGGTCTCAAATTACTTAACTTCTGGACTCCTCACCTACATTCACACTACCGGTCGATTTGCGTCAGGGGTAAATCTTTTTGAAAAGCTTCGCTCAAAGGAACCTGAGGTCGCTTCTCTTCTAGCACGTGTTTTGATTGACGCGGATGAAGAGGTCAAGGCTGTGTCTCTGTTATACGAGACCATCAAGCTATTGCCGTTGGATAGCGGTCTTCTTGATGTTCAGGCGGCGTTCTGCATGAGCAAAGGGCGATATGACCTCGCTTTGGAATGCGCCAAGAAGGCTGTTAATAGTGCCCCAAGTGAATTCACCACGTGGGAAAGGCTCGCTCAGGTATACCTAAAGCTTGAGCAATATGAACTGGTTTGTTTGCCCAATTCTTGTTTTGGGGGAGCGGGTGTTCATACTGCAACTGCTTAGGCTCTCCTCACCCTTAATTCTTGTCCAATGTTCACCTATCAAGATCGTGACCACCCAAAAATGCCGCAGCCAACCAAAATGCATCTTCCCGTCCTCGCTGAGTCGGTTCTGGACGAGATGTCTGACGAGAGTCATGACCCTAAACATGACAAGCTGGATGCGGCTTTGCTGAAGCTTCCAGCTGCGAGCTTGAAAGGCACATTTGCTAAGGCATATAAACTCCTTACGGAAATTACTAGCCAAATCGGATGGGACATGCTCTTGAAATATAGAAGCAATGTTTTTGTTATGGAAGAGGAATACCGGTTTGAGAAGAGTGCAAGTGTCACAGCTGTCAGGACTGGAAGTACGAGCAAGAGTAGCGACTCCGATTCGGAGGACGAAGAGCAGGGTGGTGATAGGCCAGCTATTAATGGTCATAATGAGGAGTTAGGAGCAAAGGAGAATGGTGAAAAGGGAAAAGAGCATGGCGGTCAGGGAGAGCATCCAGACATTATTGAGAAACCCGAACACTCTGTTCTACCTGAAGAAGTGAAGGGTGGGGCTGAAACCGGGCATCCGAGTTCTGAAGGAAGGATATCTACGCAGAAGTATTCTCACATCCAGAATAAACGCCTTTGTGAGCGATGGCTGGACAACCTCTTCATGGTCCTTTATGAGGTATTATCTGATCCTATCACGGGTTTGATGAAGCTAATGCCGAACCAGGATCTACGAGTCTACACCATATGGCGGTCAGACCTCGTTCGCCATGGGCAACAGAAACGTCCCTACCGTAAATCTGCTACTGAGCTCGAAATCCTTGGGGAGCTAGCTCAGCGTCTCCATCACCATGCTGAGGCAGAGGAGGCCTTTCAGTCACGCCTTCAAACCCGCTTCTCTGCAAGAGCGCTCCGTGGCGTTTTACAAACACAGGAGAAAAACAAAGACAATAGAGGTGCTTTAAATAGCATTATTCGATTAACTGCCTGGCAATATAGGTGGTATTCGGAGGTTTGTGTCCACATCTGCTTGAATTTGGGACAGATGACTGATAGCGTAGTTCTCGCCTGCGATCCTGTACTCGATACGAAAACTGATTGCCGAAGACGGGGCAGTCAAGGTTCGCAGCATCGTTCAAGCCACTAACTTCCCGCAGAGTGTTCTTGACTTGACCCATAATTACGCTCAGCTCTGTGCAGCCTTCCGCAGTAGCGGTAGCGATGGCTAGATTGATTATTCAATAGTCCCGCATTTCACTCTTCTGCTAGACAGAGACCTCCCTCCCGATCGACGAAATGTTTTTATGTTTTATTTTTCCTTATCAAGGAGACGCATTGTTTGCAGGGAGCGCTCTTTTTTCTTTTTTCTGAGAGTTTGCTCTTTTTAATTGCACATTGGTATTCTATTCAAATCGCAGGAAGACAGAAATAAAGTTCGATTGGCTATCTTTCCATTGATCACTAGGGGAGGATATGCTGTAGATTCTCTTTGCCTCGGGGGTTTTGCTGGTACCTTAATGAACGCGATGGTATTTTTTTGAATAAGTTTCCAATTAAAATTTACGGTAAAGGTCTCTACTACCATCCATTTTTAAGTTTTATGCTTCCCGTACCATCCGTTCCTCCTATACCACTATTTTATCAAATAATCTTAGGGTGCGTCTGGTTGTCGGGGGTTTTTTAAGGGCGCGTCTGGTTGCCACTTCAAACCTTCATTATATCCCTGTTTTGAACTTTGCGAAGCGTCACTTTTACTGATTTTGACCTGTGACAGAGCTTGATTCTATCACACGATAGCTTTAAGTCTTTGAATTTTAAGAGTTTTTCTTCATCTTTAACATTGTCTAGCGTGATAATTTCATCATGATTTCACTTTATTCCTTTACCTCCATCTACCTCATCCTCTCAGCAACACTTTTACTGTTCGGGATTATGGTTTACTGTTAGGCATATGGAAATCCGAGACATGTGCACAGACTCATGGTAGGGTAACTGTGCACAGACCCTCGAGTTACCGGAGGGCCAACACCCCCCTCCGGCCCCCTTATGGGGCCCGCACATCATTAGCGAGATTTCGAGAGTTGCGTCCTATAACTAAAATGTCACATCAATGAAGTCCACTTCATAACACAATATACATCGCCGCCGTCCGTCCGACCGCATGCTGTTCGCAGGATATATGAGAGGGGACCTTTGGCAACATCTGGGAAGTGGAACAGAGGAAGTCCGTCGGAGGCGCATTGAAATACAAGGCTTCAAAGTTAGGCTTTCTAATTATGGGCTGAAAGTGACATGACGTTTTCGGCGAGAGACTCCAACAGGATGTCCTAGTAGCAAGAGCTATTAAGGATATACTGAATCCACCCATACCCTCTTGAGATCAGCTGTAGGTTGGTTGGTCCTAGTAATAGGACCCCTCCACAGAGGCCGGTGGACCAAGAGGAAGCATGCGCAGAATGGAAGACCTAGATAAGTCGGAGCCACTTGAGACGTTGACACGTCGGGCTCAGACTTGCAATTGGCACTAGGTGGCCTGGAATGAACCTCATCCCTCTATGACCAAAGAGACTACTGGAACGATAGTTAACAAGACTAAAGTAATATAATAGTCTACATGGACATCTAAGTTGCAGGCCACTGTTTGGTATAACAAATAGGGCAGTCATCTCAATGGAGGAATTCTATTTTGTGTCAGCGAAAGAGTGTGAGAAGTTTCAGGGTCAGGCAGTGTTTGCACTTATAAGATTCTGGACATTTGCGTATTAAAGCCAGAGTGGTACTTCGGAGGCATAGTAGTTAGAAGTAGTCCGCGAATACTGAGATGCTGGATATAAATATCGAAGTGCCTTCCGAGCTTTACAGACATCATCAAGCAATGGAGAAGAGATCTTATCAATATAAAATGTGTTTACACTTTAAATCTTTACCATACCTATTTATCGAGGAGAGCCATCCTCGACAGATTCTCCGAAAACCCAGGTTTTGGCCTATGTCACTCCGAATTATACTAGAGTCTGGCGTCCGCCTAACAGTATATTGATAGTTCTCCTGTTACCAAGGCTCACTATATGAACTCCGAGTTCACTTCAAACTCCACCCTCAGCTCAAACTTCGATTATATCTTCAAAGCACCTCACTGTCCTATCTACATTCATACATTCGTAGAAATCTTCCATATTGAGATCTACGAAATCGAAGAAGAGTATACGCAATAATCTTCGTAGTTCACCATACCTTTTGGGGTCCCAATGAGGGATCAGTTCAACCGTATATATCGCACCTGGCACAGTTCGAACTTTGAGTGGAGTTCTACCCAGTCAGAAGACCTTGTCGATTGGAGTACCCCGCCCTCTAAAGACAAAAAGTCTGGCACTGCTATTCGCGGGCCTGACATCTCCTCAGCCTGGGCCTAACACATCTTTATATGTACTATAAGTACATTTTAAACTTCGAGAAAAGAGAAATTCAGGTTCCAAGTCCAGAATCGGACTAACCAAACCCTTTTATACCTACACACCTTGAATACCTCAGACGTTGGATACCTTACATGCGATTCCTTAAACTCTTTAAAAAATATCGTGAACTCTGGTACAAAGTACCAGTAATCACACATCCAGAGTTATTAGAGCAATTAGCCTACCTGGAAAGTATCACAATAACTGAGATACCTCAAGACCCAAGGAAAAGGATAACGGCGGGAGAAGCTGTGGATACCCGACCCTATACGATGGAAAAAAATGTTGATTCGGCTATATAGAGTCCCTCCCCGTCAACACCTTAAGAACCAGCGTTCCGGAGAAAATATGTGCCCACTGGTTGATCTTCTAGTATTGCAGGCACTTATCGGATATCAAGGGCCTTTACGCCTAAACCGGGAGGAGGCCACACTGCAAACTTAGCCAAGTTGGCAGCCTGTCTAGGGATATCCTTGCGATGAATAAGGCAGGATATCGATACTTCGCTCGACCAACCAAATATCACTTTCAAAAATTTGTAGGGAGCCACCCAAGACAATACCTTAAAGTTAATTAAGATACCGCAACAAATAGCAGAGGGACAAGATGTCCATGATAGCGAAATTGCACTCCTGATGATACAGCTGTCAGGCGTGGAATCAGAGGTCAAAGGGATCCAAGAGGAAATGATTTGAGAAGTGGTAAAGAAAATTGACGCCCAAGAGAGGCGTCAACAGAAATATAAAGAGGTAACCACGAGGTTATATAGAACCCTCGGGTAAGAAACCCAAGCGGCACTGGCCCGAGATCAGACTCTGGAACAGATAGTGCTTAGTCTAAAGGCGGAATTCGTGGAATTTGGCGCTCAAAGCGTCACTCATGAAAGGGTGGTCAATCGCCCCTTAGCCTAAGGGTGGCTAGATACTACCACCCATCAGGCGGAGATTCACAGGTCCCTAGATCAGCAACAGCGGCAAAACGAGAAAAAAGAACAATACCCTCAAGGCTTTGACGGCAGCAGTCAATAAAATGATGGCTACCACACCAAGTCCAGAGGCCGCAGGACCTGCACCCCAACTTGCAGTCCAAGAAACAGACAACGAGGAGTACTACGCTCCGCCAACACGCAGGGACAAGGGGAAAGGCAAAGAAGCCGCCGATGCATCCCCCTCAGGTGCCCAGGGAGGTGACCCCAGAGATCCTAGTGACGATGACGACGATGATGATAAGAGAGGAAGAAGGAGAGGAAGTCTTAGCTGATGCAGGTGAGGACAAACACCAGAACAGTCTGGAATGGCAGAGATGATTGCCAATGCGATGGCGCTAAACATTAAGCGACCATCAGAGCCACCCCCATTCTTTGAGGATAAACCGGCGCAGGATATATATGTGTGGATCCTGCAATGCTCCAACAATTTTGAACGAAACCCCCAGATCCGTGACGATATATGAGAACAAGTTATATATGCACTCAGTGGTACGAGAGGAGACATAGTACTCCCTTATACCATTTGGTATTGGATAGCTATGGCCGGACTGCAAGGGGAAACCCAGCAGCCAGAACTGGCTACTTGCCTCGTTTTGAACACAATATGAGGAAACAATTTGCCCTGGTGGAAGTCGAAAGACTAGCGCTTCGAGCAATGAAGCTAGGCGAGTACAGCTCTAGTAAAGAATGTTATTTGACGGTTATGCATAACCACAACATTCGTGCATGCATGACCAGAAAGTCCTGGAGACAGGAAGTTGAAGATAAACTTCCCAAACAAATTGTCCTCAGGTTGTTGGCTCCGCAATATACAATGGATGAGGAATGGGAAGAGGCGCTGAGACTGTGCAGTTGGTTGGGAGAAGAACTTCTGGCCAGAGAAAAAATCGGGCAAGACAAACCGTCCAAGCCCAAAGAAGTCCATGAGGTTTAAAGAGAAGACCGACAGGACTCTAAACTGAAGTGACAAAGGGAAACTAAACCTTATGTCAAGGGAGGTGGAGCCCCACCACGAAAGCGGAAAAGAGATAAAGAGCTGGAGAAGCTTAGAAAAAGGTTGGAAGGTGGGACAAAGACTACCCTCACAAACTTTGACCAGGCCCATACCGGTATCCTGCAGAGTGTGATAGACACGTGGAGGCGAGATGGAGATTGTGCATGTTGTGGAAAGAAAAACTACACCTACCAGACGTGTAGAGGAGATGCCCATATATCAGAGGCAAGAGTCAGCACAAGACCAATAAAAATGGGAATTCGACGATGAGGGTCGGCTATCGTAAAGCCGAAATTAGCTCGCAGAGTCGCGACCGTCCAGAACATAGCACGAGTCAATAAGATCTGGGAAATGGTGGATGATGAGGAACTGATCTTGGTCAGTTCAGTGGCACTAATGGCGATGATGTTTGGGTATTCAGTGTTCAGATGGAGCTTGAATCGAAATGGGAACCCCCTTTGGCTAGGTTGTATTAGGTACCGACGATGACATGAATCGGGTAGTCCGTACGCAACTGTGGGAGGCAAAACTCAAAAAGATCAAAGCAGCGCGAAGCAAGTCTCTCCTTTCAGGATCAATGCAAGTGGGCTCGAAGTGAAGGGACCCCACGAGGGACTTATCAGCTCGAAAACAAGAATCAATATATGGAGAGTCTTGATCGAAAGAGAGGATAGTTAACATGCCCACATGACCTGGGAGCCAACAGTACAAAGTTCCTCGAGTCACCTGGTGGTTACCTGCTACCCGTGTGTAAGCAAGTTACTTTACCGAAGAAGTTAGGACATAGCATTGCATGATCTATCTGCTAACAATACACGACAGGAGGACTACTGACGCGAGCCGTTCCACCTACCACGAGAGTCTGAGTCATATTATACGTATGGACTATCTTGCCTTCTGGCCAGAGTGTGAGATAGGGATGTACTGCTTTGGTGCGCAAGTCCCCTCCGAGGGAGCTGGACTGATAACCGAAAGCCTAAGGGAAAGGATTGGTGAATACGGGAGCCCCACACTAGGGGAGTAAAAGGACAAATATCCACCCCAAAATCAGCTATGAGCCTAGGTCTGGCATGTCGGGAGAAGGTATCCAGCCTAAGACCTGGTCGTACGCAGTTGCGTATTGGTAAAATGCTGCTTAGTATGTAGACCCACATTGTTAGAGCTAAAGAGTTACTAGTTTGTCTGAGGAGACCATAATGGTCAAAACTACACGGGTGTAGTAACAAACATCTTGTTACCTTCACCAACGATGCCTAAATGAAAGAACCAAGAAGGCCTGATCTGCGCCAAGCACGTGGAATTAGGCACTCCAAAACCAAAATGATACACCTGTCCAGAGGGAACCGCTTACCTCCACATACGCGATAAGCGCTACAAAGTCAAAGTCTTGTTAGACTCGGGATCCAACGTATTCCTTATCATTAAGGACCTGATTGTAGACCTTCGCGTTCCTGCACTGGAATGCAACAATGCAGTTCATATCTTAGGCTTTGACGGATCGTCAGCCGCCTCAGGAGGGAAGTGTTATACTCTCCCCATTAAATTGGAAATAGGAAAAAACGGACACATCTCTGGAGTGTCATGTGAAGTGGCTAAGGCAGGTCACTATGAGATGATAATTCCGTTTGGGTGGCGGCATCATGAATACTCAGTATCTCACATAGAAGATACAGAAAATTGAACATCCGCAGCAAAATGTTGCGAAAGCTGTGTGGAGGAAGATGAAGAAATAGTGGATATGTTCGAATATGATGAACCCGTCACTTGGGATCCTGGTACCTGCCGCATCGGAAGAATCGGAGGCATGGAAAATACACTGAAACACGAATCATTACCGAGACAATACTGGAATTACAAACATTTGTTGGAAGCCCAGACGGCAGAAAAATTAGCCCAAGACGAACATTCGAGCAGCAAATCAAGTTGATTCCAAGATCAACTCTCCTCTGGGGGCCGATATATCCACGGTCCGAAAAACAGCTTAAGGCTTTCCGGGAATACTTGGAAACAATGATTAAGCAGGGAAAGATTACGCGAAGTCAATATCCTGCAGGAGTACCGATATTATTTGTACCCAAACCTGATGTAAGGTTACGCTTGGTTGTTGATCACCAGAATCTGAACAAGATTACTATCCTCAACAAACATCTGCTTCCACTAATGTCTGAACTCAGAGATCGAGTAGCTGGCGCAAAGATCTTCACCACGTTAGACCTTAAAGACAGCTACTCCCTGATTAGGATTAACGAAGGTGATGAATGGAAAACGGCTTTGCAGACGAGATATGGGCATTATTAATATAAGGTTATGCCATTCGGATTGGTCAACGCTCCCACAACCTTCCAAGATATGATACACCAAGTACTTAAAGAATACTTGGATATCAGAGTTGTGTGTTATCTAGACGATATTCTCATCTATTCAAAGGATGAAAAGGAACACATCGAAGCTGTGAAGAAAGTTTTACAAAGTCTCACGGACTTTCAATTAGAGGTATCACTACAAAAGTCACACTTACATGCCACAGAGGTAGAATTCCGCGGCTATATGGTAGTGGTCGACGGGGTGTCTATGAGCACCCAGAAGGTGGAATCTATAATGGTTTGGAAAGCACATAAGTCGGTTAGAGAAGTACAAGTCTTTATTGGATTTACTAACTTCTACCAACAATTTATCAAAGGTTTCTCCGCTATTTGCAAACCCATAAGCGTCATATTACAAGAAACTCTTATGAATTTCAAATTGGGAGTTGAGCAGGATACGGCTTTTGAAGAACTAAAGCACCGGTTTACAACAGCCCTCATACTACATCACTTTTTCCCAGAACGAGAAACAGTGGTAGAAAGCGACACTAGGGATTTCGCGCTTGGTAACATTCTTTCTCAATGTTTTGAGAAAATGTTACACCCAGCAGCTTTCCATTCCAGAAATTTAAATTCGGCGGAGCGTAATTATGAGATTCATGATGAAGAACATCTTACAATCCTGGAAGCGTTCAAGGAATGGAGACACTACTTGATCAGAACTGAAAAACTGTTTACAGTCTTTACGGAAAATCAAAACCTACAATACTTCCTCACCTCGAAAGTCTGGAGCGGCCGTCAAATCCAATGGGCTCAGAAGCCAGTAGAATGCAATTTTCGTATTGTATACTGACCAGGCACAAAAGGCGGAAAGCCTGACGCATTAAGCAGGCGGCCCAAGTACCGTCCTGAGGAGGGAGCTACATATCGTGAACAAAAAACTTTGAAAGAAGAAAGTTTCTTGGTATCACTGGTAGCGAGGGTAGGCGATGAAGGAGAAGCCTGGGATGGAGATAAGGATTTGGATTTGGAACCACAGAAAGGTGGAAAGGAACCCGTGATCAAGGTCAGGAGATTGAGTAAAAAGGTATACGTGCCGAGAAAGGGCTCAAGAATGGCGGCGGGACATGACCTGTATACCATGGAGGATGACATAGTCCCAAAATATGGACAAGCATTGATAAGGACGGGTATAGCTGTGGGGCTATGCGAAGGAACTTACGGAGGAGTTGCCCTGAGAAGCCGATTAGCGGTGCGCAGCGGAATCTCCACCGGGACAGAAGTAATCGATGCTGATTATACCGGTGAACTCAAAGTCGTACTTTTCAACCAGAAGGATGTGGACTGCCAAATAAGAATGGGCGATCGCATAGTTCCAATAGTGGTAGAAAAGGTCAACACCTCAGACATGATAGATGTAGACGACGTGGAAGATACAGAATGAGGAATCATCAGGTTCGGAAGCACCAATATAGCGACATGATCCCTAATTGTCAAACATCCGCAATCTAGTATCATTTACCTGAAGGCATTAGCCAAAGACGATGAACACCGGTACGACATTCAAGAAGTATCAGAGAAAGTTCTAATATTAAATGCGATAATCCTGGAAAAAGGTATGAAGCAGTTCAACCCTGAATTCTTAAGTGAGATACAGGCAGCTATCAGGACAGATGCAGTTTGGAGGCAACGGAGGGAAGAACTCATTAGGTTATGAGACAAAGGAAAAGATTTTCCCAAGGACTGGACCTTAACCGACGATCTGCTATATTATAAGCAAAGACTATTTGTACTAGATAGTCAGGCGCTATACACCAAGATCGCGGAAGGATGTCACGATGCAAAGGTTGCAGGACATTGCAGACAAGAAAAGACTTTGGAAATAATCATGAGAGACTTCTACTGGAAAGGACTTGCGGCATGGGTCAATTACTACATACGATTCTGCCATGAATGCCAACATAACAAATGGCCTAGAGACGCTAAGTACGGATTATTGCAACTACTGCAAGTACTCTTCGCAGCATGGGCGTCCATCTCGGTGGACTTTATCACTCAACTACCGGAGTCGCAAGGGTGCACTCAAATAATGGTAGTCATTGATTGGTTTACAAAGATGGCACATTTCATCGGACTTCAGACCTCGGCTATGGTCAAGAATGTCACGAACGCATTCCTAAAAGCAGTAGCGAGACTGCCCGGTCTTCCAACTGAAATCGTCGTGGACATGGACTCAAAGTTTGCAGGAGAATATTGGGAATCTCTTTGCAAAGCACTGGAAATTAAGCGAAGAATGTCAACGGCATACCACCCTCAGACTGACGGACAGATGCAGTGTACCAACCAAGTGCTGCAAGGATACCTGTGAAGTTTTGTCAACTATGATCAGGACGACTGGTATCAGCCATTACCTCTAGCTGAACATGCCTATATCAACTCCGCAACCAACGCTCACAGGATGTCACCATTCTATACAAACTACGGTTTTCATCCACAAACAGAGTGGATGAAGGAGCGCGAAGCTCGCAATCCAGGAGCAACACTCTATGCGAACTGGATTGAGATGATACATGAACCAGCGTGAGGATCACTAGAAAGGACACGGGAAGGAATGTCAAAATATTATGACCGGAAAGCTCGACAATAGCAGGACTCAAAGGTTGGAGACAAAGTAATGTTAAATGCAAAAAACATTTGTACACGACGGAAATCAAAAAAGGTAAGTCCAAAGCTATACTGTCCCTTCCAAATTATGGAAAAATGGGGATCATAAACCTTCAATCTCAACATACCCGATCGATGGAACATTCACCGTGTATTCTATCTCGCACTATCGGCACCTTACTGCGAGTCAGTTCATGGTAATCATCAACAACCCCCTAGAGAACTGGAGGACATTGATGGCTATATACAAGGGGAGGTTGAAAAAATAGTAAGAAGCGAGATTTGCTCTTACAGAAAACAGGTACACGGTTGCTACTAAGAGAAGCGGGAACTTTGGTACTTTGTCAAATAGCAAGGGTGTTCAGAAGATGAGAACACATGGGAGCCAGCTACCAGTATAGAAAATGCGGAGGAAGTTGTGGAAAACTTTCGTAATGAAAATCCGGACATGCCAGGCAGGGCAGAAGTAAGATAGGGAGGAAACCGTTTGCCTACCGTGGCCAAGTAATTGCGGAAGGTCTTTTACCCTGACCACTCTGAGTCTGAAACTGTATTTAGAGGAAATTATCAAAAGGCATTTGAGGCGAAGCCTGGTAGGAGGTAGCTCATGTCAAGCATATGGAAATCCGAGATATGTGTACAGACCCATGGTAGGGTAACTGTGCACAGACCCTCAATTTACCAGAGTGCCAACACCCCCCTCAGGCCCCCTGATGGGGCCCACACATCATTAGCGAAATTTCGTGACTTGCGTCCTATAACTAAAATGTCACATCAATCAAGACCACATCACAATACCATATACGTCACTGCCGTCCGTCCGACCACATGCTGTTCGCAGGGTATACGGGAGGGGACCTTTAGTAACATCTGGGAAGTGGAATGGAAGAGGTCCGTCCAAGGCGCATTGAGATACTAGACTTCAAGGATAGGCTTCCTGATTATGGGTTGAAGGTGACGGGACATTCTTCGTGAAAGATGCCAACAGGATGTCCTAGTAGCAAGAGATATTAAGGATATACCGAATCTACCCATACCCTTTTGAGATCAGCTGTAGGTTGGTTGGTCCTAGTAATAAAACCCCTCCACGGAGGCCGGAGGACCAAGGGGAAGCATGCTCAGAATGGAAGACCTAGATAAGTCGAGGCCCCTTGAGACGTTGACACGTCAGGTTCGGACTTGCGATTGGTACTAGGTGGCCTGGCTTGAACCTGAATACTCCATGACTGAACAGACTACTGGAACCATAGTTAACAAGACTAAAGTAATATAATAGTCTACGCGGACATCTAAGTTAGAGGCCGCTGTTTGGTATAACAAATAGGGCAGTCATCTCAACGGAGGAATTCTATTTTGTGTCTGCGAAAGAGTGTGACAAGTTTCAGGGTCAAACGGTGTTTGCACTTATAAGATTCTGGACATTTGAGTATCAAAGCCAGAGTGGTACTTCGGAGGCATAGTAGTTAGAAGTAGTCCGCGAACACTCAGATGTGGGACATAAATATGGAAGTACCTCCCGAGCTTTACAGATATCATCAAGCAATGGAGAAGAGATCTTATCAATATAAAATTTGTTTACACTTTAAATCTTCACTTTTCCTATTTATCAGTGCGAGCCTTCCTCTACTGATTCTCCCAAAACAAAGATTTTGGCCCAAGCCCCTCAGAATTATACTAGAGTCTGGCATCCGCCTAACATTTACAGATATTCTGGACCATTGGTGGTGGCTGCGAAGTTTGTATTGTGCCTTTTGAAGACAGTGGAGAAAACATGCTGCCTGGATGCTCAAGTTTCTAGATTGTGTCATCATGTTTCGATACTCTCCCCTTGATTACAGGAGACAAACATGGAACTCGAGTGCTGGCGGGGAGTCGCGTGTATCTATTATGGACTGATAGGAGTAACTGGTTCAATTGTGAGGGAACCGGGAGAACTCCCAGTCAGTGGTGTGATTGATATTGCCCCTCTTCAGGTTGAAGAGGTGACAGTGGCAAGGGTGATGCTGCCTTTGGTGGCTTTGGAAAATTGGGAGCGTTTGGATGCGATAAAGGAGGTATAAGGAGGTGTTGCGGAAATGGAAATGGATGAGGCTGAGGTGGCTGAGCCCCAGGCCATGATAGGAAAATAAGTGGTAGAAGGTGCCCGCCCTCGTAAGAGATTAGCAGAAAGGAGTGGGCTTGCAGGACAGAGGAGAGATGAAAGAGCTGCTGTTGCTGGGGTGATGAATGTTTGGAGGGCCTAGACTTTGGTTAAACCAGTTGTAAAATTAGAGGTTTAGGACAATTTGAACTCGGATGATAGAGGGAAGGTTACAGTTATGGCAGCTTCCTTGCGGGAGCCTGAGTCTGTTAAGGCTGAGCGCGTAGAAGATCTAGGAGTTTGTAGGTAATGCAAAAGTATAAGTTGCAAACCTTGTATTAAGTGATAGTTAGAGTCGACCAAAATTGTGCTGGATAAGAGAAAGGAGCCAAAAAAGAGTAACCTTGGAAGAGGAAAATGAGACAATAGTTTCTTGCAATTGTAGTGGGAAACCTTTGTTGCAAAGTGGATTTTGCTACAGGCCAGAAGATGCCTTTAAGGATTGTGGTAGAGACTTGAGTTTTAAGTCCAAAGGTCATGGAAGATGCAATACATGTGAGATAGATTGGATTTGAGTATTGGAAAAGACCCAGGAAGATGTTTGCGATCGGTGTGGGGAGGATATAGAAGCAGGCTCTGGGGCTTTCAGAGTTTGTGAAAGATGTGATGTGAACTGGATTTGCACATGAGTTATGGATAATGGTTGTTAGAAAATCAGTTTTTATTTTAGTTTTTGTTTTGGGATTGTTGGTTGAAGAGTATTATTTTTGAGTTAGGTTGGCTTGCCCTATGGAACACAATACTATAGGATAGAGAGCCTAGTTGGAATGCTTCCTGGTAGATATACCCAATATAACTGAATTTACCTGATTCTAGAGGTTTGGCATAATACTTGATTTTGCCTTTGACAGGCATGTCTGGTTGACATCAAACCTCAATAATCAAAATGCAATAATGATATCAAAATAAAGATTTGAGGTGGCAACCAGATGCGCCTTTAATAATTTTCTGTACTGTCATCAGCAACCTGACAGCCATACTAAATAGTAGATTCCACAACCTCCTTTTAAGACTACAATTTTAATTAAACAGGACTTATAATTATAGGAATAAAAATTAACAAAAAAACAATGCTACTATTTTGTATGACCTCTTCTGTTTGCATCTAGTACAGCCTGAAGTGTTTCAGGTATCATCTCAATTTACGCATCTAAGATCCCCTAAAAAAAGTGAGATTCTACTTCTCCTTTGCTGCCTGAAATAATTCAGCAGTACTTTGAGGCCATCTCTCAAGCTTGGAGAATCGCTGTCTAATGCTGTGTTTTTGAAAAGTGTACAGGCATTCTCAATTGGACTAAAATCTGATAAGTTGAGTAGTTAAGCTAATCATCAATATCTATAGACCTCTTGCAATTTTGGGTTATCTTCTCCACCTTACTATGAGGCATTATCAGTAGCTATATAGATGGTTTCTGGGCTCTATATATCGCCTCTATGAAGACGATAAGATAGGGCTAGTGAATCTCAATAGCATATTGGTAAGAATTGAGTCCAAGCCTATCCTTTTTACTAGTTCTGTCAAGATTCTAGACTAACAGATACTGGACAGAGATGTTTGTACTATGGCAAAGATATTCATTATAGGAATTCAGTCGTTATATTATGATTTCATGTACAGGATAAGTTGAGAAAGTCATTGGGACTGTGTACGAGACCAAGGGAGCTGTGCGCTATCATTTATGTTTACAAACACAACTTATTCTGAAGTCCCAGAGGCTATTCTCATGACTAAAGGGACTGTACAGAAGGATTTATTATTTCACTCAAATGACCTATTAAGAGCTCATGTGGCTTACACACATGACCAATGATAAGGTCATATGACTTTTATGTTATACCAGTATATGAGTTATAATTGCAGCTGATAGTTGTTTTGATTTGTAAACATGTTGGGTGAAGAACCAAATAAGTATGACAATGAGGATTGAGAGTAAGTTCATCCTGCACATCTGCTATTTTCCTTGGGCCTGAAATCAACCCACAACACAGGATTCTCACGATCATCCACCCTCTCCTCTCCTCATATGATGGCTTCGGCCTAGGAGTAATGGCCATCCTGACCCTCTTCCTACTCTTTTGCTTTGCTCTTTTGTACATTGAGGCTTCTCTGCTTCTAGGTTCCAGTACTGCCTTTCTGCTGCCTGCTCCCTCCTTTCTCTTTACTTAGCGAGACCCTTCCTTACAGTTGGTGACCCTTTGCTTCCCCTGCTTCAGACAGTGGAGCATATGATTTGTAGTATATGAGAACTCCCCAACAGGCCTGCAGGGGGATCTTGTCCCTCCTTACAGTTGGCTTAAGCAGTGGTATCCTATCTATTAAGTTGTGCTATTTCTCTGAAAACAAGAGATTGCAGAAGAGACACAGTAAAATCGCTTGCCCTCCTCCACTAGAGACTCCCTAGTAAGACACGAATACGATTACTGAGTGTTGACATTGTCGCTTTTAGTTTCCTTCCTAACTAGATAGTTGGATCGGCCTGCAACCTACTGCTCTATTATTTCTCTGGCTAGTACTTTACTACTGCCTGCCCCTTTCTGCTGTCCCCCACAGTGGGTATCTCTCTTGGTCTATGTCATGTTCTGGGAATTATTCAACCTTTTTCTATCTGCCAATGCATATATTTTGGCTTGGTTGTTGTGGGATCTACTGGTATGATATTACTTTTGTTTCACAATGATGTTCCACGTAGTTACCTTTTTATATTCTCCTGCTTTGTTCAGAGGTCATTTCTTCTTTTCTCGCAGATATATTAGGACTTTTAGGGCAGAGATGGGCACTTAGGCTCACAACAGAAGATCTTGAAAATATGGTCGGGCCTGGCACAATGAGCTAGAGGATTGTTTATACCATAGCTTATGCTGCATGTAAGTTCTTGTACTCTAAATAACAACAAATATATGAAGATAAAAATAAAAGCAAAAAGAAGCGAAGAAAAAGAAGAAAAAAGGTTAATAGTAAGTTCATCCTCCGTCTCCTCTGTTTTCCACGTACTTGAAATCAATCCTTAATGCGGGACTCTGGTGATGACAAACCTTCTCTCTCTTCCCATCATGGCTGCATCCTAGGAGTGAGGACCACCCTCATCATCTTCTCACTATCTGTTAAGTACATAGAAATCCAAGACATGTGCACAGACCCACCGAATGGTAACTGTGCACAGACCCTCGATTTTCTGGGGAGCCAACACCACCCAACACGTACCTTTAGGGGCCTGCATATCATTAGCAAGATTTTGATAATTGCATTCCATAACTCAAATATCACATCAATGCGGTCCATATCATAGCACCAAATATGTCATTGCCGTCTGTCCAACCACATGCTACTCACAGGTTACATACAAGGGGACCTCTGGTGATATCAGAAAAATGTAATAGATAAGCTCTGTTGTAGGAGCATTGAGATAGTAGGTTTCAAAGATAGTCTTCACAGTTATGGTCTGAAGGTGACAGGACATTTTCAGCAAAATACTCCTAGTGCATACGACTGTAGTAGAAGCTATTCAGTACATACCAAATCCACCCATACCTTTCTAAGATCAGCTGTAGGTTAGTTGGTCCAAGTATTAGGACCTCTTTATGGAGGCAGGCAGACCAAGGAGAAATACGCTCGGACAGGAAGACCTAGATAAGTTGAAGATTCTTAAGATGTTAACAAATTGGGCTTCGACTTGCAATTGACACTAGGTGGCCCAACATGAAACTGATTACCTCATGACTGAAGAAACTACAGGAACAATAGTCAATAAGAGTAAAGTAATATAATAGTCTATGTAGACAACTAAGTTGAGGAATACTGTTTGGTATAACAAATAGCGAAATCATCACAGTAGAGGAATACTACCCTGAAACTGTAAAAGGGTGTGAGAAGTTTCAGGATTAAACAGTACTCATACTTCTAAGATTGTGGACATTTATATATTAAAACCAGAGTGGTACTTTGGAGGCATAGTAGCTAGAAGTAGTTCACGAATACTCAGATGCAGGATATAAATATCGAAGTACCTCCTGAGCTTTACCGACATTATCAAGTAATGGAGAAGAGATCTTATCAATAGAAAATTGTTTATGATTTAAATTTTTCCAATATCTAATTATTGATATGAGTCTTCCTCACTAAATTCTCCAAGAGAAGATTTTTGGCTCACTTATCTCAGTTATACTAGAGTTTAGTGTCTGCCTAAAACTGTTCTCCTTTACTTTCTTTTGTATTGAGACTTTCATCTTTGTGGGCCCTGGTACTTCCTTCCTACTCCCCATTCCCTCTGCCTCACTTCGCTGAGCGAGGTCTTTTTACAAAGTTAGTTATTGTTCACTTCCCATGCCTCAGATACCTGGGAATACAGTTTGTGGTACACAAGAACTTTTGAACAGGCCCATGGGTTGATGTTTCCCCTTCCTTCAGTTGGCTTCAGCGCTGGTATCCTGTCCACTAAGTTATACTCTCTCTTACAGAACATAGGAATCCATAAGAGACACTGTACAATGGTTCACCTTTTGAACAAGTGACTGCCTAGCAAGACAAAAACATGATAACCGACAGTTGACATACTGGCATTTGGTTTCTTATCTGACCTGATAGTTGGATTGGCTTGCACCCTACTGCTTTATCCTTTTCCTGGCTGGCACCCTACTGCCCCCTCCTCTCATTCTGATACCCGCAGTTAGCCTCCTTTCTTAGTAGCATTGCGTTCCAGGATACTTTCTATAGTTTCTGTCTGCCAGAGTGTATATCTGACTTGGTTATTTGTGGAATGTAATGTAATATTTACTGTGTTCTTTCGCTGGCATTCCTAATGGTTAATTTCCTACGTTCTCTTTCTTGTTCTTTGTTATGCTTCTCATATTCCTTGAATTTGTTTGCAAGGTAGAAACAGGTTTTCTTGGGGTGAGATGTACTGTTAGGCCCGCACTAGAGAGTCTTGGGAATATGGTCGAGTTTGGTAGATGGAGGAATGGGAATTGTTTAATGCCATAGCTTGCACTGTATGTGGATTCTTATACCCTAAATAACCATGAAATATATGAAGATAAAAAAAAAAAGAAAAAAAATCAGAAAAACAGAGAAAGGAAAAGAGGCTTGATAGTAAGTTCCTCACGCAACTACCTATTCTACTTTCCTATCTTCTCACTTTCTGTAACGGGTAGTGACTTTGCGCGCATTTCATGTTCATAATACTGCCTCACTTTATCAAAAGTTTTCAAGTTTGAATCGTTTGGTGGTTGGTTAGAAAGTTTTATTCGCCTAGAAGGCCTTCACGTTGAGATATCCATGACTTGGTCCTGGCAACACATGTTGGTTGTTTGGGTGAGGATGGTTTCCTCTTTTGTTTCCACCTCCTCTTCCTTCACAGAGTTTCCTCCTGTTTCCAGGATGTCGTCCATGGTTAGGAAAGACATCCTCTCCTCCTCCACAGTGCCTTCTGTACCTGAGGCTACTTATCCGGCCCCTGCCTCTCCCCCTGCTTTTGAGGTTCTCCTTACCCTATCTATAATTGTTACAAGGTCTTTTGCTGTTGCTGGGGGAGACTGCAGTTTCCTTAAGTTTTCTCATGTTCAAGGTTGCTACAACGCTATGTCAGCTGACATTGATGCTTCGGTAAGGGAGACTGTTGTTACAGTCGCACCCACCATGATGAAAGATGTGGAGTTGTCAGTATACACCTGCCTGATCGGCCATAGTTGCGCAGCCCAGTGTGGGTTGGATAAGGACTCAACTATGGGGATCCTGGTCTGCTACCCCTCTGACCAAGGTGAGGTCTACACTCCGTCGATCACCATCTCTTCCCCCTCTGACTCTCAGGCCATCCTACGTGTGACCCACCTACATACCACCCAGAATGACGCGACTGATACTACCATTGAAACCAGCTTCCGGGTAACCTCCCTCCCTCCGCCAGAACCTGGGGCAAGCTTGTCAGCCCCGGTACCAGCAAAAACTAAGGGACAGATCTCTCAACTGCCTAGAGGTATCAACTCCTCCTCCTCGGTCCCATTGTTTCTCTCAGGATACTCCACAGGAGAAGCTGCCCTTTTCCGGTCAGAAGTTTAAGTTGGATCGGTCCTCTGATGAGACCTTTGTCCCTAGGGGCAAGGCCCATACACGGTGACTGTGGTTGCGGAAATTGTTCTGGAAACTGCGGGTGGTGGTTCCTTCACTGGACCGATAAAAAGGAAATATTGTTACAAACCCTTTCTGGCCCATTGTCGCCCTCCTCCCAGACCAATCCAAAGTCACTCCTACTTGCAGAAAGCAAATGGCTCCACGGCCTCCCCTATCTGTTTTGGACATCTCAGAGATAGAGTCCACCCCTTCCTCTCCCCTACTCCTCCTGACTGCCAATGTGGTACCATCTTTGGGATTCATCGTCAGGGACACCCCTATGGCCCTAGAGGAAAGACGGAACTCGGAAGCAACTGGCCTTAGGGACAGTAAGTATCGGGCCTTACTGGTTGTCATGGCTGGCTCTCCCGCCCCTGAGTCATCGCCATCTTTAGTCTCCTCCCCTGCTGGATATTTTGAAGGGGTGAAGGCAACCCTGTCTGACATACTCGAACTGAGTAGCCAGGTTCCGGCGACCCCATTGGAGGTGGCCCTGCCACCTACTCAGCCAGAGGACACCGACCATAATGTGGCCCTGGTGGTTACCATCATGGCAGGAGCTGATAAAATGGTGGCGGAAGATAAGAGGTTTTTCCCGGTCCCTACTGATAGACAGACAGGAGGATTGAGTGTGACCAAAGTCCTATTGGAAAGCCTAAATGAGATTATGGCAGGGGATAATGAACCGCTATGATCTGCCACTTCCCCCTCCTCCTTGGAGGGACCAGACGATACCAAACACTTTGCAGAACAGATGGACGCCCCGGTTGAGGCATGCCAACCCCAGGAATAGTAGAAACACTGTGAGGATGCACAAGCTTGAGCTTGTCGTCAGGAAGCAGGTACAAATTGTGGACCAGTAACAGGATGACATCTGGGACATGAAAGTTGAGTTGATGGACCTTCAGGCCACCCCCACTCCCCTCCTCCAGAAGCCTACACCCCTGGCCACTAAACCCATTTCACGTCCCACCAAGCGGGAGGAGTCTACTACCATAGCTACTGCTACCAAGAAAGCCTCCTGCACAGAGATAGTGAACAGATTGGCATACATGCCGGAACAGGTTCCTTCGTCCTCTAATACCAAAACTATGGCAAATGTCACAACCCCGGCGAGACCCATTCCAGGTACCTCCTTGGAAGGAGAAACAGCCACTGTCCAGACCACCCTTGTTGGGGATAGCAAAAAGGTTCACTGAAAACAGAGTAAGAGGACCATGGCTGGAAGGCGCCACAGGAGATAGGCCAGAGAAGCGGAGGACTCCCAGGCCTCGCAACTCCAGCCCAAGAAAGCAGAGGCTAGCAAGGGTGCCCAGCAAGTGGGACCGGCCAGTGTTTGGGAATTTGCTTCACCACCCCTCCCCACTAGACCAGCAACAATGACCAAAGAGACTAGGACAAAGGTCCCTGTCAAGGAGCAGGTTCAGAAGACTCCAACAGGGCGTCAGGACCCACTGAACTCAAACGCGGCCCCTGCATCCTCTTCGTCCACACCTGATGCCCATGGACGCAACCTTAGTACAAGGTTTGCAACAAGAAGGAAAGTTCCCCTCACAGAAGGTGTTGCGGCGGAAGCTTTTCGGATGCGCATCAAACAGACCCTGTTCAATTTGGGGAAAATCCCGGGATCCACCCTATATGTTAAGGTGGCCAATATCCGGGCACATGTCGGATGCATTTTTCTCTTCCTCGCTAGCCATAGTGCATCGGACCTTGGGGACAGACTTGACAAAGCCAAGCTGGGCCTGATTTAGCACTTTAACATACCAGAGTTAGAGTTCCAGATAGATGTTGCGAAGATTAAGATCTTTGTTTCGGGTGTTCTGCTTGCTAACTCAGAATGGGGATCAATCTGTGCAGTGCATGGATGGATTGGTGACAAGGCTACTGATGGCCTCTGTGCCGACCTGGAGGCTTCCAACCTGGATGTAGTGACAGCTGCCCGCCGCGAGATAAGGAGGTCCATCTACGGCATAAGAGAGGCAAGCGCTTATACCTGTGCGATTAGGTTTGTGGTAGTGAAGAACGAGATGATTAAGGAAGCTCTACGGTGTGGAAAGTCCTTCCTTCATGCTAGGGCCTGCAAAATTAGGGTCTTTACCGACAACAAGCCTGCCAAGGTTTATGGTAGGAGTTGACAGGCTGACCACTTTCAGGCAACTTGTACTCTCCCCCCCCACTGTCAGTTTTGTTTTGGAGTACACCTGTCAAGAGAACATGCTTGTGGAATGTTGAATTGCATAGAAGGAATTGGAGAAGCCTGCGGGCACGCTGGAAGAATATGCTACTTGTGTGATAGGTCCGAGCATTTCACTGGTTACAACCAGTGCCCAGCCCTGCATGCGATGGCAAAGTCTCCTATATCAGCTCCCTAGAAGACAGATACGGAACCTCCCACTCCTCAGTCGGGAACAGAAAAAGAGATGCCACCTATGGAGAAAAATGGTAGAAACAAGAGGCCCAGGTGATAGAGACAGAGATGTGGTAGATCACTTATGCCTAGGATTGAGGAACTTACCAGCGATAAGGATAATGAGATTGACTAGCCCCGTGTCCCGTGGCCCAAGTCTGCAAAGGCTGAAGGTGAGGAACCGGTCAAATCCTCCCCCTACACATCTACCTCTGCACGCTCGCTGATCTTGAAGCGTACTGCTGGCAGCAAACTCCCGCTATCTTCACCCCCTCCAGCATTTGGCGATAGGCCTCCCATCTCTACCCTGATGCGCAAGGTGGCTGCGGAGTACCGGATCATCGTTGGTGATAATGGTAAAGTTGTGAACACTGGCCCAACAAGGTCGTGTAGATCTTGCGAATTCGATATTTATTGTTTATTACGACCATAGTATTAAATGTTGGCAGGAGTGGGTCAAATCGGGTGCTGGCATTTGATTTGTTGTCTTATGTTACTTTGTTCTTTGTTTACGAACCCACGGTTGATTGGGATGGATGGCATGTACCAATGGAGGAAGATGGTAGGGATTTGTTTTCTTCGGATAAAGATTCAGGCATCGAGGTGTTTGTTCGTTCCTATATTTGTAGGCTGTTTGAGGTAGTTGGGCATGGAGATAGTAGTGCCCGGATTCGATATTGGTAGAAGAGAGAGAGTCAGGTTGTGGCAGAGTTCTACTTTTTACCTACCTATACTTTGTCAATATAATTAGCATGGTTGGCGGTGCACGGGAAACCAGATATGGTACTAGGTGACTTTAATAGTAGGCATATAGACTGGGACCCCAACGCCAACTACTACAATGGACCCAGGAAGTGGCTCAGTGAGTGGCTTATATTGCATTGCTACAACCTGGTCTCGCTAAACCAAACCATCTTTCGTGACATATCTATCATGGATTGATGCCTGCACCAGACACTTTACATCAAGTACAGGTACTTGGACATTGTAGGACACGAGCATGATGCCCAGATAATCAGGCTAGATGTGGACTTCATGAAAGATATTGTACAGAAGTCCCCAGCTTGGAAGAAGGAATATTGGAAAAAGAAGGGAGAGCAACTCGATACCCTACAGCAGGTAGAGGACAGGGGGCTGTGGAAAAGTGTGAGAAGTGTGGTGGATGCACTCTCACAGGCCTCAGGTTGTAAAGGCCAGTATGAGTGGTAGACACTGGAGTTGGAACAGATAAGGCAGGTTGTTTTGCTAGACTGCAAGAATATTCTAAAAAGCAGGCGGAGCAACTGGAAGAATACAAGCTGGTCAGATGTATCTATCGGGCGTGCCCTTTGTGGGCTCGGTTTGAATACATTAGGATCCAGCTGTCGGAGAGTGAGGACTCAGACATCTTTCAGTTGGTGAGGAAGTTGGAGACAAAACTTACATTACCTTCAATGGAGTGATCAGATGGGACGGTGGCAACCTCACATGAAGACATCTGGGATGTGATTGCACATCAACTTTCTCCTCACAATGGTGCGTCTTGGGTGGATACCCTAGTCGACATGGACAGTGCTCAGGAAATGGAAATTGCTCTTGCCCAGTTCCCAACCAATACGGGGCCAAAAGAGGATGACATAGGGTACCCTTTTTGGCGGTGTTGAAAAATGAAGGATGTGATAACTATGCGACACTTGCTGGACTATGGTTTGCTGCATAACATTACGGACTGGCATGAAGCTGAGGTGGGGCTTGTACCACAAGCTGATAAGCCCTGATGCGACGTTGTCAAGTCGTGGAGCATGATTCACCTGCTCTGCACCATGGCGAAGATTGTGAAATGTATTGTACTGCTCAGGTTTGCAGCTGGCCTTGACATTGGAGAGACGCAGTTCGGATCTTGCCAGAAGCATAGAGAACATAATGCTTTTGCAGTGGTAATGAAATTCTTGAAACATAACGTAGGATAACGGCGCCTGATACTGTCCATGGATGTTGAGGGAGGATTAGACAATATTAACATCGACTGGCGGTGATATTTTTTGATGTCATGCGGGTGCACAACTTATGTATGTATAAGGGTATGAAGGTGGACACTTTGTCGAACGTTTTGATACAGATTCAATGTCATGGTCTCATGGGAATACCACTTTTCTAAAGGAATACCGCATGGCACACCTCTTTCTCCATTCTTGCTCGCTGCATATGTGGCAGATATCTTCAATAGAAGGATGCAATACACCCGCAGGGTTCAACACTTGGTAGTCTGATATGTAGACGACGGGATCATCATGGTGGCTGTGAACGCAAGAGGAGCAGCCTGTGGCCATCCAGGCGAGCTTTTTGCAGACTTTCATCTCACAGTAAGAGCTTGTGAGATGGGCTTCTGCACCCTGAGAACGCAGTGGATTGGATTTGGCGAGGAAGAATAGGAAGGTATGAAATTGCTGCAGGAGAATGTACTGCCATCTGCGGACCTGCAGGTTCTCGGGTACAGATTTAATGTTTTCCACAATTTTAATTCCCATGTTAGGTATTGGTGGGAGAGAGGTTTGGGGCCAAGGAAGAGGATTTCGGTGTTGGGGAGTTGGTTTGGAAGTGTTGGGGCATTGGGAGTGTGGGAAACTTGCCGCCTGGTGCAAGCTGCCTACCTTCCCACAGTTTATTATGGACTTGAGTTTGTAACTAACTACCCATCGTAGGGGAAACAGATTCAGGTCTACGTTAACGATTGCCTCTGTTCTGTATTTTCGGCGCCGATTAAGCTGGCGAATAATGTATTGTTGGTTCAATTTGGGACTCTACCTGTTCATGTTCAGGGCAGGTACCAGAAGTGGAGGTGCTATAGCTGGTTCATCAATTACCAATACTGCATCGCTCATCCGTGGTTTGGTCATATCCGGTACGACAAGAAGGAGGAAGGAATGGTTGCCCAACAGCAGACCTCGGACAACGTGCTTGCCTACTAGCCCACTGTTGCAATTTGGAAAGGCAAGACAGAGATGGTACTTCAACACTGTTAGTTCAAGAAATGCTACATAACTTCTGATGTGGTTAGATACACTGCCAGATCCCAGTTGTCTGAGGGAGCTGGGGTGGCATGGGGGGTATTTCAAAAAGGCACCTTGACCCATGTTGATGGGTGCTTGGTTTCCCCATCATCTAGTATTGTTAAGTGTAAGCTGTTTGCGGTTATCTGCACCCTTCCGAACATACAGCGTTTAGTCAAGAGGAGGCCAGTGTATCTGTTTTTGGACTGTATCGCAGCCCTCACCCAGGTTGACAATATGTTTCCCGAAGGGGACACATCCGAGATGTGGGATGTAATGGCCCCTCTGTTAAGAAGCTTCTCCTGTGTCTGTCTGGGCTTGGTTCCTGGGAATATGGGCACTAACAGCAAGGTGCGTGCCAACCCTAATGCAAAGACATGTGCGTGCCTTCCTGTAATGTACACCTGGAGGTGGAAAGGTGTCAGCTTCACGATAGAGCATGCTGCACTGGCAAGGGAGTTGTGGCGAGAGGAGTGGAGAACCTGGCACAAACGGGAGGGACATGGGTATTATGCTCACGAACCTAAAACTAGCAGACACATCCTCAGCCTGAGCACGATGGATGCCTATGTATTACTCCATATTCGCGGCAGTACAGGCCTTTATGGTCATGATTAGTGTGATGGAAGGAACGATAGACACCATTGGACTTAGTACCTCTGTTACCTTAGAGGGTGCGCCACTGACTCTAAACTTTACAAAGATATGGTGGTCGCACAGAGGAGGTCATGGTGGATGGAGGATCGGTGGTTGGGGATGAGAACCATGAGGAGTGTGGTGGAAGTGGACAGTGAGGTGGTGGTGGCTGGTAATCCCTTTGACAGAATGCTGATGGTTGAAAGGAACGGCTCTTTGGTCTATACCGAATCTGAGTGGGTGGAATCTGTACGAGCACAAATAAGGTTCGTATGGCTGAATGCTTTCATCTAGCGTGCTTCTACCCCAGTTGTTCTTCCTAGATAACCAGATTCGAATGAGATGTCATGCTGGCAGCCTGGAGATCACCGCAATACGTACCTCGAAGCGACCTTCTCTCTGTGACTACTTTGTGGTGGAGCCTGGATGACTGGAATGCTGGATAAAGCGGTTTTGGAAGAGGCGAAGATAAGGCTGTGATGAGTTGCCCTTAGCAGAGCAGACTGGCTTAGTTGTTCAATGGGCCAAGACACATGACTTGCTTTTGCAAGATGACTGGTGTTTTTGTCGGCGGGCATGAGAGAATAGTTAAAAGGATCAGAGTGGACACCTGAAGAGGATGAGAGATTGTGGGGACAGATTGTAGCCTATGTTTGTTGACTGGGAGGATCAAATTGGATTGGAGAAGAAGTAGGACGGTGATTGATGATAGATGTTGGTCGACTGTGGCCGCGAGATGGGAAGACGTATCAATCTGGGATATTCCTACACCACAAGAGCACCATGGAGCCAATATAGGTAGAGATTTTGTTATGTTTTTGATTTATGTTTGATAGGAGTGGTAGCGAGATCGGTTTGGCCCATGGTAGTGTATTTAGATAGGCGCAGGGGAGACTGGTCAGATGTCAATTTTGGCGGTGCTAGTATAAAGGCATTAAATTGAACTACCTATTATACTTTCCTATGTTTTTGCTTTCCATGATGGGTAGTTACTTCGCGCGCCTTTCATCTTCACGATACTGCCTCATTTTATCTAAGTTTATCTATTGTTTGTCATTTGGCAGTTGGTTAGAAAGTTGTTCTCACCTAGAAGGCCTTTATGTTGAGATATCCGTAGCTTGGTCCTAGTAATATGTGTCAGTTGTTTGGGTGAGGATAGTTTCCTCTTCAGTTTCCTCTTCCTCTTCCTCCTTGGAATTCTCTGCTGTTTCCAGGATGGCATCCCCATGTTGGAGAAGACCTCCTCTCCGCCTAAGTGGTGCCCTCCGCGACTGAGGCTACTCACTCAGCCCATGTTGCCACCCCCGCATTTGAGGTTTTCCTGGACCTCACTTTGATTGTTACAATGTCCTTCGCTATTTCTTGTGGAGACTATGGTTTCCTTCAATTGTCCCGCGTCCAAGGTTGCCATAACGCTATGTCAGCGGACATTCATGCTTTGTTGTGGAGGGCCATTGCCATGGTCATACCTACCACGATGAAAGAGGCAGCATTGTCGGGACGCAGCTGCCTGATCAGGCCTGGTTCCTTAGCTCAGTGTGGCTTGCATAAGGGCTCCACTGTATGGCTCCTAGTCTGCTATCACTCGTACCATGGCTCGAGCAACACTCAGTCAATCGCCCTCTCCCCTCCCTCTGACTCTTAAGCCATTATACCTCAAACCACACTACAACCTGCCCCGAATGACTTGACTGATACAACGGTTGTGGGCAGCTTCTGGTCAACCTCCCTCCCCCTGCCTGAACCTGTTGTAAACTTGCTGGCCCAAGTACTGGCCAAGACGAGCAGTCGTGTCCCCCAACCGCCTAGGGGTACCACCTCCTCCTCCTCTGTCCCATCATCCCGTTCAGGCCACTTTTCAAGAGAAGGTGCCTTATATGGTCGCCCGTTTGAGTTGAATGGGACCTCAGATGAGACTTTCATCGCTACTGGCAAAGCCGGCCCCATGTCATTGTCGCCACCAAAGATGTGCGGAGAACCGTGTATGGCTGTTCCTACCCAGAACTGATGAAAGAGGAATATTGTTCCGGCCCCCCTCCTTTCTACCATCACCCTCCCCTTGGACCAACTCCAAGGCTCCCTTCCCAGCCTCGGTAAACAGGTAGCCCCATAACCCCCACCAGTATTCAACGTCTGAATGATAGAGTCCACACCTCTTTCCCCTCTTCGCCTCCTCACTGACAATATAGTACCATCCGCAGGACTTATCGTCAGGGACACCCCCATAGCTCTGGAAGAAGGACAGAACTCCGAGGCAACTAGCCTGAGAGACAGTAAGTATGCTGCCTCTTCTGTTGTGTTGACTGGCTCCCCCGTCCCTAGATCCTCCTCGACATTGGTTTCCTCACATGCTGGATACTTTGAAGGACAAGAGGCAACCCTGTCCGACATATCCAGACTGATGGGTCAGGTGCGAGCAACCCCATTGGAAGTGACCCTGCCACCTATCCAGCCAGAAGGTGCTAACAACAATGTAGCCCTGGCGGATACCATCATGGAAGGAGCTGATGTGATGATGGCAGTGTTTAAGACGTTTATCCAGGTCCCTGCTAACAGACAAACTGGGGGATTGAGTGTAACCAGCACCCTCCTAGAAAGCCAGGATGAGATGATGGCAGGGGACAATGAGTCTGTACGCTCTCCTACTTCCCCCTCCTCCTCAGATGGGCCAGTGGATACCAAGCACCGGGCGGAACAAATGGATGCCACGGTTGAGGCATTACAACCCCATGAGTAGTTGAAACACTGTGCAAGAATGCACAAGCTGGAGCATGGTGTCAGGGAGCTGGTACAGATTATGGACCAGCAAGAAGATGATATCTGGAACATGAAAGCTGAGTTGATGGACCATTGGGCCACTCCTGCTCCCCACCGCCAGAAAGCCACATCCCCTGCTCCAAAGCTAGTTTCGTGCCCCAGCAAGGGGGAGGAGTCTATTACGGAGGCTCCTACTACTGGGAAAGCGTCCTTGACAGAGATAGTCAAGAGACTGGCATACATGCCTATACAGGTTAACCTGGCTTCTAAGGCCAGAGCCTCGACTAAGGCCACACCCGGGACCAAACCAGCTCCCAGTACCTCTTCTTCGCAAGATGGAACAGCCATTGTCAAAGTCACCCAGGCTACGGATAGCAAGAAGATGCACTCGGAATGGCAGAAATGGACTGGTTAGGCATATGGAGATCTGAGACAAAAAGTGCACAGACCTCATGGTAGTGTAACTGCGCACTGACCCTCGATTTTCCGGAGAGTGCTAACACCTCCATGTGGCCCCCTTATGGGGCCCACACATCATTAGTGAGATTTCGACAGTTGCGTCACATGACTAAAATGTCACATCAATAAAGCCCACTTCATAACACCATATGCGTTGTCACCGTCCATCTGGCCGCATGCTGTTAGCAGGATATATGAGAGGGGTCCCTTGGCGACATCGGGGAAGTGGACCGGAGGACGTCTGTGAGAGGCACATTGAGATAGTAGGCTTCAAAGTTCGGCTTCCTAAACTACGGGCCAAAGGTGATGGGACACTTCCGGCGAAATACTCTAAGAGGATATCCCAGAATCAGAGGCTATTAGAAGCGTACCAAATTCACCTATACCTTTTTGAGATTAACTGTAGGTTGGTTCATTCTAGTAATAGGACCCCTCTACGGAGGATGGCAGACCAAGTGGAAGCTCGCTCACAACGGAAGACCTAGATAAGTTGGAGCCGATTAAGATGTGGACACCTCAGGCTCGGACTTGCGATTGACACTAGGTGGGCCAGCGTGAACTTCATTACTCGATGACTGAAGAGACTACTGGAACTATAGTCAACAAGACTGGAGTAACATAATAGTCTATGTGGGCTACTAAGGGGAAGACAGTTGTTTGGTATGACAAATAGAGCAGTCATCTCAACGGAGGAATACAATTCCGTAACCGTGAAGGGGTGTGATATGTTACAGGGTCAACTGGTGCTCGCACTTATAAGATTCTCGACATTTGGGTATTAAAACCAGAGTGGTACTTCGGAGGCATAATAGTTAGAAGCAGTCCGTGAACAATCAGATGCAGGATACAAATATCGAAGTACCACCTGAGCTTTACAGACATTACCAAGCAACAGAGAACAGATCTTATCAATAGAATATTGTTCTATACTTTAAATCCTAAGTTTAATTATTTTATTGAATTGAGCCTTCCATGACAGATTCTCCAATCGAAGATTTTGGCCTATGTTCTTCAGTTATATACTTAAGTTTGGCATCCACCTAACAGTATATTGATAGTTCTCCTGCTACCAAGGCTCACTATATGAACCATGAGTGCACTTCAAACTCCACCCGCAGCATGCACTTCGATTACATTTTCGTAGCACCTCCCTGTCGCATCTACATTCATACATTCAAAGACATCTTCGACACTGAGTTATTCAAAATCGAAGAAGAATTTACTCAAGAGCACACGTGGTTCACAATAGCGTTTGGAATCCCAACGAGGAGTCAATTCAAGAGCATATATCGTACCTAGCATGCTTCGAACTTTGACCGGAGTTCGACCAAGTCACAAGCCTTCATAGGGTGGAGTACCGAGTACTCCGAAAAGCAGAAATCAGGCACAGCTATCCAGAGGGCCAGATATCCCCTAGGTTTGGGCCTAAAACCTATACATGTACTACAAGTACATTTTGAACCTTGAAAACCGGAAATTCAGGTCCTGAGTCCAGAATCAGATCAACCAAACCCTTTTGTCCCTACACCTCTAGAGTACCTCCAACGTTGGATACCTTACATGCGATTCCTTAAACTGTTTAATGAATATCAAGAACTCTGGTACGTCGTACCCAAAATCACTCATCCAGGGCTATTGGGACAATTAGCCTATCGGGAAAGTATCACAATAGTTGCAATTCCCTAAGATCCAAGGAGGATAACAGTGGGAGAACTCATGGATACCCATCTAGATATGATGAGAACTGATGATTCGGCTATACATAGTCCTTTCTCAGTAACACCACAAGAACCAACATACTGAAGAAGAATGTTACCCGCTTACTGATCCTCTAGTGTGGTGAGCACAGGTAGGATATCAAGAGCCTCTACACCAAAGCTAGGAGGAAACTATGCTGCAAACCTAGCCAAGCCAGCTACGCGCCTGGAGATAATATTGGGTTGAATAAGGTAGGACATAGATACCTCGCTCGACCATTCCAATATTGCCTTCAAACATTTGAAGTAAGTCACCCAAGATAATTCTTTAAAACTAATTAAGGTTCAACAACAAATCGCCGATGGACAAGATGTACATGACAATGATATTGCAACCTTGTTCATGCAGCTGCCAGGTGTGGAACAGGAGGTCAAGGGTATCCAAGAGGAAATGCTATGGTAAGTAGTAAAGAAAATTGCCGAACAGGATCAATGGCAACAAGGTTATAAAAATGTAACTACCCAGTTACAGGGTAACCTGCCTCAGCAAGGACAGCAGGCTCTTGTACAAGACGAAACTCGGGGAAAATTAGTGTCCGAGCTCCACAGTAAGTTCAACCTCTTCCTCAACCAGACAATAACATGCGACAAAGATTTCACAGGGTCGCTGGTAGACATACACGATGGTTGGAGAAAACACAGTATGAGCTTACAGACGATGCAAAGACAGCAAAAGAAAATGGCCGAAGAAATGACAGAAGTGGTCTAGTCTTTGGTGAAAGCCATGAATGATTAAGCGGGGACATCAAAGGAACCAGCAGGACCGGTTCCAGCACCGGTACATTCAGTCCCCCAAGCGGAAAATGACATAGACTACTATACCCCACCTGCGCATAGGGGAAAGGGGAAAGGCAAAGAAACCGCTGATACATCCCCCTTGGGTACCCAGAAAGATGACTCAGGAGATCCTCGCAATGATGATGGCGATGATGAGGAGAGAGGAAGAAGGAGAAGAAGTCCTAGCCGCAGCAGGCGAGGAGAGACACTACATCAGTCTGGTATAGCAGAAACACCTGCCAATGCGATGGTGCTAAATATCAAGCGACCATCAGAGCCACCCCCATTCTTCGAAAATAAACCCGCATAAGATGTTTATGTCTGGATCATACAATGCACCAACTATTTCGAAAAAACCCACACAACTGCAACGACGCCTGGAGATAAGTGATATATGCGCTCAACTGTACAAAAGGAGACATAGTACTTCCTTACACTATTTGGTATAGGAAGGCTATGGACAGACTTCAAGGGGAAACCCATCAGCCAGAGCTGGCTATGTGCACTCATTTTGAACATGATATGATCAAATGATTTGTCTCCTTGGAAGCCGAAAGACTTGCACTTTGTGGTATGACGCTGGTCGAGTACAAAGGAAGTATTGAATGCTACCTCGTAGTCATGCACAACGATAACATCAGAGCATGAATGACTGGGGAATCCGGGAGGGATGAAGTCAAAAACAAACTTCTAAAACAAAGTGATGACATATTGTCGGCCTTGCAGTATACGATGGATCAAGAATCGGAAGAGGCACTCAGGCTATCTGGTCAATTGGAAGAAGCACTTCTGACCAGAGAAAAGCTTGTAAGAGACAAACTGTCCCATCCAAAATTAGTCACAGAGGTCAAAATAGAAGACCGATGGGACTCTAAGCCAAAGTGACAAAGAGATACAAAACATTATATCAATAGAGGGGGAGCCCCTTCACGAAAACAGAAAAGGGACAATGAGCCTGATAAAACTAGGAAGAGGTTGGGAGGTGCAGCAAAAACCACTCACACAAACTTCAACCAGGCTCATACCTGCATCCCACACAGTGTGATAGCCACTCAGAGGACAGGCAGGGATTCTACAGGTTGAGGAAAGAAAAACTACACCTACTAGACGTGTTAGTGAGACACTGATATATTGGCGGCAACAGTCAGCTCAAGACCGATAAAAATGGGAATCAGATGTGCATGATCGGCTATCATAAAGCCTAAATTAGCTGGTAGAGTCGCGACTATCCAGCATCCCACCCGAGTGAATAAGATTTATGAACTAGCGGATGACGAGGAACTGACCTAGGTCAGTTTATAGGTACTACCGGCAACAGCATTGGGGTATTCAGGGTCCAGATAGAGCTGGAGTGGAAATTGGGACCCCTGTTTGGCTGGGGTGTTTTGGATACAGACCATGATGGAGATCGGGTATTCCATGTGCAACTACGGGAGTCAAAGCTCAAAATGATTAAAGCAGTGCAAAGCAGGTCTCTCTTTTCAAGATCTAAGCAAGTAGGCTCTAAGTGGAATGATCCGACTAGGTACTTGCGAGCACGAACACAAGAATCAATATATGGAGAGTCTTGATCAAAAGAGAGAATAGTTAACATGCCTACATGGCCCGGGAGCCAACAGTACGAAGTTCCACGAGTCACCTGGTGGCTGCATGCTACCTGCGTGCAAGCAAGTTACTATACTGGAGAAGTTACAACATAGCAATGCAAGAGCTACCCGATAACAATATACAACAGGAGGACTGGCGACGCGGGCCGTTCTACCTACCACACGAGTCTGAGTCATATTATACGCATGTACTATCTCGCCTTCGGGCCAGAGCGTGGCATAGGGATGTACCGTTTTGGTGTGCAAGACCCCTCTGAGGGAGCTGGACGAATAACCGTAACGCTATGGGAAAGGATCAGTGAAAGCTGAAATCCTACAACAGGGGAGTAAAATGGCTAATAACCACCCGAAAATCTGCTATGCGTTTAGGTTTGGTGTGTGGGAAGTAGGAATCTAGCCTGAAAACTGGTCGTGCGCAATTACATATTGGTGAAATGCCACTTAAATATGTAGACCCAAATTGTTAGAGCTGAAAGTGTTACTATTTTGTCATAGGAGTCCTCAATGGTCCAAACTACGCAGGCGTAGTAACAAACATCTTGTTAGCTACACCCAATGCCAACAATGTCTAAACAAAAAAACCTAGAAAGTCTTATCCCCGCAAAGAGTGCGGAATTAGATGCTCCAAAACAAAATCGACATAACGGTCTGGAGGTGATCGCTTACCTCCATATACATGTCACATAGAAGTGTTGGTGCAGGAAATTAATAGGAATTAGGGGCATGTAAAGGTAGAAAGTAATACATTTAATCTTTCGAACTGTGATGTGATATGGCTTTAAGAGCAAGCAATGGTCGGTGTGGGAACTCAGACTCTGGTTGAGATTAGTCCTTGAAACGATAAAAAGGGCTGTCGCCATGATGTCAGGATGCTTGCAATTTAATGAGATAATAAAGAAACTATCTGGACAATGGCCTGAGGATGCAAGAGTACAGCGTATACGCTAGGGGTGGTGTCTACAATAATTTGCCATGCGTTAAAGGCCATCTAGAGGAGGTACAGACGCGATATATGAGAGATATGGATGAAACGAAAAGGTCAAGGTGAAGCCAGGAAACCTCAAATATAGCAGGCCAAAGTCCAGGTTGTTTGAGCAGTGGTAGAAAGAATCACAATATAGGGCCAGACACCAGCCAACACCAGAACATGTCGCTGGGAGTTGGTGTATCCTAAGCGAAAAGAACCAGAGTCGGTATGATCAGGGCAGTAAGACACAGGCCAGGAGATGTTGGGACGAGGGACAGCGGGAGGCGAGGGTGTCTGTAAGGAGGGGATATCAATTGGACATGATCGTGAGCTGAGGGTTGACATTCAGATAGCATTAGGGGGTATGGCCAGAAGGTCAGACGTGGTCAGGACAAACAGGGCAGATGGGTCAGTACCAGGAGGGCGGCAGGGCGCGGGATGACGTATAACGCAGATCAGGACGCAATGTCTGTCTGACATCGCATCCTGGCTAACGGTTAACATTACAACATCCGGTGCGTCAGATGCACAGGAGGCACGGGATGCACGATATTCTTTTTGCTGATGAATAGTGAAGTCGCACCTTAAAATGCTACATCAACTATTCATTCTTTCAAATACCGAAATTGGGCAAATCGCGCAGCACATATATCATGACAACGAGCACAACATTCTAGAAAAGCTATTCTTTTCTTAGTTATTCAGGGAAGTAGATGAGATTGAGAATGGCTTTAGAATAGCTGGAGTTCCCATAGAGTTGCCAGACAATTGCCGAATCCCTGGCAATGACCCCAAGTACTTCCAGCAATAACGTGCCATAATGAGTGTCAGCGAATGAATTGAGTTTGTGTATGACTGAGCATGTGAAAAAGGAACCTACCTTCTGGTGAGTACGATTTACAATATTTATACGTTAGCACTTCGGATGAAAACAAAGACTTGGGTCAGAATTGTAGAACGTCCGAGAACGAAATGAGGCTGGAGCCTACAGGCTGGAGCAGAAAGAATTGAAATGAGGCATTGGAACACATAGGATGTGAGAGAATGAAATAGTTCACAATCAGAACAGTGGGACCCACGAGATGAGAAATGCAAAGGGGGCGCATCTGGATGCAGATGTCTTAGATTTGAATGTGGGCACTTTTCATCCAGGTTGCAATTTCTTTTCGCTGATGTCTCCTCCATTAGCCTCCCTGGCAATCATACCTGAGAACCTCCTCCAAACCTATCCTAAGTGGCTCAACCCCTTCTATAGTTGTGGCTAGCTCCTACTCAACATCCTTACCTCTTCCTATTCTTGTAGCTGCTCTGTTTGCCCAGGATTCCCAACAACATGCCAGCTGGGCCTCCCACCACTTAGTGGAGCCACCACCACTTCTGTTTAGTCCTTTCTCCTGGGCTTGTCAACAGGAGAGGCAGGCCTCTATGATCAGAAGTAAAAGTTAGACTGATTATGACAGAAAGACTTTGCCCCTTCTGGCAGGACCTATGACAAGTTACTATCGCTGCAGAAGGTGTTTGCCAAGCCATGAGTAGTGTTGCCTACCCAGGACTAGTGCTAGAAGAATATCATTCTTGCCTCATACCTGCCTACAATTTCCTTCAGTTCCAACAAGCCCTAAGTTTAGCTTTCCACTATCAGAAAGCAGGTAGCTCCCTAACCCTCCTTACCCATTCTGGACCTCTCGACAATTATATCTAGCCCACTCTTACCTCCGCTCTCCCTCGCTACTGATGTGATGCTATCTTTGGGGCTGATCATCAGAGACACACCCATGGCCCTCGAGGGAAAATGAAACTCTTTGGAAATTGGCATAGAGGATAGCAAGTATTCAGCTGGAGTAATAGCACCTACCGACTCCCCTGCTTCAGGCTCTTCTCCTTTTCTTGTTTCCTCCACTGCCAGGTTATCTGAAGGACTAGACATACCTCTGTCCAACATACTTGGACTGAGTAGCCAAGTACAGGCTACCACTTTGGGCGTACCCTCACCATCAACCCAGCCAGAGCATAGCGACACTAATATCACTCATACTGACACCATTATGGAAAGAGTCGACGAGATGTTCGCCACAGGTAGCAGTGTTTTCCTCACCACTAGCTGACCAAGAAACTAGAAGCTCACGTATGACTAGTGCCTACCTGGACAGCCTGGCCAAGATAATTACAGGGGACAATAATCCACTCCTCTCCCACACCCCCTTAGATAGACCCAAGGGTACTAAATACATGGCTGCTGCCATTGAAACTGGGTTGCAAGAATGTGAAAAACAGTGGCTGGATAAAGTGCTGTGCCCAGCTAAACAGGCGAGAGCATATGGTAAAGGGGTTGATAAATATTGTTGATCATTAGACTAATGATATCTAGGATCTGAAAGCTGAGTTGATAGACCTTTGTTCTGTCCCTGCTCTCCTTCTACAAAGATCTCTCTCTTCTGCTCCGGCCCTTACTCCACAACCTCCAAAGGGAGAGGAGCCCACTACAGTGACTCCCGCTACTAAAACCTTCTGTACGGAAGTGGTCAAAGAATAGGTCTACGCGCCTAAACCGGCAGTACCTGCCACCAATGCTAGAGTAACCACAACAGTTCCACAACCAGCCTCTGTCACCTCATCTGAGAGCAACAACATTATGGTTAAAACTGTCTGGGCGGTAGATGGCAAGAGGGTACACGGGAAGTGTAAGAGGGTTAATGCGCCAGAATGCTGCAGGATAAAACAAGATAAACAGGCCGGCAACTCCATGACTTCAAAACGTACCCCCAAGTTGGAAAAGACTAAGGAAGCAACCAAACCAATAGCTGCACCTGTCAACAGCTCCTGCATGCTCCTGTCGGGCCCAGAGGCGATAGCTGCAGCACCAATTACAGGAGTGCAAACCACGGGCAGGTTTGCAAGGTTCGAATGGGACGTGTCGATTTCCAGACTTGCTACTGGCCTACCCCTTGTCCTCCCCGACACTCAATGCCCGTGGACGCAACTTCATTGTGCGGTTTGCAACCAGAAAAAGTGTCAACCTCCCCGAAGGCATTACAGTTGAGTCCATTAGAGGTCACATCAATCAGAGGTTATCCAATTTAGGTAAAATCTGTGGATTTACTACCTTTATTAAGGCTGGCCATATCCATACTCTGATTGGGTGCATATTTTTTACACTCGCTACCCACTCTGCTTCCGAACTAGGGAACTTGGTTTGCCAGAATTCGAGTTCCAAATAGATGCTGACAAGGTTAAGATCTTTCTTTCTGGTATCCCACTTGCTGATACAGGACAAGGGTCTATTTGGGCCTCCGAATGGTCGATGGATGATAAGGCTTCTGATGGCCTGCATGCTGACCTGGAAGCTTCCAACACTGATGTAGTAATCATTTCATAGTCTGAGAATATGGGGTTTATTGATGCTATGTGGGAGGCCAATCCTTGTACATATGCGATCAAGTTTGTGGTGGAGAAGAATGAAGCTGCAAATGATGTCCTCAAGAATGGAAAAACTTTCCTACATGGGAATCCTGCAATGTTAGAGTGTTTACTAACAATCAACCTGCAAAGGCCTCTGGTAAGTATCTGCAAGCTAGTCACTATGAGATTACCTGTACCTTCCTCCCGTGCTCCTGATTTTATTTTGAAATGTACTTCTCCAAGAACCATGCATGTACCAAGTTGAGCTGTCCTCCTAGATTTGTTGATGCCTGTGGCCACACCACGAGGGTTTGCTACTTGTGCAATTGGTTGCACCACTTTACAGGGTATGAAAGGTGCCCAGCCCTCCATGTCACAGCAAAGTACCCCTTTTCCTTCCCTAGGAAGCCTTTCGTGGATCCCACTATAGACACTGCCAGGCTTTTACCCTTTGAATTGGGGCCTGCCAATGAAATGCCACCTTTGGAAAAAAAGGGTGAGACTGACACGCCCTACTACCACCATCTGAGAAGAGGACGATCTCCTACACAAAGAGTTATGGGGGTCACCGCCAATGTGAATTATGAGATTGACGAGGACACTGTCCTGCCGCCCAAGTCTGCTGAAGCTAAAGGTTAGGACCCAGCCTAGCCCTCCACTTACATATCATTTTCTCTGTGATGAGTGATCCTGAAGTGGGCTGCAGGTAGTGAACCCCCAATATCTGCACCTATTGAGGCATCTGGCAAATGACCTCCTGTCCCTGCTTCCACTTGACAGGAAGCTATAGAGTACCAGATTATTGATAGAGATACTGGTAAAGTTATGAACTAGGGTCTTACAAGCCCTAGTGGATCCTATAAGTGCCACATTTAATATTTATCAAGACTATAGCATTAAAAATTGGGAGGGGTGCTCAGAATAGAGTACTACTATTTGATTTACTTTTTTTGTAATAAGTGGTTTTTTGTTGTGGAACTTGCAATTGATTCGGATGAGTAGCATGTACCAATAGGAGCTGATAGTTAGAATTTGTTTTTCTACAAGAAAGGTTCGGGTGTTGAGGTATATATTCATTTCCACATTTGTATAATGTTTAAACTTGTTAGGTATGTGGACAGTTGTGCTCAAATTGGATATTGAGAGAAGGAGTAGCAAAGGGTTGTGGCACAAATTTATTTTCCACCTACCAGTACTAGATCTCCGTACCTAGCATAGCTGGCAGACCTGGGGAAACCTGATGTGGTATTTGGCGATTTTAATGCTGAACATAGTAACTGGAACTCCAACACTGACTGATATAACAGTAGTAGGAAACGGCTCAATGAGGGCACACTCCGCGCCCTCTATTTACCACGCTCCGCGCCCTCTATTTACCTCTTGCTTGAAAAAGTTACCGCTTTCGGTCATCCCTAAACTCCAAGTTTTTGGTGGCAACCAGATCCACACACCAATTTTCGCCTCTCGCTTAGGCTTCAATCTACAAGCGACCTTACCCCTCACCTGACTCACAGCCTCTGCTATGACTCACAACATTGGCAGGGCCTTGCGCCGAGAGTCCGGCACCTCCGACTGTGCCCACCCCTATACTGAAAGGTCCGCTCAGGTTCCCACTGCACCCCAACTGGCACCTGCTGCCCAAATCCAATCCTCCCCCCCCCAGAACGTCTCAAGGTCCTCCTCTGTAGTCCCCCTTGACCCCAACCTACCGCTCCTCAGGGAAATGTACAACCACACTACTTCCAACCTCGCCACCAACAGAGATGTCTTCCCCAGGCTCTGGGACGCTGATCTCGGGAGCCTCTCGGCAGGAGAAGCATCCATCCTCCCCCTGCTCATGGCTGCACTAGAGGGAATTGCAGCCCTCCACTCCAGAATAGGCTTCCTCGAAAGCAAGCTTGATACCCCTGCCCCCGCATCACAACACTCCCACACCAACACAAGCCCCTCCCTTGCCTCTATCAAAGCCACTGTGGCCGACCTCTCATCGCGAGTGGCGGCCTCCCTCTCTGCAAAACCATTCTTGGCCCCACAACAGCCCCAGGTAGGGAGACAAACCAAACAACCGGGGAAGAATCCCGTGGCCCCGTCAGACCCAACAACCACGCCGGTGGATGACTACGACTCTGACATCCCTCGTTACGACACCGCCACTGATAAGTAGTATCTTGATCCCAAAGCTTACGCGGTTAAATACCCACGCTCATGGGAAGCCCAGGCCTTCCGTGAAGGGAAGTACAGTGCCTACTCCTTCACACCAGGCCACCCCCCCTTCCAGCGGCCGACAGAAGATTCTTTTCACCTTGGGAGACCCCCCTACCTCATGCCAATGCCGTCAGGATAGCTGCAACAGCGCCAGACATAGCCGCCCAAGTTCTCAGGGAAGCAAACTGCCCACACCACCTACGCTTCAGCGCTTCAGTCAATGCCAGAGGTGCCCTCACACTCACGGCCCACTCCTTGCAGATACCTGCCACCTCCTACACCCCCCACTACGAAGCCCTTGCAGTAAGGTTTAACAAGACATTCCCAGTTGGGGACAACCCTTTCAGGCCATTCAGGCCAGCGCCAAACGAAGTACAGCTGGCCATACACGTACTGCCTACTGCTTTCCTCCCACAAGACCCAAAAGATCTTCACTCAGAATTGGGGAACTCTATTCTGAACGCGACAGGGGTGGCAATCTTCTCTGCAAGATACCTCCAGCCGAACCGTGAAATAAGGGCTACCAAGAACTCAACCTCCATAGTGGTGTCTGTTCCCCCAACTGACGTTGTGAAGATAGGAAGGACTATCTACCTCAACTCCAAGCCCCGCAAAGTGGACGTATGCCACTCCAAAAGCCGATACATGCAATGCCGGAAGTGCGGGAAGTTCGGACATCCCTCCCCTATGTGCTAGGAAAGCTCCTCGGTCTGCCCACTGTGCTCAGGCCCCCACACCAGGTCGGCACATCGATGCACAAACCCAACATGCCCCAAGGACACTGACCTCAAGGCGGTAGCTGCCTGCTGCCCTGCCTCTCCCCTCAAATGCCACAACTGCTTTGGGGACCACTCAGCAACTAACGTTGACTGCCCCTCCCGACTCAAGCCACCAGCCAGGGACGACCTGCCCCCTCAGCCAGAAGGCGAGGACATGGAGACAGATGGCGACGAATCCAGACCTGCCACTCCCAAGGGGAAAGGCAAACAGACTGACACTAGCATAGAAGAAACCCCTCGGCAATCGACGTCCCGAGCCCTTCTAATGGACCTCTTCAAGGCCCCAATACTCAAACGAGTTGGCCCCCCCCGTGGGCTGACGTGTTCTCTTCCGAAGACCACATCACAGGTGCATAAAGGTGGTGGACTCCGCCTGCACCTCGCCCATCGGGCCACCCCCCCCATCCTCTCTTAAGCAACTTTTCTTTGTTCAACATAACTGTCTGGGAAGCTGGGATGTGTTTCTTTCATTATTTAATAGCTTTCGGTCATTGAAAGCTCCCCCACAGATAGTCCTATTACAGGACCCCCCCGTCTACAAAAATAGGCTTTCTATGTTTGCTTCCTTTATATCATTTGCCCCGCCATTTAAAAAGGGAACCCCTCCCAAGGTGGTTACCTATGTTTACCTGGATGGTTTGAATGTGTTTTCAGTAGTACCTTGTTTTTTTGATAGGCCTGATTATATGGCCATTGACGTGTATTCTCCCCTAGGGCTTTTTGACTCTAATCACTCACAATTCAGGGCCTATAACCTGTACTCCACAGTTGCCACTTCCTCTGGGAACAGAACGGTCGACCCTCATACCTGCTTCCCCCAAAGCCCCTTCCCAACACTGGTGGCCAGGGACTTCAACATCCACCGCCCACAGGCAGACCCCCTTAGAATGATCTCTTCGTACGAGTTCTCCACCTCTAACCCCTACTTTAAGAAAGAAATAGACTCTGGTTTCCACCTCTCCAACACTCCTGGAGCCTACACTAGGTTCCCCTTTGACATAAACACTAGACCGGGTATTATAGACCTGGCCTTCACCAACGCCCCCCTCACATGCTTTTTACACTCCTGGTCGACTCGGCTCCCAGCTACGGGCTCAGACCACCTTCCTATAGCCATCGTGTTCACTGCACCCCTCATGAGAATGGCCCCTCCATCACCATACTGGGACAAGACAGACTGGGAAGTCATCACTGAGAAGTTAAAGGACTTGAAGTTTCCTCCCCCGCGTCCCCACCCTACCGACCACGATCTAGACAGTTGGCTAGAGAGGCACATGCACACTCTCACCACCCTTCTCAAATCATGCAACCCGACCAAGAAGATATCGATCCACTCAAAGCCCTGGTGGAGTATGGAAATAACACACCTGAGACAAGCCCACTACCGTACCTCCCGGGTACACCGGAAGGACCCCACCCCAACGTCCCGAGACGAATTAAGAACCCACTGAAACCGATACTTTAAGGCAATCAAAAAAGCCAAAGCCAACTATTGGAAAGACTTCCTAGCCGGAGTTACGCCGCAGACAGTCTGGAAAGCAAAAACAGCAGCCATGGGAAGAGAGGAGGACCGATTCCGCGACCTACCCAAGGCGAGCTCATCGATCCAGATAAATGACGCTCTGCTAGTTCACTTCTTCCCACCTAAACCCCTCGCACAGTCAGTTGCCTATCCCCGATTCGACCCCGTGCACCCACCATTGGCACCTGAGGAGGTCTCCTCTGCCCTGGCGAGGTCTTCCAATACGTCAGCCCCTGGTCCAGACCAAGTCCCTTATGGGGTCTGGAAGAAAGTCCATACAATAAACCCCTCACTCCTAACATCTCTCCTCGCCCCTCTTCTCGCATACGGACACCACCCAAAGAGCCTCAAGATGGCCAATGGGATCGTCTTACCAAAACCGGGCAAACTGGACTATTCTACCCCCGCTTTGTTTAGAATCATCGTTTTACTTCAGACCTTTTGAAAGATATTGGAAAGAGTGGTGGCTACTCGCCTCTCCCTAATCGCCCGTGAAGTAAGGCTCCTCAACCCAAACCAATGTGGCTCATTAGCCGGCCTCTCAACTTTTGATGCCGTGGCGGCCCTAGTTCAAGAAGTCAGGGCACACCAGGACTCCTCCTCCAAAGCATCCTCCATGTTCTTAGACATAAAGGGCGGATTTGATAACGTTTCCTCCAACCTCCTCACAGCCAAACTCAGGGCCAAGTGCACTCCCAAATACCTGGTTGCCTGGGTCCGATCGTTCCTCACAGACCATTCATGCCGTTTGTTGTTCCAGTGTGCACTCGGGGCTTGTGCCCCCATGCAAGTTGGCACGCCCCAAGGTTCTCCTGTCTCTCCTTTGTTATTTGTGATTTATGTTTCAGAATTGCATGTTGCTATACCCCGTGGGGTGATTTTTTCCTCTGTTGATGATTTTTTAATTACGGTTTCTACTGCTTCTTATAGGGGGAATAATAGGTATGTTCAATATGTTTTTTCTTTGCTTCAGAGAAGGGCAGCGATGATTGGAGTTTCCTTTTCAATCCCCAAAACAGAACTCATCCACTGGAGGACACCTAAGGACAGGTTCCTGGTCTCTAACCAACCTATAGCCCTTAATGGCTCCATCTTTTCACCATCCTCCTGCCTCAGATGGCTGGGATACGGGTTCACCCCGACCCTGGAAACAACAACTCACTTCACCAAAAGACTCAGGCTAGCCTCATGGGCCTTTGCCGCCATTACAAGGCTCGCTCCTCCAGGGATTGGAATCCCTGCTCACATGTGCCGCAGGTTGGCTATGGGCCTCATCCTGCCTATCCTAACTTAGGGGCCGACCTCCGTGTACCAACACTGGCCACAATCGACAAGATGGCCGTCATATGGAACAGAGTGATGCGATGGGTGACGAACTGCTTCACCTCGACCCCCACTACCATCCTGGCTATTGAGGCATGCCTCCCACCCCTTAGCCTGCTAATCCCCCACAAAAGAAGGATGGCCATACTGCCACTGGCCTGCTTCTCCCCCGCCTACAACCCGGCCTCGGCTAGGCTCTCCCCTGACTTCCATCCATACACCTCCCACCCAGGAAGGACCCAGCATCGGGAACTCCTAAGGGGCAGGAAACAGAACTACATTCCCCTAGGTTGGAGCCAATACATGGCCGAACAACCTATCAGAAGACACCTTCCGATTGACTCCCTAGCACACCTTCTCCTGCCTATGATGCGAGGGGAAGAGCCCCTCCCCCCGGCCTACCCGGTCTTAGAACCAGGGTTGTCCCCAATGCCCCAGACGAACTCGGTCTACAAATCCCTGAAAGCCTCCCTGAGGGGAAAACTCCTGGTAGACTAGACTCACCTGGCCCCACCTCTACGCTACTACCAATACAGACCTTCGCTAAGGCCTCATGCTTTCATGGGGCTCGATCGCTTCACAGCCGGGTGGATACACCAGGGACAATCCAGAAAGAGCTACCTGGCCGCACACCACTCCTGGGACGACCACGAGTCCTCTCCCCTGTGCACCTTTTGCGAGGAAGATGACGTGACGTTTCCGCACACAATCCTACACTGCTCGGCTAAAGCTGATAAGAGGACACTCTACCTCCCTGGAGTCTCCGACGTCGGCCAAGGCTCACCGATCTGGTCTTCTCTCCTTGCCATAATTGGCCTAGCAAACTTCATCCGGACCACGGGTACCGGGTTCCCGCCTCCCATGCCGCCGATTAGGCCACTTTCGCCCCCAAGGGATGGATCTCCAACCTCTGCTGCTCTGCCTTAGTTCATATACTTGCTTTAAGAGATTTCCTTTACTGTGCGTGATGAGAGATTTTGTTTATTTTCTGTACTGATTTGAGTGGTCACTGTGGGTGGTGCTTATGACGAATTTGTCATTTTGGAGATTTGTGCCGATGGTCTCATTTGTTTGTTTGTTTGGAATTAAGGTTTTCTTTTTGCCATAGCTTACGCTGCATGCACGTTCTTGTACCTAACAAGTAATATATGATAAAAATAAAAAATGGCTCAATGAGGGGCTCATGTTACACTACTACAACCTGGTCCCACTCAACTGGACTACCCTTTGCAACATCTCCTTGATCGACCAGTGCCTGTACCAGTTAATTTACATTAAATACAGTTACTTGGATATTGAAGGCTGCTAACATGCTGCTCAGATGATCTGGCTGAATGTAGACCTTTCCAACATTGTTGTTTTACAGTGTCCAGCTTGGAAGATGGGGGATTGGGGAAAGGTGGAAGAGCAACTTAATACCATACAGTAGGTAGAGGATGAGGAGCTGTTGGAAGGAGTGAGGAGGGTGGTGAATGTACTCCAATGGGCCTCGGTTGGCAGAGGTCAGTACAAGTGGTAGTCACCAGTGTTCGAAAGAATGAGGTTGGATGTAGCAAGACTCTGACAATATTCTAGGTGACAAGCAGAGTGGATAAAGGACTACAAGTTAGTCAGATGTGTTTATTAGACATGCCAACTGAGAGGAAGGTTCGAACACATCAGGACACAGCTGTTAGAGAGCAAAGAGCTGGATATTCTTCAGTGGCTTGGAGGTTGGAGGCTAGACATATACTACCATTCATAAAGCGATGAGACTGGACCCTCGCTACATCACACTTGGACAACAGTGAGCTGATTGTACAACAGCTTTCTCCTAGTGCCCATACCCCTTCAGTAGACACTCCAGTCGACATGAACAGGGATCAGGGAATGGTGATTGCTCTTGCCCAGTCTCTAACCAGTACGGGGCTTGGTGAGGATTACATTAAATATTCTTTGCTATAGTTTTGAAGAAGGAGTGGCGCGACAACTATACAATACCTAGTCGACTGTAGACTACAGCATGATATTCAGAACTAGCATCAGGTGGAGGTCGTACTTATATGAAAGGTAACTAAGCTGAAATACTATATTATTAAATCTTAGATGGTGATTCACTTACTGCCTACCATTGCCAAGATCGTGGAACATATTGTACGACTTGTATTGGCAACCCACCTGGACCTTGGAAAAATGCATTTCAGATCTCGTCAAAAATGATGGATGCACTATGTGATTGCTATGGTAATAGAGGTTCTGAAGTACAATAAGGAATACTAATAGCTCGTGCTGTCAATAGATTTCTAAGAGGAATTCGATAACATCAATGTTGACCTCATATCAGACTTTCTTATGGCAAGTGGATCTATAACTGAACTGCCTTCAAGGATTCGCAGGTGGAGATGCTTTCCCTTACTTCGGTTCCAGTTTAACAATAGTGTCTCAAGGCTGTATCATATTTCTCAAGTGATACTCAAGGGATCACAGCTTTCGCCCATCAAAATTGGCACCAATATCGCAGGTATTATCAGCCCTTGGTTGCGATATATACCCAGAGTTTGACACCTGGTGGCCTTATATATAGATGACTGGGTCATTATAGTAGCTGCGGACACAAAGAAAGCACCTTACTACGAAGCTAGCGAACTATTTACAGACTGTGACTCTATAGCCAGTAGATGCGGGATAGGCTATAGTCCTTTCAAGACATAGTAGATTAGGTGGGAGGACACATCATTGGAAGGAATGAAATTGTTGGAAGAGAATGTACTGCTATTTGCAGACCTTGGCGTTCTTAGGTACAGGTTTAATATTTTTCTTAATTTTTCTTCTCATATTAGGTATTGACTGGAGAGAGGGTTGGGAGTAAGGAGGAGGATTTTGGCTTTGGGAAGGACATTTGGGAGCACAGGAAGATTAGTTGTATGGGAGACTTGCTGCCAAGTACAAGGAGCCTACCATTTGACCGTATACTGAGGACTTGAGTTTGTAACCAACTATGTATTGTATATGAAGCAGATTCAGGTCCACATGAACGATTGCCTCTAATCAGTGTTTTGGGCACCAATCAAGTTGGCGAACAATATATTTCTGGCCAAATTTGGGACCCCACCTGCACATGTTCATGCCAAGTTATTAGGAATATGGAAATCTGAGACATGAGGACAGACCCACGGTCGGGTAACTACGCACAGATCCTCGATTTTCCGGAGTGCGAACAACCTGCTACAGCTTTGTTATGGGGCACGCATGTCATTAGCGAGATTTCGAGAGTTGAGTCCCATAAATAAAAAGTCACATCAATGAAGCCTACTTCATAATACAATATACGTCACCGCTGTCCATTCAACTGCATGCTGTTCACAGGATATAGGAGACGGGACCTTTGGTGACATCTGGAAAGTAGAATGGAAGAAGTCCGTCAGAGGCGTATAGAGATAACAGGCTTCAAAATTAGGCTTCCTAAACCATAGGCTGCAGGTGACAGGACGTTTGCAGCAAAGTACTCCAGGAGGATGCTCCAGTAGTAGAGGCTATTAGGGGTATACCGAATCCTCCCATACCATTTTCAGATCAGCTGTAGGTTGATAGGTCCTAGTAATTGAACTCCTCTATGGAGGCCGGCGGACCAAGAGGAAGGATGCTCAGAATGGAAGACCCAGATAAGTCAGAGCCCCTTAAGACGTTGACATGTCGGGCACGGACTTGCAATTGGCACTAGGTGGCCCGGCATGAACCTGATTACTTCTTGACCGCAGAGACTACTGCAATGATAGTCAATTAGATTAGAGTAATATAATAGTCTATGCGGACAACCAAGTTGTATGCCCCTGTTTGGTACCACAGATAGCGCAGTCATCTCAATGGAGGAATACTATTCTGCAACCATAGAAGTGTGTGATAACTTTCGGAGTCAAACGTTGTTCGCACTTATAACATTATCGACGTTTGTGTGCTAAAACCAGGATGGTACATTGGGGGCATAGTTGCTAGAAGTAGTCCGCGAATACTCCGACGTGGGATATAAATATCGAAGTACCTCCTGAGCTTTGCAGACATCATCAAGCAACAGAGAAGACATCTTATCAATATTAAATTCTTTAACTCATAAATCTTTACTGCACTGATTTTATCGCTTCCGGCGTTCCTTGACAGATTCTCTGAACGACGATTTTGACCTAAGTCCCGCAGTCATACTCGAGATCGGCATCTGCCTAACAGTATATTGATAGTTGTCCTGTTACAAAGGCTCACGATATGAACTACAAGTTCACCTCAAACTCCATCCTCAGCTGAGACTTCGATTACATTTTCGAAGCATCTCACTGCCCCATTTACATTCATCCAATCAAAGAAATCTTCGACAGTGAGCTATGCGAATTCGAAGAAGAGTTTACTCCCGAGACCTCGTGGTTTACAATACCTCTCCGGGTCTCTATGGGAGATAAATTGAATCGTATATATCGCACCTGGCATGGCCCGAACGTCGTGAAGAGTTCAACGAAGTCAGAAAACGTCATTGAGTGGAGTACCTAGTATTCCAACAAAGGTAAGAATTCAGGTTCAGTTATCCGAAAGTCAGACATCTATGCGGCATGGGCCTAAAACCCATACATATACCAGAAGTATATTTTAAACCTTGAGAAAAGAGAAATTCAGGTCCGGAGTCCGGAATCAGACCAACTTAACCCTTACATACCGACACCTCTAGAATACATCAGACATTGGATACCCTAGATACGATTCCGAAAACCTTTTTAATGGATATTGAGAACTATGATACGAAGTGCCAGTAATCACTCATCCAGCACTATTAGCACCGTTAGCCTATTTGGAAAGTATCACAACCGCTGAAATACCTCAAGATCCAAAATAAAGAATAACAGGGGGAGAACTCATAGACACCAGACGCAACACAAGGGAAAACATCGTTGATTTGACCATATGGAGTCGCTCCCAATCAACACCTGCTGAACTCGCATTCAGGAGAGGAAATTTACCTTCTCACGGATCCTATAGTGTCGCAAGTACTCATCGGACATCAAGCTGCTCAACAGTTAGGTCGACGCCAAACTCAAGTATATCGCGGAGGGGCGTAGGCTAAAATGTTTGTTGGGAAGAATATGTCGAGGAAGGCTCGTCACGGTAAAATAGATAAGATACAGATTTATAGCGTAAACAATTTTATATTGAGAAGATATCTCCTCCATTGCTTGCTGATGTCCGTAAAGCTTGAGAGGCACTACGATATTTATATCCCGCTTCTGAGTGTGGGTAGACTACTTCTAACTACTATGCCCCTGAAGTCTCATCCTGGTTTGAGTATGCAAACATCTAGAATCTTATAAGTGCGAATACCGTTTGACCCTTAAACTTATCAAACCCATTTACAGACAGGGAATAGTATTCTTCCTTTGAGATGACTGCGCTATTTGTCATACCAAACAGCATCCTCTAACTAAGATGTCCGCATAGACCATTATATTACTTTAGTCTTGTTTACTATCATTCTAGTAGTCTCTTGAGTCATGAAGTGATCAAGTTCATGCCGGGCCACCTAGCACCAATAGCAAGTCCCAGCCCGACATGTCAACGTCTCTAGGGGCTCTGGCTTATCTAGGTCTTCCTTTCTGAGCAGGCTTCCCCTTGGTCCGCCGGCCTCCTTAGAGGGGTCCTATTACTAGGACCAACCAACCTACAGCTGATCTCAGAAGGGTATTGGTGGATTTGGTATAACCCTAATAGCCTTTGCTATTGTGGCATCCTCTAGGAGTATTATCTCAAAAAACATCCTGTCACTTTCAGCCCATAGTTTAGGAAGCCTAACCTTGAAGCCTACTATCTCCATGTGCCTCTCACAGACCTCTTGCGTTCCACTCCCCTGATGTCGCCAAAGGTCTCCTTCCTTATATCCCGCGAACAGCATGGGGTCAGACAGACAGTGGCGATGTATATGGTGTTATGAAGTGGGCTTCTTTGATGTGACTTGTTGGTTATTGGACGCAACTCTTGAAATCTCGCTAATGATGTGCGGGCCCCATGAGGGGGGCCAAAGGGGGGTGTTGGCACTCCGGTAAATCGAGAGTCTGTACGCAGTTATCCTACGGGTGGGTCTGTGCACTTGTCTCAGATTCCCATATGCCTAATATGAGCTACCTCCTTCCCGGCTTCGCCTTGAATGCCATTATAACTTTTATAATTTGTTCTAAATACATTTTAAGACTCAGTGTGGTCAGGGTAAAAAACCTCCCACATTTACTTGGCCATGGTAGGAAACCCTTTTCCTCACTATCTTACATCTGCCCTTCTAGGCATGTCCCGATTTTGATTATGAAAATTCTACACAACTTCCTCCGTGTTTTCCATCCTTGTAGCAGGCTCCAATGGGTTCTCATCTTCTGAACACCCTTGCCATTGAACGATATGCCATAGTTCCCGCTTCTCTTGATAGCGGCCACGTACTCGTTTCCTGTAAGAGCAAATCTCGCGTCTTACAATCTTTTCAACCTCCCGCTGTAGTTCGCCCTCAATGTCCTCTGGCTCTCTAGGTGGTTGTTGACGATTCCCATGAACTGACTCGCGGTAGGGTTCCAATAGTGCGACATGCAATACAATGTGCATGTTCCAAGGATCGGATATGTTGAGCTTGAAGTCTTGTGATCCACGCTTTTCCATAATTTGGAAGGGACAGTATAGCTTCACACTTAGCTTCTTTGATTTCTGTCTGGTTCGAATATTCTTCGCATTTACCATTACTTTTTTTCCAATCTTGAAGCGTGGCTATTGTCCAGCTTTCTGGTCATAATATTGTGACATTCCTTCTTGTATCTTTTCTATTGACCCTTTTCGCTTGTTCATGTATCTCCTTAATCCAGGTCGCATAGAGTGTTGCTCCTGGATTTTGAGCTTCACGCTCCTTCATGCACTCGGTCTGTGGATGAAAGCCGTAGCTCGCATAGAATGGTGACATCCCTTGAGTGTTGATTGCCAAGTTGTTATAGGCATGTTCATCTAGAGGTAATAGCTGATACCAGTCATCTTGATCGTAGTTGACAAAATTTGGAAGGTAACCTTCCAGAACTTGGTTGGCATGTTCAGTTTGTCAGTCAGTCTGAGGGGGTTATGCCGTCGATATTCTTCGCTTAATTTCCCATACTTTGCAAAGGGATTCCCAAAATTCTCCCGCAAACTTTTAGTCCATCTTTGAGAAGATTTCGGTTGGTAGACCATGCAGTCTCCATATTTCTTTGAGGAATTTGTTTCCGACATCCTTGGCTGTAGCCGAGGTTTGAAGTGCGACGAAATGTGCCATCTTTGTAAATGGATCAACTACTACCATAATTTGAATGCATCCTTGCGACTCTAGTAGTTGCGTGATAGAGTCCACTGACATTGATGTCTACACAGGATAGGGTCTTTGCAATAGTTGCAATAAACCGTACTTAGCGTGTCTAGGCACTTTGTTATGTTGGCATTCATCGCAAGATCGTACGTAATCATTGACCCATGCCGGAAGTCCTTTCCAGCAGAAGTCCCAAATAATTATCTCCAAGGTTATTTCTTGTCCGAAATGTCCCGCTCCCTTAGCATCATGACATTCTTCTGCGATCTTGGTATATAGCGCCTGACTATTTAGGATGCAGAGTCTTTGCTTATAATATAGTAGATCGTCAGTTAAGGTCCAATCTTTGCGGAAATCCTGTTCTTCGTCTCATAACCAAATAGGTTCTTCCATTCATTGCCTCCAAGCTACGTCCGATCCGACAGCTGCCTGTATCTCGCTTAGGAATTTAGGATTTAACTGCTTCATACCCATTTGCAGGATAATGGCATTTGACAATAGAACCCTTTCGGGTACTTCTCAAATGTCGTACCAATGTTCGTCGTCTTTAACTGATACCTGTAGGTAACTGATCCTAAGTTCCTATTCCTTGCGGCTTAGGGATCATGTAGCTATATTGGTACTTCCGAACCCCATGGTTCCTCATTCAGTATCTTCCAAGTCATCTACTTCCATCATGTCTGAGGTGTTGACCTTTTCTACCACTAGTTGAGCTATGTGATCGCCCTTTCTTATTTGGCAGTCCACATTCTTAGGGTTGAACAGTACGATTTTGAGTTCGCCAGTATAATCAGCATCAATTACTCCTGCACCGGTGGAGATTCCGGTTTGGACAGCTAATCTGCTTCTCCAGGCAACTCTTCCGTAAGTTCCGTCGAGTAGCCCACAGCTATATCCGTCTATATCAATGCTTGTCCATATTTCGGGACAATGTCATCCTCAATGGCATACAGGTCATGTCCTGCCACTATTCTTGAGTGCTTTGTTGCTAAGTATGCCTTTTTGCTCAATCTTTTGAACCTAATCATGGCTTCCTTTCCACCTCTCCGAGGTTTCAAATCCAATTCCTTATCTCCATCACAGTCTTCTCCTTCATGGCCTACCCGTGCCACCAGTTATACCAAGAAACCTTCTTCCGCCAAAGTTTTCTGTTCGTGATGTGTAGCTTGCTCCTCAGGACAGTACTCTAGCAGTCTGCTTAATGCGTCAGGCTTTCCGCCTTTTGTGCCTAGTCGGTATACAATACGAAAATTGTATTCCCCTAGCTTCTTAGCCTATCGAATTTGATGGCCACTCCAAACCTGGGAGGTGCGGAAGTATTGTGGGTTCTGATGGTCGGTAAAGACTTCAATCGCTTTTTCAGTTCCGATAAGTAATGTCTCCATTCCTTAAATGCTTCGAGTATTGGGAGAAGTCTTTTACCTTGAATCTCATAATTGCGCTGCGCCGACTTTAATTTGCTGGAATGGAAAGCGGCGGGATTTAACCTTTTCTCAAAGTATTGAGAGAGAACACAACCGCGTGCGAAATCACTAGTATCGGTTTCCACCACTATTTCTCTTTCAGGGAAGAAGTGATGTAGTATGGGGGCTGTTGTAAACCTGTGTTTCAGCTCCTCAAAGGCCGTGTCCTGCTCAACTCCCCATACAAAATTCTTAGGATTTCCTTGTAATATCTCAGTTATGGGTTTGCAAATAGCGGAGAGGTTTTTGATAAATGGTCCGTAGAAGTTAGCGAATCCAATAAAGACTTGTACTTCTCTAACCGAGCTAGGTGCTTTCCAAACCATTATTGATTCCATCTTGCAAGTGCTCATAGACACCCCATTGACCGGTACCACATAGCTGATGAATTCTACCTTCGTGGCATGGAAAGTCGATTTCTTTATCGTAACTGCTACTTGAAAGTCTGATAGACTTTGTAAAACCCTTTTACCAGCTACGATGTGTTCTTTTTCATCCTTTGGATAGAAGAGAATATCGTCAAGATAACACTAGACTCCAACATCCAGGTATTTCTTCAGTACTTGGTTTATCATATCTTGGAAAGTTGCCGGAGCATTAACAAATCCAAAAGTCATAACCTTATATTCGTAATGTCTGTATCTTGTATGGAACTCTGTTTTTCATTCATATCCTTCCATCATCCTGATCCAGTGATAAGCGTGCTTAAGGTCTAGCTTGGTGAAGTTCTTTACACCAGCTACTCTATCTCTGAGTTCGGACATCAGTGGAAGGGGATGTTTGTTGAGGATAGTAATCTTATTTAGATTTCGATAATCCACAACTAGGCGTAGCCTGCCATCTGGCTTAGGTACGAATAATATGGGTGCTTTAGCTGGTGATTGACTCCACGTAATCTTTCCTTGTTTGATCATTGTTTCCAAGTATTCTCATAAAGCCTTAAGCTGTTTCTCGGGTAGTGGATATATTGGCCCCCAGGGGGGAGTTGATCCTGGAATCAACTAGATCTCATGATCGAATGTTCCTTTGCAGGCTGATCTTTCTGCCGTCTGGGCTTCAAACAAGTGTTTGTAATGCCGGTATTCCTTCGGTAATGATTCGCGTTGCAAACGACTTTCCATGGCTCTGATTCTTCCAATACGGCTTGCATTCGTATCCTAGGCGATGGATTTATCATATTCGAACATATCCGCTATTCCTTCATCTTCTTGCACACAGTTTTCACAATACTTTGTGCAGAAGGTCCAATTTTCGACATTTTCCATGTGAGACTCTGGGTGTTCACGATGCCACCAACCAAAAGGAATTATCATTCCATAGTGACCTGCTTTAGCCACTTCACACGACACTTCTGAGATGTGTCGATTTTTTCCTATTTACAATTTTATAGGGAGAGTGTAACACTTCCCTCCAGAGGCGGCTGATGATCCATCAAAGTCTAAGATATCAACTGCATTGTTGCATTCCACAATGGGAACGTGAAGGTCTTCAACTAGGTCCTTATTGATGAGAAACACGTTGGAACCTGAGTCTAACAAGACTTTAACTATATATCGCTTATAGTGTATATAGAGGTAAGCGATTCCCTCAGAACAGTTGTATCGCTTTGGTTTTGGAGTGCCTAACTCCGATCGTTTAGCGCGCATCAGGTTTTCCTGGTTTTTTCGTTTAGTCAATGTTGGTGATCGGTGTAGGTAACAAGATGTTTGTTACTACACATGTCTAGTTCCGACCATTGTGGTCTCCTCTGACAAACTAGTAACTCTTTAGCTCTAATAATCTGGGTTTACATACTAAGTGGTGTTTCACTGATATGCAATTCCGCAGAATCAGTTTTCAGGCTGGATGCCTTTTCCCGACATGCCAGACCTAGGCTCATAGCAGATTTTGAGGTGGTTATTAGCCATTTTGCTCCCCTAGTATGGGGTTCCATCCTTCACTGATCCTCTCGCTTAGGTTTTCGGTTATCGGTCCAGCTCCCTTAGAGGGGGCTTGCGCACCAAAGCGGTTCATCCCTATCCCACAGTCTGGCCAGAAGGCAAGATAGTACATACGTATAATTCAACTCAGACTCGTGTGGTAGGTGGAACGTCCCGCGTCGCTTGTCCTTCTGTCATGTATTGTTATCAGGTAGATCTTGCATTGCGATATACCAACTTCTTCGGTATAGTAACTTGCTTGCACACGGCTAGCAGGCACCCAGCAGGTGACTTGAGGAACTTTGTTCTGTTGGCTCCCGGGCCATGTGGGCATGTTAACTATCCTCCCTTATGACAGAGAATCTCTATATATTGATTCTTGTATACGAGCTCGCAAGTCCCTCACAGGGTCCCTTCACTTGGAGCCTACTTGCCTTGATCCTGAAAGGAGAGACTCGCTTCGCACCGCTTTGGATTATTTTGCTTTTCGATTCCTGTAGTTGCACATAGAATACCTGATCCCCTTCGTGGTCGGTACCCAATACACCTCCGCCAAAAGGGGTTCCCATTTCGATTCCAGGTCCATCTGGACACTGAATACCCAAATGCCGTCGCCATTGGTGCCAATGAACTGACCTTGGTCAGTTCCTCAACGTTCACCAGTTCTAAGATCTTATTGACTTGTGCTGGGTTCTGGACAGTTGCGACTATGGGAGCCAATTTATGGTTTCCAATAGCCAATCTTGCTCGCCAAATTGCCATTTTTATCAGTCTTGTGCTGACCATTGCTGCCGATATATGGGCGTCTCCCCAACACATCTGGTAGGTGTGGTTTTCCTTTCCACAACGCGTACAATCTCTGTCTCGCCTGCAAGTGTCTATCATACTCCAGGGGATACCGGTATGGGCCTGGTCAAAGTTTCTGTGGGTGGTCTTTGTCTCACCTCTCAACCTTTTCCTAGGCTTCTCCGGTTCATTATCCCTTTTTTTTCTGGTGGGCCTCGGCCTCCCTTGACATAAGGTTTAGTTTCCCTTTGTCACTTTGGTTTCGAGTCTCATCGGTCTTCTCCTTTGACCCCCTGGACTACTTTGGGCCTGGACAGTTTGTCGCGTCCAATTTTCTCTCTGGCGGGAAACCCTTCTTCTGACTGTCTGGACAGCCTCAGCGCCTCTTCCCATTCTTGATCGGTTGTATACTACCGAGCCGACAATTTGCAGACTATTTGTTTTGGAAGATTATCTTCTACCTCCTGCCTCCAGGACTCTCAAGTCATGTGTGCACGAATGTCATGTTTATGCATCATCGTTAGGTAATGTTCAATACTACCATCATCCTCGACTAGCTTCATAGCTCGAACTGATAGTCATTCGGCTTCCAAGAAGGCAAATTGTTTTATCATATCATGTTCAAAACGAGTCCACGTTACCAGTTTCAGTTGCTGGATTTCCCCTTGAAGTCCGTCCATAGCCTTCCGATACCAGATACTGTATGGAAGTACCATTTCTCCTCTCGTACAACTGGGTGTGTATATCCCTCGTTCTCGGACATCGTCCCAGATTCCTACGTTCTGCTCGCAATAGTCCGCACATTGCAGAATCCAGACATATATGTCTTTTGCGGGCTTGTCTGCAAAGAATGGGGGTGGCTCTGATGGTCGCTTGATATTTATCGCGATCGCGTTGGCAAGGGTCTCTGGCATACCAGACTGTTCTGGTATTTGTCCTCGCCTGCCTCGGCTAGGACTCCCTCTCTTTCTTCCTCTTTCATTATCATCACCGTCATCATCACTAGGATCCCCTGGGTCACCTCTCTGGCACTCCGCATCATCCGTTTCTTGGACTGCGGGTCACAGTGCGGGTCCTGCACCTTCGGGACTTGGCGTGGGGGCTAGTTTCTTATTTATAGCCGCTGTCAATCCCCTGAAAGTAGTGTTTATCTTCTTATTCTGCTTCTGTTACTGTTCTTGGGACTTGCAAATCTTTGCTTGGTGGGTCATCTGATCTAGACGCATCTATCCTAGCATACGGTTGACCTCTCCTGCCCGATTGACCCTTTGAGCGCGAAATTCCATGAATTCTGCTCTTAAATTAAGGACCCTCTGTTCCAGAGTCTGATCTCGGGCCAATGCCGCTTGGCTTTCTTGCCTAAGGATTCCATGTAACCTCGTGGTTACCTCTACATGTTCCTGTTGACGCTGCTCTTGGGCGTCTATCTTCTTTGCCACTTCTCGCAGCATTTCCTCCTGTATCCCCTGGACCTCAGCTTCTACTCCTGCCAGCTGCATCAAAAGTAGTCCAATCTCATTATCATTGACATCTTGTTCCCCTGCGATTTGTTGCTGTACCTTAATTAACTTTAAGGTATTGTCCTGGGTGGCTCTTTTCAAATATTTGAAGGCCATATTAACTGGGTCAAGTGAGGTATCTATATCCTGCGTTATTCATCCCAAGGTTATCTCAAGATGGGCAGCAAACCTGGCTAAGTTTGCCGCGTGGTCTCCTCCTGGTTTAGGCGTGGAGGCCCTTGATATCAGATGAGTGCTTGCAACAATAAAGGATCGGTGAGTAGGGGCATTTCCTCTCTGGAGTGTAGGCTCTTGCGGTGTTGATGGGGAGGGACTCCATATGACCGAATCATCAGTTTTTTCCGCTGTATTGAGTCGGGTATCGATAGATTCTCCCGCCATTATTCTTTTTCTCGGGTCTTGAGGTATCTCAGCCATTGTGATACTTTCCACATTGGCTAATTGCTCTAATAGCGCTGAATGACGGATTACGGGTACTTCGTACCAGAGTTCTTGATATCCTTTAAAGTGTTTAAGGAATCGCATGTAAGGTATCCAATGCTTGAGATACTCTAGAGGTGTAGGTATAAAAAGGTTCGGTTGATCTGATTCTAGACTCTGGACCTGAATTTCCCTTTTCTCAAGGTTCAAAATGTACTTATAGTACATATAGGGGTTTTAGGCCCCAGCGGAGGGAATGTCTTGCTCTCAGATATCAGTGCCTGACTTCTGGTCCTTGGAGTATTGGGTACTCCAGTCGACGATTTCATCTGACTCTGTAGAACTCCACTCAAAGTTCGAACCGTGCCAGGTGCGATATATCTGATTAAATTGATCTCGGGTTGGGATCCAGACAGGTTTTGTGAACCCCGTGGGTTCTTGCGTATACTCCTCTTCGATTTCGAAGAGATCCGCTGCGCAGATTTCTCAGAAGGCATTAATATAAATGGGACGGTAAGGTGCTGCGAAGATGTAATCGAAGGGGGAGCTGAGGGTAGAGTTTGAGGTGAACTGGTAGTTCATATAGTGAGCCTTGGTAACAGGAGAACTATCTATATACTGTTAGGTGGACGCCAAACTCAAGTATATCACTGAGGGACGTAGGCCAAAATATTTGTTACGGACAATCTGTCGCGGAAGGCTCATCTCGCTAACATAGGTAAGATAAAGATTTGTAGGGGAAACATATTTTATATTGATAAGATCTCTTCTCTGTTGCTTGATGATGTCTGTAAAGCTAGGGAGGAACTTCGATATTTATATCCCACGTCTGAGTCTTCGCAGACTACCTCTAACTACTATGCCCACCAAGTACCAACCTGGTTTTAGTACGCAAATATCTAGAATCTTGTAAGTGCGAACACTGTTTGACCCTGAAAGTTATCACACCCTTTCACAGACACGGAATAGTATTCTTCCATTGTGATAACTGCACTATTTGTCATACCAGACAGCTTCCTCTAACTTAGACGTCCGTACAGACTATTGTATTACTTTAGTCTTGTTGACTATCGTCCTGGTAGTCACTTCATTCATCAAGTAATCAAGTTCATGCTGGGCCACCTAGCGCCAATTGCAAGTCCAGGCCCGATGTGTCAACGTCTCAAGAGGCTCCGCCTTATCTAGGTCTTCCTTTCTGAGCAGGCTTCCCCATGGTCTGCTGGCCTCCTTAGAGGGGTCCTATTACTAGGACCAACCAACCTACAGCTGATCTCAGAAGGGTATGGGTGGACTTGGTATAACCCTAATAGCCTTTGCTATTTGGGCATCCTCTTGGAGAATTTCGTCGAAAAACGTCCCGTCACCTTCGGCCCATAGTTTAGGAAGCCTAACTTTGAAGCCTACTATCTCAATGCTCCTCTCACGGATTACTTCTGTTCTACTTCTCAGATGTCGCTAAGGGTCCCCTCTCATATACCCCGTGAACAGCATACGCCTGGACGGACAGGGGCGACATAGATGGTGTTATGAAGTGGGCTTCATTGATCTGACTTTCTAGTTATGGGACGCAACTCTCGAAATCTCGCTAATGATGTGCAGGCCCCATTAGGGAGCCGCAGGGGGTTGTTGGCACTGCGGTAAATCGAGGGTCTGTGCGCAGTTACCCTACTGTGGGTCTGTGCACTTTTCTCAAATTTCCATATGCCTAACATCAACACTAAAACTAAGTGGAGAGACCAGGCTGCAAACCTAGTCAAGTTAGCTACCTGTCTAAAGACAACCTTGGGTCGAATAAGGCAAGATATAGACACCTCCCTTGACTAAGCTAATATTACCTTCCCATGTTTGAAGGGAGCTACCCAAGACAATACCTTAAAGTTAATTAAGGTTCAACAGCAAATCGCCGCTGGACCAGAATGCCATGCAAATCATATCGCAATCTTGTTGATGCAGCTGGCAGGCATGGAACATGCGGTTAAGAGTATCAAAGAGGAAATGCTATTGGAAGTAGCAAAGAGGATTGACGCTCAGGATAGGCATCAACAGGAACATGAAAATTTAACCACGAGGTTACATTGAACACTTGGGCGACAAAGTCACAAGGCATTAAACCGCGACCAAATACTGGAATAAATGGTCATCAACCTGGGGGAGGAATTCCTAGAATTCCAAAATCCATGCCTCACTCGGGAAAGAGAGGTCAGCCATACCCTAGGGCAAATGCGTCTAGATCAAACTACTCGTCAAGCGGAGATTCGCAGGGCCCAAGACCAGCAACACAAGCAGAATAATGAGACGAACAATACCCTAAAAGTATTAACAGCATCAATAAATAAGATGCTGGCTACAGCATCTGGTCCTGAAGCTGCAAGGCCTGCACCCTTACCTGTAGTTGAAGAAGCGAATGATGATGAGTACTGCGCTCCTCCGATGCGAAGGAAAAAGGGGAAAGCCGGGAAAGCCGGGAAAGCCGCTGATGCTTCCCTTACAAGTGTCCAAGGAAGTGACCCTCAAGATCCCAATAATGACGATAATGACGATAATGATGAGAGAGGAAGAAGGCGAGGAAGTCCTAGGTGGGGCAGGTGAGGACAAATACCAAAACAGTTTGGTATGACAGAGACACTTGCCAATGCGATGGCGCTTAACTTGAACCAACTATCAGAGCTACCCCCATTCTTTGAGGATAAGCCCACACAAGATATATACATGTGGATTACACAATTCTCTAACCATTTCCATAGAAATCTGCAAATCTAGAACAACACCTGAGAATGAGTCATCTATGTGCTCAACCGTATGAGAGGAGACATAGTACTTCCATATACCATTTGGTATCAAACGCTGCAGATGGAATTCAAGGGGAAACGTAGCAGCCAGAACCCACTACATGGACTCGCGTGGAACGTGATATGATCTAGGGATTCGCCTCGGGGGCAGCCAAAAGACTAGCACTTCCTGCTATGAAGCAAGTCCAGTGCGAAGGTAGTATTGAACATTACCTTGCGGTCATACACAACCATAATATTCGCACGCACATGACGGGAGAGTCCTGGAGGCAGGCCGTAGAAGATAAACTTCTAAAACAAATTGCCTGCAGGTTGTTGGCCTTGCGATATTCAGCAGATCAGGAATGGGAAGAGGTGTGAAGGTCATATCGTAGGTCGGAAGAAGGACTTCTCGCCAGAGAAAACATTGCGAGAGACAAACCGACAAAGCCTGAAATAGTGCAAGAAGTCAAAAGAGAAGACCGACGGGACTCTAAGCCGTAGTGACAAAGGGATACTAAAACTTATATCAAAGAAGGTGGAGCCCCACTAGAAAAATGGAAAAGTGACAATGAGCCGGAGAAGCCCAGGAATAGGTTAGGCGGTGCGGCAAAGACCACCCACACAAACTTTGACAAGGCCCATAGAAGTATTCTCCAGGGTGTGATAGATACTTGGAGGCGAGATGGTGATTGTACATGTTGTGGACAGAATAACCACATCTACCAAAGGTGTTGGGGAGATGCCGATATATTGGCAGCAACGGTCAGCTCAGGACCGGTAAAAATGGGAATTAGATGTGCAAGATCGGCTATTGTAAAGCCTAAATTAGCGCGGAGAGTCGCAACTATCTAGCATCTAGCATAAGTGAATAAGATCTGGGAATTGGCGCACGATGAGGAACTGACTTAGGTAAATTCATTGGCACCAACGGCGATGGCGTTTGGGTATTCAGTATCCAGATGGAGCTGGAATCGAAAAGGGAACCAACTTTGGCTGGGTGTATTGGGTACCGACCATGACAGGGATCAGGTATTCCGTGTGCAACTACGGGAGTTGAAACTCAAAATGATCAAAGCGGCGTGAAGCAAGTCTCTCCTTTCAAGATCAATGCAAGTAGGCTCCAAGTAAAGGGACCCGATAAGGGACTTGCAAGCTCGAACCCAAGAATCAATATATAGAGAGTCTTCATCCAAAGAGAGGATTGTGGACATTACCAAACCCTCACGGGAGCTAACAGTATGAAGTTGCTCGAGTCACATGGTGGCCACCTGCTACCCATGTGTAAGCTAATTACTATACCAAAGAGGTTGGAACATAGCGATCCAAGATCTGCCTGATAACAAGACACGAGAGGAGGACAACCGACGTGAGCAGTTTTACCTACCATGTGTGTTTGAGTCGTATTATACCTATGTACTATCGCGCAATCTTGCCAGAGTGTGAGATAGGGATGTAATGCTTTGGTGCGCAAGGCCCCTCTGAGGGAGCAGGACTGGTAGCTTGAAATCCTAAGGAAACAGAACGCTAAAAGTGGGAACCCCACCCCACGGGAGTAAAATGGCTAATCCCCGCGCAAAAATCTTCTGTGAGCCTAGGTCTAGCACATTGGGAGGAGGCATCCAGCCTGAACACTGGTGGTGCGCAATTGCGTATCGGTGAAATGCCACTTAGTATGTAGACCCCGATTGTTAGAGCTAAGGAGGTACGAGTGTATCCGAGGAGACCTCAATAGTCGAAACTACATGTGCATAGTAACAAACCTCTTGTTATCGACAACCAAAACCAACAATGCCTAAATGAAAGAACTAAGAAAGTCTTATCTACACCAAGCGTGTGGAACTGGAGGCTCTGAAACCAAAACGATGCCGATGTGTGGATGGGATCACTTGCCTTCATATACACGATAAGTGATACAAAGTTAAAGTGTTATTAGACTCGGGATCTAAAGTGTTCTTTATCAATAAAGACCTAGTTGAAGACCTTCGTGTTCCTATACCAGAATGCAACAATGCAGTTGATATCTTAGGTTTTGATGGATCTTCAGCTGTCTCAGGAGGGAAGTGTTATACTCATCCAATCAAATTGGAAGTTGGTAAAAACAGACACATTTCTGAAGCCTCGCGTTAAGTAGCTAAGGCAGGTTATTACGGAATGATTATTCCATTTGGTTGGTAGTATCATGAACACTCAGTATCTCACATAGCAGATGCAGAAAATTGGATTTTCTTCACAAAATATAGCAAAACTGCGTGGCAGAAGATGAAGGGATAGCGCATATGTTTGAATATGGTGAATCCGTTGGTAGGGACCATAATGCATGCCGCATCAGAAGAATTGGAGCTATCGAAAATATTATGGAACTCGAATCATTACTGAAGAAATACTGGCATTACAAACATTTGTTTGAAGCTTAGACGGCAGAAATATTAGCCCCAAGATAGACATTCGATCACGTAATCAAGTTGATCTCAGGATCAACTCCCCCCTAAAGACCAACATATCAACTATCTGAAAACAGCTAAAGGCTCTCTGAGAATACTTGGAACCGATGATCAAACAAGGAAAGATCACGCGTAGCCAATTGCCAGCTGGAGCAGGTATATTATTCGTTCCTCAGCCAGATGGCAGACTACGCCTAGTTGTGGATTACCGAAATCTAAACAAGATTACTATCCTCAACAAACATCCCCTTCCACTAATGTCCAAACCACGAGATAGAGTAGCCAGCAAAAGACCTTCACCAAGTTAGACATTAAGGAAAGTTACAACTTGTTTAGGATAAAAGAAGGAGATGAATGGAAAACTGTGTTCCGTACAAGATACGGATACTACAAATATAAGGTCATGTCTTTTGGATTGGTTAATGCTACAGCAACTTTCTAAGATATGATGAACCAAGTACTCAAAGAGTACTTGGATGTCGGAGTCATGTGTTACCTTGATGATATTCTCATCTATTCCAAGGATGAAAAGGAACGCGTCGAAGCTGTTAAAAGATTTTTATAAAGTCAGTCAAACTTTCAGTTAGTGGTATCAATACAGAAATCGACCTTCCATGCCACTACGGTAGAATTCCTTGGCTATAGGATAGAGGTCAATGGGGTATCTATGAGTACCCGCAAGGTGGAATCTATAATGGTGTGGAAAGCACCTAAGTTGGTAGGAGAAGTACAAGTCTTTATTGTATTCGCTAACTTCTACCGATAAATTATAAAAAGCTTCTCAGCTATTTGCAAACCCATAACCACGATGTTACAAGGAAATCCAAAGAATTACAAATACGGAGTTGAGCAGGATATGGCATTCAAAGAATTAAAACACCAATTGACCGCAGCTCCCATCCTCCACCACTTCTTCCCAGAAAGAGAAATGGTGGGGGAAACCGCTTCTAGTGATTTCACACTCGGTTGAGGTCTTTCTCAATATTTTGAGAAAAGGTTACATCCAGTAGCTTTCCATTCCCGAAAACTAAACTCTGCGGAGCTCAATTATGAGATTCATGATAAAGAACTTCTCGCAATGCGCAAAGAATTTAAGGAATGGAAACACTATTTGATCCGAATTGAAAAACTGTTTACAGTCTTTACCGACTATCAGAACCTGCAACACTTCCCCACCTGAAAAGTCTGGAGTGGCCGTCAAATTTGGTGGACTCAGAAATTGGTAGAATACAATTTTCGTATTGTATCCCAAGCGGGTACAAATGGCGGAAAGCCTAACGCATTAAGCAGGTGGCTGGAGTACTGTTCTGAGGAGGGAGCTACGCATCGCGAACAGAAAGTTTCCGCAGTAGAAAGTTTCTTCGCATCACTCGTAGCGAGAGGAGGGGATGAAGGAGAAGACTAAGATGGAGATAAAGATTTGGATTTGGAACCTCGTAGAGGCAGAAAGGAACCCGTGATCAAGATCAAGAGATTGAGCAAGAAGGCACATTTGCCAATAAAGTGCTCGAGAATGGTGGCCGGATATGACCTGTATGCTATTGAGGATGACATTGTCACGAAAGATAGACCAGCATTAATAAGGACGGGTATAGGTGTAGGACTACCCTAAGGAACTTATGGAAAAGTTGCTCTAAGAAGGCGATTAGGAGTTCGACTCGGACTCTCCACCAGTGCTGGAGTAATCGATGTTGACTACACCGGAGACCTCAAGGTCGTACTATTCAACCAAAAAAATGAGGACTGCCAGATAAGAATGGGCGATCGCATAGCTCAGCTGGTGGTAGAAAATGTCAACACCTCAGACATGATGGAAGTAGATGACTTAGAAAACACAGAATGAGGAACCGCAGGATTCGGAAGCACCGATATAGCGACAAGATCCTTGATCGTCAAGGAAGAGGAACCTAGCGTCAGTTAAATAACGGCATCAGCCAAAGACAATGAACACTAGTACAACATTTCAGAAGTAGCCGACAAAGTTCTAATGTCGAATGTCATTATCCTGTAAAAAGCTATGAAGCAGATCAATCCTGAATTCCTAAGCAAGATACTAGTGGCTATCAGAATTGATGCAGCTTGGAGGCCATGGAGGGAAGAACTCATGACGTTATGAGACGAAGGAAAAGATTTCTACAAGGCCTTGACCTTAACCAACGATCTACTATGCTCTAAGCAAAGACTATTCGTACCCGATGGTCAGACGCTATATACCAAGATCGCAGAAGGATGTCACGATGGAAAAGTTGCAGGACATTTGGACAAGAGAAAACCTTGGAAATCATTATCCGTGACTTCTACTGGAAAGGACTTGCAGAATGGGTGCACGATTAGGTTCATGCCTGCGATGAATGCGCACATAATAAATCGCCTAGACATGCTAAGTATAAATTATTGCAACCACCGCAAATACCCTATACAGCGTGGGTGTCTATCTTAGTGGACTTCATCACACAACTACCAGAGTCGCAAGTATGCACTCAAATAATGATAGTAGTTGATTGATTTAGGAAAATAGCACATTTCATCAGACTTCAGACCTCGGCTACGGCCAAGGATGTCGCAAACGCGTTCCTCCAGGGGGGGTGGGGGCTGCACGGCCTGCCAACCGAAATCGTCTTGGAAATGGACTCAATATTTACAGGACAATTTTGGAATTCCTTTGCAATGCTCTAGAAATTAAGCGAAGAATGTTAACAGCTTACCACCCTCAGACTGCTGGACAAACTGAATGTACCAACCAAGTGCGCGAAGGATACCTTCGAAGTTTTGTCAACTATGCTCAGGATGACTGGTCTCAGCTACTACCTTTAGCTGAATATGCCTATAACAACTCCGCAACCAACGTTCATGGGATGTCACCATTCTATATGAACTCGAGATTCCATCTACGGATTGAGTGGATGAAGGAGAGAGAGGTTTAAAATCCAGGAGCAACACTGTATACGAACTGGATCAAAACGATTCATAAACAAGCAAGAGGGTCACTAGAAAAGACATGGGAATGAATGGCAAAATATTATGACCGGAAAGCACGACAACAGCCGGACTTGAATATCGGGGATAAAGGAAAGTCAAATGCCGAGAACATTCGTACTCGACGGAAATCAAAGAAGCTAAGCCTGTAGCTATCTGGTCCATTCCAAATAATAGACAAGTGCAGATTGCGACCCTTCAAGCTCAACATATCTGATTGATGGAACGTTCACCCTGTATTCTATGATGCACTATTATAACCCTATCGTAAAGCAGTTCTTGGCAATCGCCAACAACCCCATAGAGAACTGGAGGACATTGACGGTAATCTACAATGGAAGATTGAAAAAATTGCAAGGAGCAAGATTCGCTATGACAGAAAACTGATGCGGAGCCATTATCAAGAGAAGTGAGAACTGTGGTACTTCGTGAAATGGCACGGGTGTTCAGAAGATGAGAACACAAGGGAGCCAGCAACTGGTACGGAAAACGCGGAGGAAGTCTTGGAAAGTTTTCCTAATGAAAATCCGGCCATGCCAGGAAGGGCAGAAGTCAGATAGTGCGGAAAAAGGTTTTCCTACCGTGTCCAAGTAAATGCAGGAGGTTTTTCACCCTGACCACACTGAGTCTTAAAATATATTTAGAAGAAATTATAAAAAGTTATAAAGGCATTCAATGCGAAGCCTGGTAAGAGGGAGCTCAGGTTAGGCATATGGAAATCTGAGACATGCGCACAGACCCATGGTAAGGTAACTACGCACAGACCCTCGATTTTCAGGAGTGCCAACACCCCTCTACGGCCCTCTTATAGGGCCCGCATGTCATTAGCGAGATTTCGCGAGTTGCGTGTCATAACTAAAAGGCCACATTAATTGAGCCCACTGCATAACACCATATACGTCGCTGCCGTCTGTCTAGCCAGATGCTGTTCCCAGGACATATGAGAGGGGACCATTGGCAACATCTGGGAAGTAGAACAGAAGAAGTCTGTAGGAGGAGCATTGAGATAATAGGCTTCCAGGTTAGGCTTCTTAAACTATTGGCCAAAAGCAATGGGACGTTTTAGGCAAAATATTCTAGGAGGATGCTCCAGTAGCAGAGGCTATTAGGGGTATACCGAATCCACCCATACCTTCTAAGATCAGCTATAGGTGGGTTGGTCCTAGTAATAAGACTCCTCTACGGAGGCCGCCGGACCAAGGTGAAGCACGCTCTATATGGAAGACCTAGATAAGTCAGAGCCTGTTAAGAGGTTGACACATCAGGCTCTGACTTGCAATTGGCACTAGGTGGCCCAGCATGAACTTGATCACTATATTACTGAAGAGACTACTGGAACGATAGTCAACTAGACTAGAGTAATATAATAGTCTATGCGGACAACTAAGTTGGAGGCCGCTATTTGGTACAACAAAAAACGCAGTCATCTCAATGGAGGAATACTATTCCGTAACCGTAAAAGAATGTGATAAGTTTTAGGGTCAAATGCTGTTCACACTTATAACATTCTAGACGTTTGAGTACTAAAACCAGGATGGTACCGCGGGGGCATAGTAGTTAGAAGTAGTCCACAAACACACAGACGTGGGATATAAATATCGCAGTGCCACCTGAGCTTTACAGACATCATCAAGCAATGGAGAAGACTTCTTATCAATATTAACTTGTTTACCTCATAAATCTTTGTTGTACTTATTTTATCGAGATGATGCTTCCTCGACATATTCTCCAAATAAAGATTTTGGCCTACATTCCTCAGTTATAGTACAGATCCCCGTCCACCTAACACAAGTACTGTTGAATTTTCCTATTTATTCATTTCATAAGTATATTTCTTTTAAATACCTTGTATTTCCCTTCTTAGTTATATTTCTGGTTTACCTATAGATCATGAATATTACTACAGCTAGAGCATATACAATGGGTATTTCCCGTATATTTCATGATAATGATGGGATAATTGGATATATATTTTCTTATTGCATGTGCGAGATGTTTCGTATCTTTTTCATATCTTTACTGCAACCTTTTAAGAAGGTACATTGCATATTGATTTTCCTCTTAAAATCTGTCACACTATTACGGTTTATATATAAGTTATTTGTGATTCTCTTGCCAGTTTTTCAGGATCAACAATGTTGTCACTTATGTTTCTTACAAAGTTTTCCGCTTTATTTCTTTTCCTCGGTTAAGTCTACGCACTGGTATATATAGCTGGTTAGAGCTCTCAGTGTTAGCCAGTATTCCAGACAAGAATTACTACTAATCTAGCTTCCTACTACCATACTCCTTGCTTAAGTTTGCCCACAGTATATCTTTAATACTGTACTATAATCTGTGATGCAAGCTATTAAGATTCTGCCACTACATACGAATGGAATAAGTACCGGTAATGGAGGTATTATAACCAATTAATTAACCACAGATAATGCCATAATCATCCATGGTTCAGTAATATTTGGTGCCGTTGGAAGATGGAAGGAATGGCGGGCCAACAGCAGACCTGCGACAAGGTGCTAGCCTGCTGCCCTACCATTACAATTATCAAGGGCAAGCGGGAAATGGCACCTTGAGATCGTTAGCTGAGTGACAATATATCCATCACTACAGACATAGTTTTATACACTGATGGTTCAAAGTCTATTGAAAAGACTAGAATAGTATGGATGGTGATGGAGACAGGTGTCATGACCCGTATTGACAGGTACTCAGTGCTGCAATCATGGAGCATTATTGAGTGCGAGCTGTTTGCTGTGTTCTGAGACCTCTTGGATATCTTCGAGTGAATCAAGAGGAGCTCAGTAGATGTCTTTCTAGACTGTATATTGGCTCTCACCTTGGTGGACAACCTGTTCTCTGAAGAGATCCCAGTGGAGCTGTGGGATGTATTGACTCTGCGATTGGGAAATTACTACTGTATTAACCTCGCCTGGGTCCCTGGTCACAGGGAGATCGATGGCAATCAGTGTGCTGATACCAAGGCTGAGGCCTGTATACACCATTCCTTATTGCAAGACTAGAGGTGGAAAGGGGTCAGCTTTGGGATAGGACACTACACAATAGCCGATAAGGTACGATGTGAAGAGTGGAGTACATGGCATGACCCAGAAGGATATGGATACTATGCTCACGAGCCTCAAGCACCCAGACACCTCTACTGCCTGAGCCAGATGTATGCATATGTCATACTTCATATTCAGAGTGGGACAAGCTTGGTTGGCCATGATAGCTGTGATGGAAGAGAGGATAGAGACCACTTAATGGAGTGCCCATGCTATTATGAAGGGTATCCCACTGACAAGGGACTTTGGGAAGATTCCACAGTCCACAAGTGGAGGGCTTCATCTGTAGATCACTGGTTGTTGAGAATGGGGATCTCCAGAGGTGTGGCAGAGATAGATAAGAAGTTAGTTGTGGCTGGTAATGTCTTTGATGGAACACTTATGGTGGAATACAATAGCGGACTTGCAAGTATACCAAACCAGAACGTTTGCCAGCCTTGCCAGAAAAGGTATAGTGCGAATAGTTGTGTCCTCCATGCCAACACCTTTCTTACACAATAGTTCTTTTTGGAACACTGGATTCCAACAAGGCGTCTTGCCTGCAGTACAGAGATCTCCTCTGTGGCTACAACTAAGCACCCCTTACGTGGAGATCACAGCACAGTGCAACCTTGATAGCTTGAACAAGGCCTCTACCAGTTATATATCTAAAGATAGGCTAACTTGGATAGCTTTGTGTAGGTGACTGCAAAAGGTTGGTAATTCCTTCAGCTGTGATATAAGACCCGTTAGCAATGGGCTATTCAGCCTTTTGCAAGTGACCTCTAGGAAAAGGACAAAGATATCAGAGAGAACCTCTGAAGGAGACAAAGGCTTGTTGGAACAGGTTGTATCTTTCTTTCGTTGATTAAGTGGAACAAGTTATGTTAGCGGCAGGGTAGTTGTTTGGACAATGAGTAGGTTGATTGTAGCTGCGAGTGGGGAAGATGTGTAAATTTGTAGTATTTCTGGTCAGCACCAGCACCTGTGAGGGCATATAGATAGTACTTTTTTTTATTATATTTGGGATATATGCCGGGATGGAGTGGTAGTGAGATGGACTCGGCCCATGGCACTGTGTTTAGTTAGGCATAGGGGAGACTCGCCAGGTGCCAATTTCAGTGGTACTAGTATAAATGAATTAGATTCAACAACCAATTATACTTTTCTATCTTTTTTTTCACACCGAGTCTTGGTAGTAAGCTCTTACTTCTTTTTATACTATTTCCACTTCATGATACTGCTTTCTTTTATCAAAAGTCTTTAGTTGTTTATAGTTGGTAATCAGTTAGAAAGTTACTCTGGCATTTGAGGCTTGTACATTGGGACATCTCGGGACTGGTCCCCGTAATACAAGCTCACAGTTGTGGTGAGGATCGTTTCCTCTTCGGTTGCCTCCTCATCCTCCAACTCTTCGACGTACGCAGCTGCGCTGCCACCAGTCTCCAGTATATCATCCCCTCTTCAGGCCGACCTCCTCTCTATTTTCCTAACACCTGAGCCTATTAATCTTACCCCTTTATGCATCCCTGCGACTGAGGTTCTCCTTAGCCTGGTCTCAATTGTTACAAGATCCTATGCTGTTCCAGGTGGAAACCGCAGTTTTCTCCATTTGTCACAAATGTGGCTTAGCGTGGAAAAGGTGTTCGCAAGACTTGTTGAGGAAGGACTTTACATGACTTACACTTGTGAGTCATATGTGGTACTTGCACATGGAGAAAGTCAAACAGGCGTAAATAGGAACTATATAAGGGGTCGCTAGGACCCAGGAGATCAGCTCATCCTCCGTCTCCTCTACACACCCGGCGATTGAAATCAACCCTCAACGCTAGGTACTCACGAACCATCCACCTCCCCTCTCCTCCCACGATGGCTTCGGCCTAGGAGTGACAGCCATCTCCCTCCTCTCCTCACTGCGCTCTTCCGGTCCTTTACGCGTCGAGGCTTTCCTCCCTCTGGGTTCCGGTACTGCCTTTCTGCTGCCCGTTCTCGCCCCTTTCCTCGCTTAGCGAGGCCCCTCCTCACGGTCGGCGACCGCTCGCTTCCCATGCTTCAGACGGCTGGGAACACGGTTTTTGCGGTACGCGAGGAATACTCTTTAGCCCTGATGGTCGACCTCGCTCCTCTCCTTCCTTGGGAACCTCTCTTCTTCGTTTCCGTTTGGCGTTGGCTGTGGTGGACGCTTGTCTCCCTGTGTGCACGAGCATCGTAGGGGAACCCCTCGGCTAGTAACTACGGGGCCTGTCTAGCTTGGAGATTTGGCCATACCCTCCTAGTCTTACGGTTCAAGTTGAGACTTCTCTCTTGTTGTGGACCGCCTAGCAAGACACAAACATGATTACCGATAGTTGACACGGTCGCGTTCGGTTTCTGGCCCGTTCCGGCGGTTGGATCGGCTTGCACCCTACTGCTACACCCTCCCTCGGCTAGCACCCTACTGCTCCACACGCTCCCGCCGTCGCCCACAGGCGGCTTCCTTTCTCGGTTACGCCGCGTTCCGGGATAACTTCCACGATTTTCTGCTGCCAGCGCGTATATCTGGCTTGGTTGTTTGTGGGACTCACCCTGGTGCGATTTTTCTTTTGTTCTTTGTGAGATGTTACGGGCGGTTACCTTCCTATGTTTTCCTTCTTTCTTCTTAGTTAGGCTTCTCCTATTCTCTGAGCTCGCTTGCGAGGTAGGGACGGGTTTTTCTTTGGGGCGAGATGTGCGGTTAGGCCCATACCAGAGGGTCTTGGAGATACGGTCAGGCCAGGCGGAAGGAGGAATGGGGATTGTTTATGCCATAGCTAGCGCTGCATGCAAGTTCTTGTACCCTAAATAACAACGAATACATGAAGATAACAAACAAAGAAAAAAGAAAAGAAAAAAAGAAAAAAACCTAGGAGATCAGCTCATCCTCCATCTCCTCTATTTTCCTCGCGTTTGAAATCAACCCTCAACGCTTGCGATATCATGAACCTCCCGCCCCCTCCCTCTCCTCCCATGATAGCGACGGCGTAGGAGAGACGGCCATCCACCTCCCCCGACTGTCCTCTTGCGCTTTTTCACGCATTGGACTTTCCTCCGTCGGGGTTCTGGTACGCCTTTCGTGCTGCCAGTCCCTGTTTTCTTTCCGCGCTTAGCGAGGCCCCAACCCACAGTCCGCGACCGCTCACTTCCTATGCTTCAGGCGGCTGGGAACACAGTTTGTGGTATACGAGAACTGTTCAACAGGCACTCAGGTCGATCTCGCTTCTCCACATAGTCGGCTTAAGTGGTGGTATCCCATCTACCAAGTAACGCTATCTCTCATAGAACAAGGGACTAGATGAGAGATGCGGTAAGATCTCTTGCCTTCCGCCTCGGGGGACCGCCTAGAAAGACACGAACATGATTTGCGAGAGTTGATACGGTCACGTTCGGTTTCCTTCCTGACCTGACGGTTAGATCAGATTGCACCCTACTGCTACACCCTCACTGGGCTTGCACCCTACTGCTACACCCTCACTGGGCTTGCACCCTGCTGCTAGACTGCTTTACCTCGACGCCCTTCAGGTGTTTCCACTCGGCTTCCAATTCTGGATGGCACTAGTCTCTGTGCCCCCCATGGGTTCTGTTTTCCGTAGGCTGGGCTTTTTTCTTTTCGGTTCCCCTTCCACTTTGCTGGATATATCTCTTAGCCGGAGAAGTTTTATGTCGTAGCTGGCACTGATCCGGCCAGGTTAAGACCAATTTGGGCGGCTCTAGCTACAGGGTTAGACCACTGTTGGGAAGTGGGGTTTCTTTTGTTCTGATGGGCTTGGATGGCTTTCTGTCACCGCCTTTACCATTTGTGTATACTACAAGTTGCTGGCGGGGGAGCTTTTTCAACTGTGCGGGGTTGGGGTGGGGGGTGTCATGTTCCGGAGGTTTCGGTCCTGTCTGCCAATGTGCCTTTCTGTTCGGGTTCGTCGACAGTTTTTCTTCTGGCTGTTTCAGGCTGCCACAGGGGTGGAGGTTTCTGTGTCGGCTATAGCTAGTGCTGCATGCGGACGGTGTACCTTAAATACAGGATGAAATTGATGATAAAAAGTATAAAAAAGAAAAAGAAACCGTGGAGATGCGCTCATCCTCCCTGTCCTTTATTTTCCACGGACTTGAAATCAACCCTCGATGCTTGGACTTCAAGAACTATCTACCCCTTCCCACTTCTCTTACGATGGCTTCTTCCTAGGAGTGACAGCCATCCACCTCCTCTCCCGGTCCTCGTTCGCCTTTTCATATGTCAAGGCTTTCCTTCCTCTGTGTTCTATTATGCCTTTCGCACTGCCTGTTCCTGCCCCTCTTCACGCCTAGTGAGGCCCCTCGATACAGTGGGTGACCACGCACTTCCCATGCTTCAGATGGCTGGGAATACAGTTTGCGGTACACAACAACTCCTCAACAGGTCCTCAGGTTGATCTCGCTCCTCTCCACAGTTGGCTTAAGTGGTGGTATCCCATCCACTAAGTGATGCTATCTCTTGTAGAACAAGAGACTACATGACAAACGCGATAAGATTGCTTGCGTTCGGCAGTTGGGGACCGACAAGAAAGCAACGAACACGATTTCCGATAGTTGACACAGTCGTGTTTGGTTTCCTTCCTGACCTAATAGATGCATTGGCTTGTACTCGACTGCTGCACCCTCAGACAGCTTGCACCCTACTGCTATACCAGCTTGCTTCTGCAGCCTTGGAGTGTCTCCACCGGGCTTCCTAGTCCGGATTGCACTGGTTCCTGTGCCTTGTCATGGGTCCTGTCTTCCTCAGCTTGGGCTTCTCTCCTGGGTCCGCCTCGCCCTTTGCCGGATTTATCCCTTGGCAGTAGATGTTTATTGTCATAGGTGGCACTGTTTGGTCGCAGTTAAGATTGTTTTGGGTAGCTCCTGCCATCGGGTTGGGCCACGGTCACGGAGTGGGATTTCTTTTGTTTTGATGGGCTTGGTGGCTTTCCTTTACAGTTTTCGGCGTTCGTGTACACTACAAGTTGCTGGCCACGAGAGTATTTTCGACTGCGCAGAGTCTTTCTATGGGGTGTCATGTTCCTTGGGTTTCGGTCCCGTCTGCCAGTGCGCGTTCCTGTTTGGCTTCGTTGACGGTTTTTCTTTCGGCTGCTTGGGGCTGGCATAGGGAGGGAGGTCTATTTGTTTACCATAGCTTGCGCTACATGCGGACGGTGTACCTTTGAACACAGAATAAAATTGATGATAAAAAAAAAAAAACAGAAAAAAACCTAGGAGTTGAGCTCTTCACACTTCGTTTTAAATTGCTTTCTTACTTATTGCTTTATGCTTTTGTTAATATAAAACTTGTATGCTCCTTACAAATATCTACCTGTATGAAGAGAACCCTACTATACGCATGCAGTTGGAGAAAGGGTGCAACAGGCGATAAGGGCTAGTGACCCTAGAGTTGGTCCCCGCTTGTTATAGGTATCGCCCTAAGAATTGTCACCAAGAGAGGGAAGAGAAGAGAATTATCGTCAATCCGTTGCTAATAACTAATACAGGTTAGGAAACATTACATTTCGAAGTGTCACTATAGCGATGCTTAGACCATAATCAGACTAACAACACTATCAAGGACCAGTCCTTGAAACTACCGAGGTAGTAGACGAATTACCACAAATGGTTTCATAATATGGAGGAACACCTAGTCTGATAATACAAGAGGCACAGTTGGTTCACAAAGACTCGAGCTCTGAGGAAAGTGAAGATAAGAGAATGGAGGCACTGGGCACAGCAGCTGAACTAGCACCGTGGTTTAGCTGTGAATAAATGGAACAGATTTTCCATAATATAGGACAACACTGACCAAAAATCAAACAACCAGAAACCTATAGAGAAGACTGGAGTCAGCTGAGAAGCTGACTAGTTAAACTGATGATCTATTTCAGAGCAGTAGGATGGCGAGATGGATATGAAATGGAAAAGATGGCTTATTTTTCAAGCCTATTAAGGAAGGATCTGAGCAAGTGGCTCACACCATACACGGAAGGAATTGAGCCAACAGACTGGCACAGCTGGAACAACTTCAGAGAAGCCATCAGGGAGCAGTTCAGAGAAGTAGACTTCGCAGGATCGGCGACAATCAAGTTGAAAAAACTTGCAGCAACGATCCAAGACGATGACAGATTACTGGAACAAGTTCAGACTTTACCAAACAGAGGACTGGCTGGATGGCGCCCAGCCTCAGTCTGGCTATACGTGGGGATGTCTGAAAGACTGCAAAAGGAATTCCAGTACTATGACTCCGAGGTTGACACCATTGAGAAACTGGCTGAATGGGCTATTCGGAAAGAAACCAGGTTGGCAGTTCTAAGGAATCAGAAGAAGGAAAAACATGTGAAGGCAAAAGAGACCTAAACTCCAAGGAATACTGATGGAACATTCAGACCAGCATCATAAAGATATAAGGGAAGTTTTAGGTCCCCCATCGACCAAGAGGTGGAAATGAATAAGGCGCGGACAAAATAACCTCTCGGCCTGCCCAACGAGGAATACCGAAAACGAAGGTATCATGATCTTTGCCTGAAGTGTAGAGGAAAGGGACTTCGAATCAAGGAATGTTGAAGCAGACTAGGCAATGAAAGGAAACCGGTCACGCTGGCCTAAGGCAACCACTAGTTCCAACAACAGATAAGGACCCACTGGAGAGTGATGGCGATGGAAGAAGAGCACCTGGAAAATGAAGACAGTTCCCAGTAAGTTATAGTTTGGTAGACAAGAATTGGAGAAAAACCATTGCGAAGAATAGGATAGACGAGGAAGGATTGAAGAATATCGCAATGGCAAACTACTACATGGTGCTACTAGAAGAAGAAGGAGATCATATCATAATCAAGATGACACTATACGACAGGAAAATGAAAGGCACTACGATACACGTCATGCTCGACTCAGGGCAACAGAGGATTTTATCGACAAAGAAATCTTTTACAAATATGACCACCCCCTGATCTCCACAAGAAAGAAGGGAGAGGTTCATCTAGCAGATTGACAACCCATGTCTATGAGACTGATAACCCATACAGTGCAAGTACCTATAGCCTAGGCAGCCATAAAAAAGAGGCGACCTTCCGGGTAGCGAACCTGAAGTACTATGAGCTTGTTCTAGGGATGGTATGGTTGAGAAAACACAATCCTAATAGTGACGAGGACAACAACAAGATTACATTCGCTATCGAACGATGCACAACCGGATGTCTCAATATTTCATCAGTTGTGAATAGGACACCAGAGAGAGAAGTACAAGAGGAGAATCTGAAAGCTCGGTTCTACCAATTGAGGGAAGAACTAGACAGGACGATCAGATTCAAGAGATTACATGACAAGGCTTTGACACTAACAAACGGCTCTAAGCAAGCGGCAGGGCATGACCGCTACATCGACGAAAACAAGATGATCAAATCAAGAGATCAAGAGATGATATCCACAGGCATAGCAATAGGACTACCACCCAGTACCTTTGGGCAGATAGCACCACACAGCAGACTAGTAGTCAGGAAACAACTCATTACCAGTGCAGGGGTCTTCGACGCCGACTACACTACAGAGATTAAGCTAGTTTTGGCCAACCTGCCACATATCGACCCAGAAATTCAATAAGGAGATCGGATAGCTCTGTTGATCGTCGAGAAGAGCAGCAAGGAAGACATGTATGAAGTACAAGAACTTCATGATAAGGAAAGAGGAAAGAAAGGGTTCGGTAGCGCAGACGTGCCAACAACCAAGAAAGTGGAATCAGCACAGATTCAAGAAATATTGGCCCACTCTTTCCGCAGATATTACAAGAGAGGAGACCTCACCAGAATCCTCAAGTGGAATCCAAAAGATAAAAAAGTGGAACAGGCAGGCATCAATATCAGCACCGAGCAGGTGATACGGCAAAAGTAAGAACGGAATGAGAAGCAGTGGTACAATATAATACCTCGCAAATATCACCAGTTTGCGAACCTATTCCAAGAATGGTAGGATGACTGGCTACCAGAAAGAAGGCCGGGAGTGGATCACAAGATCCACATCGCGAAGGACGAGAAAACCAAAGTATAGAGGAAGATTCCATATCAACGCCTGTACCCATTCGTGGAAAAGGAACTGGAGGAATTGTGAGGATACATGCAACAAAATATGAAAAGAGGATGGATATAATACTTGTTTGCATCCACTGCATAACTAATCCGATTCATCAAGAAAATAGATGGAAAGATGAGGTTATGTGTTGACTATCGAGCCCTCAACTCGGTAACAAAAAACGACCAATATCCACGACCCCTTGTGGGGGAAGCACTGGATCGGTGAAGGGCGGCAAAATACTTCACCATGCTGAACATCAAGGATGCCTATCACAACATGAGGATAAAGGAAGGAGATGAATGGAAAACCATACTCTTGACAAGATACGGAATGTATGAATACTTGGATATGCTGTTTAGCCTAACCAATGCACGAGCATCATTCCAAGGATAGTTCAACCAGGTACTCAACAAATCTTTGGACAAATGCTACATCCTCTGCCTAGAAAATAACTTAATATATTCGGAAAATATGAAACAGCACCGGTGCGACATCAGCAACATCATGAATGAGATTCAGATATGCGAGATAAAAATCAGGCCAACCAAATATTAATTTCACAAAATGGAAACAGAATACCTCGGATTTATTATGAATAGGAAAGAAGTCCAAGTGGACCCAGTCAAGATAATAGCTATATAGGATTGGGTGAAGCCAAACAACAAAACAGACATCTTGTATTTCATGAGATTCTGCAACTTCTACTAAAGGTTTATCGAGGGGTTTAGCAGGATTGCAAAATGCCTGTATAACCCAATGAAAAAGGTTGTCAAATCGGAATAGGGAGAAAAGGAGCACAAAGCCTATGATGATCTCCACACCAAGCTCAGGACAGCACCGATACTAGAGCACTTCAACCCGGGAAGGGAGACAACCATCGAGACAGATGCATCCAAATACATCTTTTCTGGGATCTTATCTCAAAAATGCGAGGATGTGAAATGGTATGCCATATGCTACAAGTCGAAACCGATGACACCCGCCGCATGCAACTACCATGTTGTGAACAATGAGCTATCAGTGATAGTTGAAGTGCTCAAGGAATGGAAAAGATACATACCGAACAATTATCAGCAACTCAGAGTCTTGATGGACCACAAGAACCTGGTCCCGTTCATGACTATGAATGAGCTCAACCACAGACAAATCAGGTGGATGGAGAGTCTGAGCAAATACAACTTCAAAATCAAATACTAACATGGCAAGGAAGAGGGAAAGCCTGACCCCTTAACGCGCATCATAAGTGACAAACCATAAAACAAAGAGGAACAGGAGGTCAAGCGGAAAAACAAAATACTGGTCATCGAAAAGTGCTTGGAGCCCATTGAGACAACGGAAATCCAGGTTGAGAATAATGAAGAATTAAAAAAGGCGTCAGAAGACCAAGCATTTCGAAAGATAAGAGAAAGCCTGAAAAGAGGAGACAAGGAAAAGAAAGCGGTGGCCTTAGGGGTATACGAGTGGAAGAACCACTATCTTTAGTATGACGGAAATATATAGATACTGGACGAGGAAAAGATAAGCGGATACCTTATCAAAAGACATCGTGATAATAAATGGGCACAATAGGGAGGAACAGCTAAAGCAATGGAATTGATTACGTGAAAATACTATAGGCCGGCACTGAGAGAATCTGGCAAATGATGTGTAAAGAATTGCGACATATGCCAAGGGACGGAAGTGGTACAACACGAATCACGTGGGATATTGAAATCGAACAAGCTCCCTAGAAAACCATGGCCAACCATATCTATGGATTTCGTAGCGGACCTACCCAAGGCACATGAATATGGCTCAATCTTAGTCATGAGAGATTGTCCAATCAAAATAAGTCATATTATACTGGTACTAATGGATCTGACAGCGCGGCAGTTCGCAATAATGTTCATCATGGAAATCATTCGACAAGATGCACTACAGAAAGATATCATCACTGATAGAGGATCTATATTAACGTTGAAAATATGGAAAGAGATAATGGATAAACTTGGATTCAAAAGGAAGCTATCCACGGCCTTCCGCTCGCAAACAGATAGACAGAGATAATACAGGAACAGTATACTGGAAGAATATCTGTGGGCATACATAAACTATCAGCATGACAACTGGGACTAGTTACTGCTAATAGCAGAGTTTGCATACAATAACAGAAAGCAAGAGACAATTAAGATGACACCTTTTTACACAAATTATGGTCTCAACCCAGAATATCAAGCCATAGGTCATACAACAAAAGGACTGATAACGGAAAAAGAAGATATAAGTAAATTGTATGACACACTGCGAGCGCAAATGATGGCAGCAAAATTACCATAAAAGGAAAATTACAATTAATAGAGAAAGACCGATCCACACCTATAACGCGGGGATAAGGTGTGGCTACTGACAAGGAATATACAGATAACAAAACCATCCTAGACACTGGATTACATGAAAATTGAAACATTCGCGATATTGGAAAGGACAAGGAAACGAGCATATAAGCGCGACCTTCATGCATCCATGAAGATACACAACACATTCCATATCTCGCCTTTGGAACTCTATCAGAATAACAAGCTTTTCTCGCAGACAATCATACCTCCTCTACCTATCGAACTAGGTAGAGAACCCCACTATGAACGCAGCGAAATAATCAACTCTCACTTGCACTATGGTAACCGACAATACCGTGCCATGTGGACCTGTTATTTGGCTGAACATGATCAACAGTGGTACCTAGCTACCAACTTCACTAAAGCTCAGGATGCCCTCAACCTCTTCCACCAACTCAACCCACAGAAGCCATTGACTGGTCGTCGATAACTCGCCAGAAGACTTTTTGATCATGGGTAGCCCCATGAGCCCTCCACCTGATGCAGCCAAGTGGGCCACAAAGGAAGAAGAAGTCAGGATCAAGAAGGAGGAAGAGGAGAAGACTATCGAGACCAAGTGGACTAAGGTGCTCAATGATAATGAAAGAAACCATGCTATTTATCACTCGAGGACATGTACGGATGATGGGTGCCGAGTGCACCTAGACGGCAAATAGCGAAGCAACTTCTTGCGGAGCCTGAAGTCTGCGATACCACGGTTGCCACCATCTACCACAATCAAGGCCAAATGGGCAACACAACTGCAGCCTCTACCAACCAGCCCCGCACACCACTAAATATCTTGACAGAACTGCATTCGCAGATTATGTGCCCACCACCAGGGACAGAAATGGGAAACCAGGCCTACGACCCAAAACACAGAGGTTCTGAGGACAAAACCTCAGGGGTGAGGGGATACAAAAGCTTTTGTATTTAAGAAGCAGCTATGCCAGATGATCGAGAAGCTGCAGCAATCAACAGATTAGTTAGAGGAAGAAATGAAACGCCAGTTAGAAATGATTGCACATTTGGAGGAAGAGAAGAGAAAACTCCACCAGATGATAAAGAGTGTAAGGAGGGGATGGGGGATAGTCCAAACCTCCTATAATGAAAAACCTTTGTGCATGGATGAGAACCTACGAAATGAACAGCTCAAGGGAAGAGACATCATTGACAAGGTACACAGGTACAGCTGTGAGGCATGCAAATACTACAACTCCCTGCAGAGATTTCTGGACCGCATTCACTATAAGAGATTCTATCCTCGCAAAGACTGGTGCTTGGAGAGGGAGCAGCTAAGGTCACGAATGTGGCTTAGCATGGAAAAGGTTTTCACATGACTCGTAGTTATGAGTCATAGGTATGCTATGTTTTGCACATGACCTCATTTAGACGTCCTGGGTTTTATGCATATGACCACTTTGGTCATATGACTTGTTATGATGATATGTTATGTTTTGCACATGACCTCATTTTGAGGTCATGGGCTTTGCCCATGTGACCACTTCGGTCATATGACTAGTTGTGGAAGGATTTTACCTGACTCAAAGTTGTAAGTCATATGTAGCGCGATATTCAAGGAGTGAGTCACATGGGTGTGAAGAGCGACTGAATAAGGAATCGCTAGGACCCACCAGATGTGCTCATCCTCCATCTCCTCTATTTTCCTGACGCCGGAAATCAACCCTCAACACTTGGACTTCACAAACCATCCACCCCCCCCCCTCTCCTCCCATGATGGCTTCAGCCTAGGAGTGACCGCTATCTACCTCCATACCTCACTGTCCTCTTCTCTCTTTTCTGTGTTGCGGCTTTCCTTCCTCTAGGTTCTGGCATGCCTCTCGCACTGCCAGTTCTCCCCACTCCTCTCGCTTTCTTAGGCCCATCTCTACGGTCCATCACTGATTGCTTCCCATACTTCAGACGGCTAGGAATCCAGTTTGCGGTATGCAAGAACTCCGCAACAGGCCCACGGGTCGATCTCGCCCCTCCCCATAGTTAGCTTAAGCGGTAGTATCTCAACCACTAAATGATGCAATCTCTCTGAGAACAAGGGACTACATGTGTGACATGGTAAAATCGCTTGCCTTGTGCCACTAGGAACCGCCTAGCTGAATACGAACATGGTTACCCAGAGTTGACACGATCGTGTTCAGTTGCTGCCCCATTCCGATGGATAAATCGGCTTGTACCCTACTGCTGCACCCTCCCTCAGCTTGCACCCTATTGCTCAACCCTCCCTTACTGCACCCAAAGGCCACCCCCTGTCTTGTTTGCATCATGTTCGGGGATAACTTCTATGGTTTGTGCTGCCAGCGCATATATCTAGCTTGGTTGATGTGGGACACTGCTTTGTGACTTCTTTTTTTTTGTTTTTTCTGAGATGTCCTGCCATGGTTACCTGCGTATGTTTTCCTACTTGTTTCTTAGTTAAGTTTCTCCGGTCCTTCGGGTTCGCTTAGGGGGTAGGTACGGGCTTTTCTTTGGGGCAAGATGTGTGGTTCGGCCCACACCAGAGGATCTGGGAAATACAGTCGCGCCTGGCGGGCGGAGGAATGGGGATTGTTTATGCTATAGCTAGCACTGCATCCATGTTCTTGTACCCTAAACAACAACGAATACATGATGATAAAAAAAAAGAAAAGAAAACTCACAGCAGATAAGCTCTTCATACTTCATTCTAAGTTACTTTGTTAGTTATTACTTTATGCTTTTATTAATATAAAACCTTTATGCTCTTTACAAATATCTACCTGCGAGAAGAGAATGCTGCTATTTGAGTAGAGTTGGAGAGAGAGTATGACAGGCAATAAGCACTAGAGATACGTGAGTCGCTTCCACCTCAGAGTAGGCATCGGCCAAAGAACTGTCATCAAGGGAGAGAAGAGAACAGAAGTATCGTCTACCCACTGCTGAGAACTAATACTGGTTAGGGAATGTAACACCTGTTTTGTCATATCTATGGTTGCCACAACCCTTATATCTACTCACTTTAACACTTTGGTGAAGGGGACCGTTACCATAGTCACACCTACAATGATGAAAGAAGTGTAGTTTTCAGTACATACCTTCCTAGTTCTGCATGGGTGCACAACCCAGTATAGCTTGGATAAAGGCTCAACTACTATGCTCTTAATCCATTATCTCTCCTAATGCAGTTCAATCTACACTCTGTCGATTGCCTCCTCCCATTCATCCAACTTTTAGGCCATCATACCTTGGACCCTCTTCTGATATGTCCATACTAACTCAACCCATACTGCTGTTGAGGCGAGCTTTTAGGTGACCCCCTGCCTCCTCCCATCACTGTAGCTGCCCCAGTAGTCCAAGCACCTATGAAGCTGACTGGTTAGGCTCCTCTACTACTTAGGGGTACTTCTTCCTCCACAATTGTGCCATTCCTCTCTGGCCTGTCATCAGGAAAGGCAACCCTATATGCTCAGAGGTTTAAGTTTGACCAGTCATCAGATGAACACTTTGTTCCCTGCAGCAAGGTCCTTCCCAGATTATTGTTGCTGCCAAAAGTATTGGGTAAGCCATATATGGCATTATCCACCCAAGACCAGCGTGAGAGGACAATTGTTTCAGCCCCCCTTCTGCTTACCATCATGCTCTCCTCCAACTAGGCCTGGGTCACTCTTCCCACACTTGGAAAACAGATTGCTCTATGACCCCTCTTATTGGATCAAGAAGTCTCGACAATCTAGACCACTCCTCTCTCCCCTCCACTCCTCTATACTCCTAATGTGATACTATCTTTGTGACTAATCTTCAGGGATATCCCTATAGTCTTCATATAAGAATAATACTCTAAGGCCACTAGCCTTGGGGACAGTAAATATACAGCCAACATAACAATGTCTTCTGTTTTCCCAGCACTTGACTCCTGTCCCCCTCTAGTTTCCTTCACTACCTGAGACTGGAAATAATATGACGCTACTTTGTCTGACATACCTGAACTAAGCGGCCTGATGTAGGCAATCCCACTGGAGGTAGTCCAACCACCAACCCAGCTGGAGGACACTAACAATACAATCACATGGTCCTAGCAGACACTATCATGGAAAGGGGTGACATAATATTGGCTTCAGGTAGGGTTATTTCCCCTCACCCTGCTAACCCACAACCTAGAAGCTCACGTATCATGAGCCCTTTCCTTAGAAGCCACAATTAGATCTTGAGAAGCGGCACTAATCCACTCGTCTCCCATGCCCCCTGCGATGGTACTGAGGAAACTAAATATCTGGCTGCAGCCGTGAAAACTGGTATCTAAGGAGGTGATACTGGCAGTTGAATGAAGCACTGTGCCCTACTACATAGACTAGAACCTGTAGTGAAGGAGCTGATGCAGATTGTTGGTCGACAGACCAACAAGATCTGGGATCTGAAATGCAAGTTGATGGACCTTGGTCCTGTCTCCACTCTCCTCTCCCAAAAGTCTCTCTCCCCTGCCCCCATTCTTGCCCCACACCCCTTTAAGAAATTGGAGTCCTCAATCGTAGCTCCTACTGCTTAGGCCTCATTTAGAGAAGTAGTGAAAAGATTGGCATTTGTGCCCAAGCTAGCAGTACCTGCTACCACCACTGAACCTACCAGGGCAATTCCATGACCTGCTCCTACCACCTCTTCTGTAAGCAACAACACCATAGTCGAAGTTGCCCGGACCACAAATGGAAAACTAGTACACCAGAAGCGTAGCCAAGTAGTGCAAGAAGAAGTAGGCGAAGTAGACTAATAACTCGGTGACCTTAGAACCTACATTGATAGTGGAGAAGGCCAAGTAGACTACCAAAGACACAGCTGCCCCTGCTAACAGCTTCCCGACCCTCCTATCAGGCCTGATGGCCACAATAGTGAGAGCCTGGAGGATAGTTTCAACTATGGAAGAGGTTGACAGCACTCAAGCCAGACAGGTGGACTGGTAGGACTCGGCCGTGGCCCCCCCTCCCCTACTCTCACTGCCTATGGACACAACCTGACCATGAGATTTACGGACAAGAGGAATGTCATTCTCCCAGATGGCATTACTGTTGAGTCCATTAGAACTTGCATCAATCCAACCTTTTCTAATTTGCACAAAGTCTGTGCATCCACTGCATTCATCAAGGCTGGCTACATCCATGTCCTGATTGGGTGCATATTTTTTACCCTTGCCATCCATTGTGTCTCAGATCTTGGAAACAGGTAGGACAAGGCCAAGGTGGCTCTATTGTAGGAACTGAACTTGCCTGAGTTCAAGTTTCAGATAGACATTAAGAAGATGAAGATCTTTGTCTCTGGTGGCCTACTTGCTAACACAGGACAAGGGTCCTTATAGGCGATAAAAGGATGGATTGGTAACATGGCCTCCAACAGATCCCACACCGACACAAAAGCTTCCAACCTGTATATAGTAACCATTTCCTACCCAGAGATTCTGGGGTCCATCCATGCTACAAGGTAGGCCAATGCTTGCATCCACGCCACTAAGCTTATAGCAGAGAGAAACGTAGCTGCTAAGGAAGCCCTCAAGAGTGGAAAAATCTTCCTGCATAGGGGTGCCTATAACATTCAGGTATTCACTGTCAACAAACCTGAAAAGGTCTGAGGTAAGTGCCTACAGGCTGGTCACTATGAGATCACCTGCGTCCTCCCACCCATTGTTGATTTTGTTTTGAAACACACTTCTCTAAGGAGTAAGCATATACCAAGTTGAACTGCCCTGCTCAGTGTCATGAAGCCTGCAGGCATACCACAATGATTTGCCACTTTTACAACAGATTGGACCACTTCACCCAGAAAACAACAGTTCTTGATCCTACACGTCACGGCCAAGTCTCCCTCCTCCTCGCCTGAGAAATTATCCAGAAACTCTCTCTCCTCAGGCCCTACCAGGCCATTACCAAGGGAAGAGTTTGTGGAAGAGGTACCAGCCTTGTAAATAAAAGGCAAGACCAACAAGCCCCATCAAAGAGAATGGGGGTGGGGGCAAATCTTGTATACTAAGGATCATGGACATTACCAGTGATGGCAATATTGAGGTTGATAATGATACTGCCCTCCAGTCTAAGTTTACAAATACTAAAGAAAGGGAGCCAGCTCACCTATCACCCTCCATTTCTCCCTCTCCATAATGTGTAATCCTGGAGAGCACTGCCAGTAGTGAACCTCTACTATGTGCACTGATTCCAACATTCGGTGACTAACCTCTTACCCATACACCAGTATGCAAGGGCACTACTGAATACCAAATCATCGATCGAGATACTGCTAAGGTTATGGACTCAGGCCCTACCAGCTTATGTGGATCCTATAAGTCCTACATTTCATGTTTATTATGACCATAGCATTAAATATTAGAAGGAGTAGTTGGAGTCAGGCACTGGTATTTGCTTTGTTTTCATATATTGATGTACTTATTGTTTTAGAGGCTTAGGTTGATTCAGAGGAGCAACATGTACTAATAGAAACAGATGGTTACGATTTAGTTCCCTTTGTACAGGATTCCGCTGTCGCAGTATTTCGTCAGTCCCACATTGTTGGGTTGTTTATAGTTCCTGGCTACAGAGATAGTAGTGCTCAGATTGGATATCATAAGAAAGGAGAGAGAAGGGTTGTAGCAGGGATTTAATTCCCACCTACATGTACCAAGTCTTGGTACCTGGCATGGCTGGCTGATTTAAGGAAACCTGATATGGTGTTTGGCAATTTTAATACTAGACATACTAACTGGGAGTTCAACCCTAACCGATACAACAGTGGGGGAAGATTGCCTGCGGAGTGGCTTATATTATATTACTACAACTGGGTCTCATCCAACTAGACTACTTTTTCCTACATATCCACCATTGATCTGTACCTGCACTAATTACCTTACATTGAATATAGGTACTTGGATATTGTAGGCTACGAATATGCTGCTCAAATGATCTGGCTAAACATGGACCTCCAAGACTATGTTGTTCAGAGGCCTCCAGCTTGGAAGAATGCAGATTGGAGAATGGTGAATGAGTAACTGAACACCCTGCAGTAGGTAGAGGATGAAGGGCTGTAGAAAGTGGTGAGAAAGCTGGTGAACAAACTCCCACAGGCCTTCATTGGCAGAGGTCAGTGTGAGCAGTGGACACTGAAGTTGGAGAGGATAAGGGTAGATTGGGCGAGGCTCCAGAAATACTATAAGCAGCAGGCAGAGCAGCTAGAAGATGATAAGTTTGTCAGGTGCATGTATGGGCGTACCTATTGGGGGCGTGATTCGAACACATCAGGACACTGATATCAGAATACAAAGATCTGGATACTTATTTCGTTGGCTAAGAAGCTGAAGGCTAAGCCCACCTTGCCTTCAATGAAGCAATCTGATGTGACAAGCGCTACCTCACATTTAGATACAAGTGACCTGATTGTACACCAACCTTTGCCTAGTAACGCTATGCTCTGGATAGACACTCCAGTCGAGATGGATAGTGGTCTGTCAATAGAAGTTACCATTGCCAGGTCTCCAACCAATATAGAATCAGGTGAGGTTGACATTAGATACCCTTTTCGCAGGTTTTGGAAGAGGAGGTACACAATGACTATGTGATACCTGATTGACTTTGGGCTGGGACATGACATCCTGCAATCGCATTGGGCCGAGGTGGTACTTATACCAAAGGCTAATGACCCTAATACGACATCGTCAAGTCCTAGACGATGATTCACTTATTGCCTATCTCAACAAAGATCATGGAATGTATTGTACAATTCTGGGTAGTAGCATGCCAAGACCTTGGAGAAATACAGTTCAAATCTCACCAAAAAAGGAGAGTGTATGATGTAGTTACTGTTGTGATAGAATTCTTAAAATACAATGAAGGATACCAATGATGCATCCTGTCAATAGATGCTGAGGGGAGGTTTGACAACATCAATGTTGACCTTCTATCCAACTTTCTGGTAGCCAGAGGTTGCACTGGAGATCCTTATTCTTTGGTACGCAGATGGAGGAGATACTGCATGCTTTAATTCAGGTTCAATTTCCAGATTTCGCAGGTGTACCATATTTTCAAAGGGATGTCCGAGGGCTTGCTACTTTTTCCATTCCTGTTCAGTACATATGACGTGAACATCTTCAACCCTCTCATGCTATACACATCCAGAATTCAATACCTGTTGGCCTCATATATTAATGACAGGCTCATTACCGCCGCCACGGATACAAAGAAAATAGCTTGCTACCATGCAGGAGAACTCTTCATGGACAGCCATCGCATAGCCAGAGGTCCTTGAATCAGCATAAGTGTCTTAAAGACTCAGCGCGTCGGGTTTGGGAATGCTGCTTCGGCATGAATAGAATTATTGGAAATGAACGTACTACAATGTGGAGATATTTGAGTTCCCAGGTACAGATTTAATTTATCCCTTAATTTCTGCTCTCATCTTGAGAATTGGTTGGATAGAGGTCTGGGAGTGAAAAGCAGGATCTTAGCGTTGGAGAGGACGTTTGGAATTGTTGGGAGATTGGAAGCATAGGAGACTTACTACAGGGTACAAGCTGCCTACTCTCTGATGGTCTAGTATGGACTTGAGTTTGTAACCTACTACCTGTCATATGTGAAGCAGATTCAGGTCCACATCAATGATTACTTCCTGTTCATATTCTGGGCCCCAATCACGCTAGCAAACAACATATTGCTGGCGGAATTCAGGATTCTACCTGTCCATATTCAGGGAAGGTACTAGCAACAAAAGGGTTATAGCCAATTTATTAATTACCAATACTGCGACAATTATGCGTAGTTCAGTCATATTTGGTGTGATTGGAATTAGGAAAAAATGGTTGTCTAACTGAAGACCTCAGACCAGGTACCAGCCTGTTAACCTATTATTACAGGTGGGGAGGGCAAGAATAAGATAGCACTGTGATGCTATCAATTAGTTGACTAGATTTCTGCAACTACTGATGTGGTCATATACACTGATAGATACAAGTCCCCTGAGGGTGCCAGGATGGCAAGGGTGGTGATTGAGAAAGCAGACATAACCCATATTGCTTGGTGCTCAGTTTTCCCCTCATGGAGTATTGTTAAATGAGAGCTGTTTGCTGTTGTCTGCACTCTCCAGGACATCTCAGGGCTAGTCAAGAAAAGAACAGTATATTTGTTCTTCGACTGTGTACTGGACCTCACCCTGGATGATGACATGTTCTCAGAAGGGGACTAGGCCGACATGTGGAGTGTGGTAGCTCTGGTGGTAGGGACCTTCTCCTACGTCAACTTAGGTTGAGTTCCTGTTCACCTGGAGATTGAGGGCAATGAGTATGCCAACATGAAGGCTAAGGACTATGCTCACTTTCCTGTGTTCCAGACCTGGAGATGGAAAGGGGTAAGCTTCGGTATAAGACACTCTGTGATAGCTGGTGAGTTATGATGAGAACCAGGTGGTGCCTGGCATGATCGGGAAGGACGTGGGTACCATGCTCATGAATGTACAGCTCCTGGACACCACTGTGGCATGAGTCGAATGGACCCATATATTTTGCTTCACATCTAGGCCAGCATATACCTGGTCAGCCATGATGGCTATAATGGGTAGAATGGTAGACACCATTGGACTAAGTACTCCTACTATGCTAAAGGGTGCCTTACTGAGGCTAAACTGTACAAGAACTCGGCAGTTTATGAGTGGAGGTCTAGGTAGATACATCACTGGTGGTTGGGAATATGAATCCACAGGGGTATAGTAGAGGTGGACAAGGAGCTAGTAGTGGCAGGTAACTCTTTTGATGGAATGCAGATAGTGGAACGTAATAGTGGGCTGACTAGTATACCAAACTCAACCATGTCCAAGCAGTACAAATAGAAGTAAGGCACGAACAGTTGCGTCCTGCGAGCCAGCATCCTCTCTACAAAATAGTTCTTTTAAGATAATCAGATCTGGACAAGCAGTCGCGAGCACAGTACAGTGATTTCCTCCGTGGAGACAACTAAGTGCCGATCATTTGGAGACCACTTTGCATCAACACATGAACGGCATGAACTAAGCCTATGCGATTATTGAATAATGCAGAGGAAGGACTGGGATGGGCTATCACGCGCAAACCGGATGGGTCTGATAATTTGGTGCACCGGAATGCATGATTTATTGGCTACAGACTACTACGCCTGCTGCGCAAGACCTCACCAGAAAGGACAAAAAGATTAGAGAGAATACCTGCAGGAGATGTGAGGATGTTGGAACAGACTATGCCTTTGCTTTATTGACTAGCTGGATCAAATTATGGTAGACGGAGGGTAGTTATTTGTAGTACGAGTTGGAAGATTGTGACTGTATGGCGGGAAGACCTATAAATCCATAGTCTTACTGGTTACCATGAGCACTTGTCAGCCCCTATAGGTAGTGATTTTGTTATATGTTAGGATTTATGCTTGGTAGGAGTTGTAGCATGATAGGCTTGACTCATGGTTGAGTATATACTTGAATACAGGAGTGACCAGTCAGATGCTAATTTCAGCGATACTTGTATAAAATAAATTTGATTTAGCACTTTATTATACTTTCCTACCAATATGTTCACACTCCACTTCGGTAGTGATATCTCTTCTTCATAATACTCTTATTTCTCTGACTCAGGTACATTTCTAGGTTTACTGAGTATCCTGAATGAAGTTCTTTGGGTTGTGGCATTAATGGTTTTTGTCATTAGCTGGGTTGTTTGAGTTGGGAGCAACAGGAAATCACCTGCTCATTTCTCATAATACTAATACCTGTTTCAGTTACAGTTTACCATGAGATATCAATATAGGCCCTGGAGCTTACTTTTGTTTTCAGGGAGTTCGACACTGAGGTTAGCACTCCGCCTTACTTCCTTCTCCATGGCTCCTCCCCTTGCTTCAGGTTTGAGGAGGCGATTGGGCTGTTTGTATACATTCTACGGTTGGGATTTACAGGGGGTTCACTTTGAACCTCCGGGTGACTTCTTACTTCCTGGTATCGATAGGTTGATCCTTGTACCTCCACGGTAGGAAGCCTTTTGACCCTGTAAGTTTCACTGCCCCCTTAAGGATTATGGTTCTGTCAGAGTAGTGGATTGCTATAGGTTACTATGCCCTGTACCCGGACCTGCTGTGTGGTATGGTAGAGGGCTGGATGGTTTACTAGGTGCTTGACAGTTACAGACTCCCTGTAGGGACAACTGTGGTATTCATCGCTTTGGTGTGGCCGATCTCGCTCTCTGTATCCCGGATTTGTTCACTCCGGCATGAATCCCCTTATCTAGGTATTTGCCCTCAGTTATCTGCTCAATAGGCTACTGATGAAGCTGGCTCTCATATTGCATCCCTAGATACATTGTGGTTGGGCTGCCTTTCGGGCCTTTAGGTTGGGAGTATGCTGGCCTATACTGGTTTTAGTTAGTGGTTAGGCATACCTGGTCAGGTAAAATTGTTTTCGCTGCCTCTTGGGGTTTCGCATTCGCCTAGGAGGCCTGGACAGATGTTGGGGGTCAGTGTAGTGGTAGTGGCAAGTAGCAGGGACAGGTCCTCCTCACCTATGATACTTATTAATGGTGACTGGACCAGTACATATCTCTTCAAGGATTAGGACTGGTTATTGTAGGGGTAGAGTTGATGGCCTGGCATGCGGATGTGAGTTTAGCAGTATTGCCTTTACCCCTCTGCCTTGCTGTCACAGGCTTTTTGTTTACTTATGCTTTATTTGTAAAAGTTGTGATTTTCTAATATAGTCACGGTTTGTAAAGCCATTTTCAGATGGTGGCAGTGAGTTGTTTTAATTCTGAAGTGGCTAGGCGATTTACCACCCTATTGCCTTGGGGCTTCAGCCTATATCTTTGCCTGTCGCTATATACACCAATAGATAATAACCATGTTCAGGCAATCTACTGGTCACAGAAAGATGTGAAATGCGTGGGACCGCTGCAGTTGGTTGCATACCAGAGGGACTACAAGTTGGGTTTAGTGCATTGGTCACATTGTGAGCAGTTGATCTTCTTACAATTTTTGTTGTTCTTGGAACGTGTGTTCATTTTCAGTACTTATTCATAGGTATTGAGCACAGGATTAGTATTGTAGTCATTTCCCTTTGGGGTAGGGTTTGCATATACCAATTTTGGTGGTCATCCTCATTAACAAAATAAACTCAATTGAACTATCTATTATACTTTCCTACTTATACATTTAAAGAATAACAAGGTATTCTACCACCTATTCTCCTATCATAATATGATCAGATTATTAGTATTCAAGTGAGGAACATTGGCAATAGCCTATGAATAATAATCAGAATTTCAATTGAACTCATACTGAGAAAGAATATAGCAACTGTAGAGAAGTATTCCGTTATATAAAGTACTAGGACAAAAGGGATCGTCCAATCAGTGGTTACCAAGCAACACCTCAAAAAACCCCACCCCCTCAATCAACCACCCCTCAACAACCATGCCTTCACAAAAGACAGGTTACCTCACAGAATTTAAGAAAGGGCAAATTGTTGCCCTAAGGGAGAAAAATATTGCATTTTCTGAGATTGGACAGCTTTTACATCGCTCCCAGAGCACAGTTAAAAGTTTTTACAAACGGTATCAAAAGAGGGGTGATGGAAAAAACCTCCCATTTACTGAAAGACCCAAAATTATCAATACCAGAACCTGCCGCCGCCTAGCCAGAGAGTCCGAGAAGGGACGCCATCAGCCATTATCAGAATTGCGCAATAATGTTGCACCCTATGCCTCTGTTAAGACAGTCAAGAGAGCATTGGCTTCAGTCAATATAAAGAAGTGGAGAGCAAGAAAAAGAGCATTTCTGAAGGATGAGCATGCTATCAAGAGATTAGCCTGGGCAAAGGAGTATAAAAATTGGACAAAGGAGGACTTTGAGGGAATCATCTTTAGTGATGAACGCATGGTTGAAAGGTCCAAAGATCCTAAGAGTATTTGGGTCTTCAGAACAACTGAGGAAAAGTGGCATAAGGACTGCATTCAAGGAGTTACAAAAGGACCTGGGATAAGGCTGATGGTCTGGGCTTGCATTTGGGGTAAAAATAAGGGTCCTCTGATCTCAACTTTTGACAGAAGTGTGGATAGATTTGTGTATATTGGAGTTTTGGAGGATGGTTTAGTTGATGTCTGGCAGGAGGTGGAGGACACAGTTGGAGATCCTATATTTCAGCAAGATGGTGCAAGGATACATACTGCAAGAGATACTATGGCTTGGTTTGCAGAAAACCATATACAGGTTATGGAATGGCCACCCAATTCCCCAGACCTCAATCCTATTGAGCACTGTTGGAAAAGGGTAAAGGAAAAGCTGCACCAGCACTTTCCTAACATTCACAAGACTAAGGGGGGTCCAGATACTATTAGAAGACATCTAGCAGAAGCTCTTGATATAGTTTGGACCCAGGATATTGAAGGAGATTTCTTGGAAAAGCTATGGGAGTCAATGCCTAGGAGAGTGGCTGCTGTTTTAGATGCAAAGGGATGGTATACAAAGTATTGATTTTTTTTCTTTACAATTTCACATAGGAGTTTTGTTATATTTAATGGATGTCTATTCAAATTTGCAGTTGATTTTAAGTAGTTGTTGTTACAAAGATAGTAAATTTATAGTGGTTGTGCGGTTGCCGTTGCTGTGCCAGACGATCCCTTTTGTCCCTGTACTTTGCATAAGGCTAACTAACTAAATGTCATTACCTGTTGCAAGATACCTAAAGAACAAGATAATAAGTAGGATATCTAACACTCCCATGACTTCTAAATAGCTCATATGCATAGAATCATAATATAACAAATGAAACCTCATGCTGAATAGACTTGTCATATTACAAACATCTCTATCCACTATATGCCAGTCTAGAATTGTGATATAAGAGCTTTTTTCAGTTACTTGATGATATCTGTAAAGTTCACAAGTTACTGCCATATTTATATCCTATGTCTAAGTATTCATCGACTACTTCTAACTACTATATCTCTAAAGTAGCACCCTAGTTTTGATACACAAATATCCTGAATCCTGTAAGTGTGAGCTCCATTTAATCCTGAAACTTCTCATACCCATTCATGGTTATGGAATAGCATTCCTCCGCTAAGCTAATTGTGCTATTTGTTGTACCAAACAGATATTCTCAACTTAGTTGACTACATAAACTACCATATTACTTCAGTCTCATTGACTATCATTCCAGTAGTCTCTTCAGTCATGAAGTGATCAGTTTCACGCTGGGCTACTGAATGCTAACCGCTAGTTCAAACCTAATATGCGAATTTCTTATAGGTCAATAAGTTATCTAGGTTTTCCAGTCCGAGCTTAGTTCCCCATAGTCTGCCTGCCTCTACAGAGGGATCCTATTACGAGGTCCAACTAACTGGTAGCTGATTTCAGAAGGGTATGGGAGGATTCATAATATCCTCCATAGCTTGTCCCACTGTGGCATCTTCTTGGAGTACTATGCCAAAAACGTCCGGTTACCTTTGGCCTATAGTTGGGAAGCCAAACCTTGCAGCCTACTATCTTAATACGTCTTAGTCAGAAATCTCTTATTCTACTTCTCTGATAGCACCAAAGGTCTTTTATCATATAACCTGTGAATAGCATGTGGTTGAACAGATGGTGGCAATATATATGGTATTTTAAAGTAAGCTTCCATGATGTAAGATTTTAGTTACAAGATGCAACAATAGAAATCTTGCTAATGATATGTGCACTCAGTACGGGGGCTGGAGCGGAGTGTTGACTCTCTGGACAACCGAGGATCTGTGCACAGTTACCCTACTGTGAGGTCCATGCACTTTGTCTCAGATTTCCATATACCACATATGAGCTGCCTTCTACCAGGATTCGACTCAAATGCTTTTATATCCATATTTATATACCATTTATATAATGATCCTTGATGAGTGACATTACAGGAAGACTGATGCCTACACCTTTACAGGGGGTATATCCCTACTGGGTAGGATTAGTCGGGTAGACACAGGTCTACTCTGCTAAGGTAGATGTAGTTAAGTAAAGCAACTAGTCAAAAGTCTTGGTGATCACTTATTTCAACAATTGTAGCAATGGCAACCATAGAGTAAAGAAATTGCAATAACTCAACCAGCAAAGCTTGAAATGATAAGAAATTAAAGAGAGTGAATTCTAGGACCAGCCTCTACATATAAATAAAATCAAAAATTAAAAAAACAATTGCTAGTATCTTGTGTACCACCCCTTGGCTGCAATAACAGCCTGAACCAGGTAAGGCATTGACCTCCATAAAAACTCAAAAAAACCAGAGAGTATTGTATCCCATACTATAGGTAATGCCTCAACTAGCTTCTGCTTGACCTTCTGAGGGCCACCAGGTATTGAAGCAATATCTGGATACTGAATCTGAAGTCTGTTCTTCAGTTCAACCCACACATGCTCAATAGGGTTAAGGTCAGGTGAACAAGGACGGTGTTCAGCCAGTTCAATGCCATTTTCATCAAACCAATCTAGGACTGTCTGAGCGGTATGGACAGTAGAGTTGTCTTGCTGAAAGATGGGATCACCGAGGGTGTCGCGAACATGTGTCAGGACCAGGATAAGACAAATTTCTAGCAACCGGAGGTAGACCCACTGGTCCCTGGATTTCACAACCAAAGGCACCAAGGTTCCCCGGCTTTTGCCCCAGAAACATCCCCAGACCATCAAAGAAATACCTCTTCCCTTTTCCACCCCTCTAACACAGTCAGGATGCCACTTTTCAGAAGCTGATCTGAACACCCATTTCAGCTTAGGATTGCGACTTCTTTCCACAGAGCATTCATCACTCCAGATAACCCCTTCATAGTCTTCAGAGGTCCAATTCCGGTGTGCCTTAGCCCATGCTAGCCTTTTTTGAGCATGCTCTGGTGTGAGCTTCCCTCTCTTCTTAGCTAGCCACTTCTTAATACCACTTTCTCTTAAGGCCAAGTCCACTGTAGAGAGTAAAACATTTGGAGCTAAAATCTGCCGCAACCTTTCGCTATCCCAGTCTCTGTGGACCCTTGCTCCATGCACTAATGATCGCTTAGCTCTCTGGGAGAGCTGGGGTGGCCGGCCAGAGCGGGGAAGGTTGTCAATTGAACCCTGCTTTAGTGACCTAGCAAGGAAGTTTCTGACTGTTGACCAAGGGCGGCCAACTATCTGGCTGACAGTAGAAACTTTTTGAAAAATCTCAAAAAAGGGAATAATCATTCCTTTCTCAACTTGGTTAAGTACTTTGCGTGATGTCTTTGGTGCCATGGTTGCTGCTGTGATGAAAATTGAATGGGTGTTCTTTGTTGCACAGTTGTGTTGACTTTGCTTATCCGCCATTTTCACCAAGACTTTTGCTTAGGGGCTTTATCTTGGCCAGACATAGACTACCATACTGAAAAGTACCTAAGCACTCGGTATAGAGGGTGGTTTGCCAATTGAGTAGGGTAACTCTGGTAGTCAAATGGTGAACGTACCCTATTTTCTCACTGGTACTTAGGGGTAGAGTTACTCTACGTTCAGTCCAAAGTTACTTGACTTTAGGTATCAGGTTACTCTGCAATGGTGTCAAGTTACCCTACCCTGTAGCAAACCTATTACACAAGACTTTATAGGAACTTCTCACAATGTTTGCCACATGAAATCACTTGGGAGATTCGAAACTCTGTGTGATGCGGAGACCTCATGAAGGAGTAATTGAGCTGTGAATATCCTGTAACTTGGAGGTATAGTTCCAAACACACCCATCTGACACCCTTGTATGTCCTGAGCATTATAGGCTTAAGTCTATAGAGTTGCTCGCACTCTAGTAAGTGAGAAGCAATGAAGACACTCCTGTAACACTCTATATGTTTTGGCCAAACTGCCGACGAGAATCTGTCTGCAAGATATATAAGGATATATGGGGAAGCTTGGAGATTTAGGTTAACAGGTCGTATCATGCGTATCAGATCCTAATACCTCTAGAGTTTATTAGAACGACTATAGGTGGGTGTAAGGTCTACTGAAACTATTAGAACCAAACTATGGATGTTCCTCTTAAGATCTGAATGGTGGTATGAATTGCGCCTAGATCTGATGTGAGTCATCCTCCCTGGCACTGCCCTCATGCTAGTAGTATCATAGTACTAAGAACTCATATGTCTGTCTGTAATCCTCATTGAGAGATGTCGGTTAAACTCTAGTATATGAGCCTTATCACAATAAGACCTGTCTTCATAAGGGTTAGTCATGAGTAGCACCTATGGGTACTTAACATATGAAGAGGGCTATCAGGAGAGCTTTGTGATCTACTATTCCTGTATGATAGAATTGAGTAGAACTGGATAGATATTAATTGAGCTGCGATAACTTGCAAAGCTATAATGTGTGTAAATAGAAAGTTTCCTAGTTGGTCTGACTTCTGACGGACATGGTAGTTTGCCACTAGTATGTCCACAATGTGATGAGCCTTTACTCCCACAGTTGCATTCGAGATGCAGCCACTAAAGTTTAAGCTTCAAGGATATTAGATACCATCGTGCAGCCTGGTCTGCTAATGGGGGACATTTGGTCTGAGCCTACAAGAGGAGATCTAGCAAGCCTATGGAAGTTTAGTGCTCATCAATGCTGAGTAGTGATGAAGATTGTTTGACACGATACTGAATCTGCTTCACTATATACAAGTTCTCTTCTACCCAAGTAATCAACTACTTCTTGATTAAGAAACTAATTGAGTGAAGCTACAGGCTTAACAATATTAAGTTTTACACTTTTGTTTTCTTTCTTCAACTTTGGTTGAAATCCTATATCGTTTTATATTCAAGAAGATTTCGGTGCAGTCACACTCTTAGGATCTATCTTACCATAGGGAGCTTCCATTACAATTTAAGACTCAGTATGGTCTGGGTAAAAAATCTTCTCATATTTGCTTGGCTACCATAGGAAAACCTTTTCCTCATTATCCCACTTTTGCCCTTCCTGCCATGTCTGGGTTTTTACTATGAAAACTTTACACAACTTCTTATGTATTTTCCATACCAGTCACTGACTCTTAGGTGTTCTCATCTTTGGAGCACTCCAGCTATCCCATGAGGTAGTACAGTTCATGCCTCTTTTAATAGCAACTGTGTACTCATTTTCTGTAAGCGCTTATATCACTTCTTATTATTTTCTGAATCTCTCATTGCCAATCCCCATTAATATATTCAGGTTCTCTTGGAAGTTGTTGACAATTTCTATGACTCGATTCTCAGTAAGGTTTTTGTAGACCTATATAAAACACATGCTGAATATTCTATTAGTCAGATATATTATGCTTGAATACTGTGTATCTCCCTTTCTCTAGTATTTGGGAAGTGCTATGGAGCTTAAGACTTAGCTTCTAGGATTTTGTTGTATGCAGATGTTTTTTGCATTAAGCATTACTTAGTCTACAATTTTGAAGTCTGGTTGTTGCTTTATTCTTCAATCACAGTATTTTACTATTCCTTCCTGTATTTTCTCTAATAACTCTCTTTCTTGTTCATCTATTGTTTTAATTCAGTTTGCATAGAGTGTTACTCATAGATTTTGAGATTTCCACTCCTTCATCCACTCATTTTCTAAATGGAAACCGTAGTTCACATAGAACTGTGACATCTCATGGGCGCTTATAGCAGAATTATTATAAGCATGTTCAGTTAAGGGTAATAACTAGTACCAGTTATCCTGATTGTAGTTGACAAAGCTTTCCTGGTAACCTTCCAGTACTTTGTTGATAAATAATGTATTCGCGGGTGCTATGGATGAGCACCTAGGTAGGGGTCAGATACTTTTCACAAATGCCAGTTATAAAAAAGGCAACTACACAATCAGAATTACTCTAATTACTCTACAATTGTAATTTTAGCTTTATAATATAATGTTGAATACATATAGGAAGTTTTATTTGCAAGGAATAGTTCAAAGAAAGTGGAGAGATACATAGTCTATAATACTATACAAGGGACTTCAAAGATAAATATCTGGGTGAGAATCAATGACATAGTTAATATGATGACTTGTAGAGTGACGGGAATGTCTCATAGTTATTAGCTGTATATTGCTTGTGTGATTTTGCTGCTGGACATAGTGAGCTATTAAAATTTAAGGGTCAGGAATATGGCTTATATTTGGTAAATCAACATCATCATTACTATTCATACCACCACCACTATTGGAGCCCTCCCGCTCTTCTAAATCACTGTGACTGTCCTCAATGACCACCGCTTTCACATTTAACTTTATATTTCTTAGCCGATTGAGCTTTTCAAGCTTGGCCGCTTGTCACTTCAATGATGCTGTTGACTTTTTAGTATCAAGTACTTCACACTTGCAGTGGAAATCAGCAAGTTAGCTTGATCCTAGAATAATGTCTGCCTTAAGCTGACAAAGATCTGGCTTGGCCCTCTTGCTTGCAGCATACTGTTGGCATAGGAGCTTCTTGTTGATACTAAGTTCTGCTTCTCTCTATTTCAATATCAGTCACGCAACTGCAATCATCATTGTAAATGATCTTTTGATTCCATTTTGATATCTGACAGATCACCTGACTACCAGCAGAGAGTTCAAGAGCAAATCCTTTCTCATCTGAATTCAAAATATCCTCTTTCTTTATATGAGACTTGTATCGAGTATTGTAGAACCTGTTCCGATAGTACATAAATGATTGAAGATCCATAGCTGGTGCTCTTTGTTTTTCAAGCACCTTTCCAACCTTTGATTGCACTATTGGATAGTATACCAAGAATCTTTCTCACTAGTTCTCTCCTACTTTATCCATTTTGTCTCAGTCTTTCAAAATGGCTCATGTTATTTGAAAAACATAAATATGGTGCAGAGGAAGACCAGAATCGTCCCACTTCCCCATAAACTTCATTAATGTATCCTCTTCTTCATTGCTGAGTAGGTGCTGAGTCGAATGTAATTGAGTTGCTAGTCTAGTCCATCCTATATATTAGTCATTTAGAGTAGCATTTGAAATATCAAATTGTTGACTAGCTTTGTGAATTGGAAGTCCTGGAGTTGATCAAAGTACCTTACAGACAAGAGCTATTTGTGTGCCCCGGTTGGCTTTCCTTTCAGACAGTTTAGTAGAGAATTGAGTATTGAGTTGTAGGGATATGAATAGATGCAGAGAATTGAGTGTTTGTTGAATATGGTTGAAGAAAGTAGCATTGGTAAATCTAATAGCTTGCCTTATGTAGTTGAGATACTTTACCAATAACTTGAGGAACAATAGAGTACATCCTACCAATTGTATCTGTATCAACAGCAATGGAAATTAAGTAGTATTTTAGCCATTATTGTTGACAATATATATATTGTCTATAATAGTCAATGGTTTCAATAGCAAAGTCAAAAATTAATATATTGTAAATTTTATTATATTTGTTGAATACTAGTTATACATGATTGCTCTATAAAGATGATAATTATCATACAAGTAATAGTTGTTGATTTATTGACTCTTTTATATGTGATTGATTAGGCAAATATGTTACTGTTTGTGCATCAGTTTGTGGGTGTTATACTGTTGATATTCTGTGCTTAATTTGCAACACTTTGCAGAGGGACTCTCAGAATTCTTCTACAAACTGTGAATCCATGTCTTAGAAAACTCTAGTTAGTAGACTATGTAGCCTTTAAACTTCATTTAGGAATGCATTTATGACATTCTTGGTAGTAGCTGATATTTGTAGTCCGATGAAGTATATCATTTTTGTGAAGTGATCAACTACTACTGATATCTGTATGCATTTTTGCAACTCAAGTAGTTGTGTAATGAAGTCTACCGAGATTGATGTCCATGCTGCGCACAGTATTTGCAATAGTTACAATTGTCTATACTTAGCATATCTAGCTGATTTATTATTTTAGTATTCATTACAGAATTGTACATAGTCATTGACTCCCTCTACAAGTCTTTTTTAATAGAAGTCTTGCATAATAATTTCCAAGGTTTTCTCCTGTCCAAAGTGTCCCACAATTTTTACCTTATAATGTTCTTCTATAATCTTGGTATATAATATCTGGCTGTCTGGTACAAACAACTTTTGCTTATAGTAGAGTAGATCATTAGTTAGGATCCAATCCTTGAGCAAATCTTCTTTATCATCTCATAGCCTAATAGGTTGTTCCCTTTATTGCCTTCAAGGTAGGTCTGTTCCGATAGTTTCCTGTATCTCTCTTTTCAGAATCTAGCATTAAAATACTTCATGCCATTCTCTAGGATGATGGCATTTGATCTTAGAACTCTTTCTGGTATTTCTGAAATGTTGTACCTGTATTCCTTGTCTTTAGCTAATGCCTGTAGGGAGCTGATGCTAGGTTTATGTTTTTTGATGATTAAGACTCTTGTTGCTATATTGTGGCCTCCAAAACTCTTAGTTCTTTGTTTGGTTTCTTGCAACTTATCTATTTCTACCATATCTGAGATATCGATCTTTTCTACTACCAATAAGCTACATGGTCACGTATTCATATTTGACAATCCATATTGTTATGGTTGTATAGTAACACTTTGAGTTCTCAGATATAAGTAGCATCAATTACCCAACCTCAATGGCATCCTCCCTTTCTTCTATTTTCTTTTGACTTGAAATCAACTCTCAATGCAGAACTTCTATGAATACCCACACACCCTCTTCTCTCATTATGGCTTCCATCTAGGAGTGACAGCCATACTTATCCTCTACTCACTGTTTTTTTCACTTTCTTCATGTGTTGTCTCTTCCCTCCTCTTAGATTTCTAGCAGTACTTTTCTGCTATCCATTTTACCCCCCACAACTCTATAAGCAAATCCCCCCACACAGTTGGTGACTGGTCATTCCTCACACAAGAAATACCTGGGAATACAGTTTGCAGTAGGTGAGAACTTCTTCAACATGCCGGCAGTTGATCTCGCCACTTCCTCTTTTTGGAACCACCTAGTTGGATACGAATGTGATTACCAAGAATTGATATGGTCACATTCAGTTTTTGCCCTGTTCTTACAGTTGGATAAGCTTGCACACTACTACTAGGTTCTTTCACTGGCTGGAATCCTATGACTGACACCATCTCCTGCTGTCCCCTACAGTTGACACCTGACTCAGTCAGAATCACATTCCAGTAAGCATTCAATATTTCTCCCGTTGGCAACATGAATATGCTGGCGCGGTTGTTGTGGGATTTGATGCAAATTTTAATTTATTTGTTGAGGTGATGTTCCATGTGATTACCTTCTTATATTCTCCTGCTTGGCCTTAGTTATGCTTCACTTATTCTCTGAGTTCACTGGAGAGGTAGGGACAAGTTTTCTTTGAGCAAGATATGTGGTTAGGTTCATACCAGAGAGTTTCAGGAATACAATGGGGCTGGGTAGAAAGAGGATATGGGTTTTTTTCTATGCCGTAGCTAGTACTTCATGCATAGTTCTTCCACTCTAAACTAAGTGATCATATGAAGATAAGATGAAAAATCCCAGGCCCAGTGGAGATTCCACTTCGAACGACTTGTATGCTTCTCAGAGTAACTCTACTGTATATTCTGTCAGGTAGCCCTATTGGTATCCCAGTTCTTATTAGACTTATCCTCACTTTGAGACAATATCATCTTCTATAGTATATAGGTTGTGACCTGCCACCACCCTCGAACCTTTTGTTAGCAACTAAGTCTTCCTGCCCAATCGATTTACTCTAATTACAGGTTTTTTACCACCGCTTCAAGATTCCAGGTCCGAATTCGTTTCTCTATCTAAGTTTTTCCCCTCATCCCCTGGCCTTGCTACTGTCTATGGAAAAGATTAACTAGCTGTTAATAGTGGGAAAATCTTCAGTGATGACAACTACACTTCCCCACCAATCCACTATCATGAAAACCCAAAAGAGAATTAAAAAATATAAATACATTATAGAAATTGATATTTAGTATACCATCCATCAGCCTTAATAATTGCTTCCATCCTATCCACCATTGATCCTGCTAAAGTATCGAAAACCTTTGGGTTCAGAAGTTCCTAACAATGAGTGATAGCCTCCTCTATAATATTTTTGACCTCATTTGTTGAAATTTTCTATCATTCGTTTCATAAAGTATATTTCTTTTAAATAACTTGTATTTGTCTCCTTAGTTATATTTTCTGGTTTACCTATAGATCACGAACATTACTACAGCAAGAGTATATACATGGGGTATTTCGTTTATATTTCATGATAACGATGGGATAATTGGATATATATTTTCTTATTGCATATGCGAGATATTTCGGTTATTTTTACTTATGTACTGCAACCTTTTTAGAAGGT
>JACCEG010000176.1:162118-229572 GCA_014065205.1 Tuber brumale
AGAAGGTGCATTACATGTTGATTTTCCGCTTAAAATCTCTCACACCATTACGATTTATATATATTTTATTTGGGATTTACTTGGCAGTTTTTCAGGGTCAGACTTGTTCGCACTTATGTTTCTTACAAGATTTTCCCGATTATTTCTTTTCTTCGCTTAAGTATGCGCACCTGTATATATAGCTGGCTACCGCTCCGAGTATTAGAAAGAATAAAGGACAAGAACTACTACCAATCTGCCATCCTACTACAAACCACCTCGCCTAAGTGTGCCTACAGTATACCTTTAATACTGTACCGTATTCTCGTACTCAAGCTATTAAGATTGTGCCGCTACATACAAATTCAATATCATTGACAAGACCCTTCAGGAGAAACAGCTCAGGATAGTGCTTATGAAGCTTGTCTTTCACCAGAGACCAAACATTTTCAATAGGATTAAGGTCTGGTGAATGAGGAAGAATCTCCATCAGAGAAATTCTATTCCTTCTGAGCCATCTCCTGAAAGGTAAGTGAGTCTTAGCGTTGTCAATGATCAAAAATACCTCTTCCTCCCCAACATGCTTCTTTTTCCTCTCTTCCTCTCCAGAGCTACCTCATCCCCCCACATTGCCTTCCTTGTCCACATCTGCCTTGTCTATTTCCTATGAACTAATGCTTATTCCAATCTCTTTTGAGCTAGATCCTTATCCAAATGAAGCCTCTTTTATGCCATCCACTTTTTAAGATGCTTTTGTGCAAGTCTTCTCTTCACTGTCTTAGTAGAAATATTGGGAGCCACTATCTCAACAATCTCAGAGTAACTGGTATGGCGATTATTGAAAGCTTCCTCTCCTATAGTATTATCCTGCAACTTGGTAGTTTTAGGATGTCTTCTTCTACCTTTATTCTCCTTGCCCTCTTGATCTCTCTTGGCAAATGTGCTTTTAAAAGTACTGAGAGGAATGTCAAGATAGTGTGAAATTTGGTGATTTATCATCTGAGGTGCATATAACTCGAGAATTCATTTCCTTGTAAATTCAGCATGGTACTTGCAGGAAATAGGCTGTTTGGCATGACTAAAAAGGATGATAGAAGGTATAGTTTATTGAAAAACAGAATCCAGTAAATTGGTTTAGTTTTGATAGGTGTAGAGCAATTTCTTGGAGAAGAATTGATGGAGCAGAGTGATAAGGAGAAGAGTATTGCCATTGCCATTGAGAGCAAGTTAATTTTGTCCTTGGAAAATATTTATATCTTGTTGAATTTGACCCAGGGTTATTCCCAAATAACTAGCCAACTTAGTTAGATTTGCAGCATAGTCTATGACTTTTGGCATTGTTGATCTCATGATCTAATGGGTGCTAGCCATGCTGGATGATTGCAGGAAGGAGGTCTTTTCTCCCTTTCTAGATCAAAGGTTAGCGGCTAGAGAAAGTGACTGAGTCTAATCTATGGAGTGGTCTTTTATGGTTGTATCTAGCCTCATGCTTGTAGGTTCCCCTTCTAATAGGTATCTCGTAGGTCACTGTGGTAACTCCACCATTCCATTGAAGAGTTTCTCGGATAACTTTAATCCTAATGTTTTGTCTATGGATATTAGATCTGGCACTTCATACCAGTATTCTCTTTCTCAATTTAAAGGTTTATCAAATCTTATAAGTCATATATGGTATAGCAAATATTCTTGTAGAGATAGTATAGAAGGATTAAGACAGCCAGATTTTAGATTTAAGACCTGAATATCTTTTTTCTGAAAATTCAGGATGTACTTGTAGTACATGTTGTCACAATTCTAGTTTATCTGGAGTGGAAAGAAATATTTGTACCGTGAAGCGGATATTCATCATAGAGTTACATTTATTATATTATGATTTCAGGCACATGACCCATTTAAAGGTTGTAGGGGCAGCGTACGAGATGAAGGGGGCTATGCACTATGGTTTACTTTCTAGCACCTGACCTATTGAGAGGCCACAGGGGCTATGCCCATGACCAAGGGGACTGTACAAGAGAATATGTTATTTCACACATATGACCTATCAAGAGATCATGCTGCTTATACACATGACCAATGTTGAGGTTATATGACTTTTATGTTATGCGAGTATATGATTCACGATTGCAACTCATAGTTGTTTCAATTTGTAAGCAGGTTCGGTGAAGAACTATATAAGGACGCCATAGAGGCTTGATAGTTAGTTCTTCACACAACCACCTATTATACTTTCCTACCTTTTCGCACTCCTCTTCAGTGGTAATACTTCTTGGTCACTTGAGAACATTGTTGATCTAGCTCAGGCAGTTATCTGGGTGACACCCCATATCCTCGGCCCAGTTCTTTGCACTCTAGGTTTGATAGTTTACATTTTAGCAGGGTTGTTTATGTTGAGAGCAACGGGGAATCACCAGCTGGTGTTTCAAAATGCTAACGCTGATCTTGGCTACAGTTTACTAGGAGATGTTAATAAGAGTCCTGGAGCTCACTTCTTTCTTCAGAGGGTTCAATGCTCTGACAAGTACTGTGCCACCCTTCCAACTCTGAGGGGCCCCTCCTCTTACTGCATGTTCAAGGTCACGATTGGGCTCGTTGCATGCTTGCTGTAGTCAGGATTTACTGTAGTTTTACTTGGGAGCTAGGGGGAACTTGTTTCTTCTGGTTGACAATGGGTTGATCTTTTTTGCCTTTGCGGTAGGAAGCCTTTTGACCCTGTCAATTTTCCCATCCTCCTTAAGGATTATGGTTCTATTGGAGTGGTGGGAGGTAACTGGTTGCCAGGCCCTGTACTAGGGACTAGCAAGAAGTATGGTATAGGGGCCGGATGGGTTGCTTGGAGCTTGGCAGTTACACTCTCCCTCTAAGGACAAGTATGACATTCCTCACTTCACTGGCACTTGTCTCACCCCTGGTATGGGGGGCACTTTTGACCCCAACCACAGTTAGGTGTTTGGGCTCAGTTGTCGGAATGACAGGATACAGGGGAAGCCGGCTCTCTCCATTGTGCTCTAGGATATGTCATAGTTAACAGTCCTCCAGGCCTTCAGGTTAGGATTGTGCTAGCCAGGTACGTTATAGGAGGGCTTGCCTTAGTAGGACCCCCTTTGGATAGGTGTTCAAGCTCGTATATTTTCATGATAGGGTACTGGTCAACCTGGCTCTCACTGTTGTGCTCCTGGACACGTTGTAGTTGGGCTGCCTTTCTGGCCTTTGGGTTGGGAGTGTGCTGGCCCCGGGTAATTTTTGTTGGTGGTTGGACTTACCCAGTTGGTAAAATCTTTCAGCTTCCTCTTGGGGTTTTGCGTTCAGCTTGGGGGGCCCGGGTAGATGTGGGTGGCTGGTGTAGTAGTGGTGGTGAGTAATAGGCAGAGGTTCTCCTCTTCAAGTATGCTCTTGGAGGTGACAGGACCAGTACATATCTCTTTGAGGATGAGGACCGGTAATTGTGGGGGCAGGGTCAACAGCCTGGCATGCTGATGCGAGTTTATGGGTTTTGCCTTTACCTCTTCCTCTTGGTGTGGCTTGCTTTTCATTTTTTTTACAGTTGTTTGAAGGGGAGGGGCCTTTTGCTGTGGTGGTAGGTTGCGAGCCTGTATTCTGACAGGGGTAGTATTTTTGTTCATTTGATACCGGTTGGCACTTGGTCTTTTCCTGAGCCTTGTAGCTGCGGCCTAGGTCTTGCCTATCGCTTGCTTTTCATGTAAAGTTTCTCCTGATTACAGCGAGAAAAATGCTCTCTTACTACAGGGACTGCAGCTAGGCTCATACCAGAGGATCTATGCAGCTGGCTGATGGGGTTGTGCAGTGGTGAGCTTTTTATCATCTTGTACTTATAGCTATTAGCAGTAGGCAGGTTCAGTGTCGGTACTTGTATGTATGTTTTATGCGTAGGATAGTGTTAGCAGATGTTGTTATATAGGAGGCTGGTCATATACCAATTTTGGTGGTACTGATATAAATAAAATTAGATTGAAGCACCTATTATACTTTCCTGCCTTTATCCATGCGGCTATAGTGGTGATACCTCTTCGCATCATGCACCGTTATTTTCCTTTAATCCGGCAGTTATCTGGGTCTGCCCAGTATTCTGAACAGGGTCCTCGGGCGGATAGCGCTGATGTTTCACGTTTTGGCTGTGTAGTTTAGGTTGGAAGCAACATGAGATCACTGGCTCTGTGAGGCGGACGCCAAACTCAAGTATATAGCAGGGAGATGTAGGCCCGAAATCTTTAATTGGAGAATCTGTCGAGGAAGGCTCGTCTCGATAAAGTAATGCAAGGTAAAGATTTTAAAGTGTGAAACAATATTATATTGATAAGATCTCTTCTCGGTTGCTTGATGATGTCTGTAAAGCTCAGGAGGCACTTCGATATTTATATCCCGCATCTGCGTGTGCACAGACTACTTCTAACTACTATGCCTCCGCAGTACCAGCCAGGTTTTAATACGCAAACTTGGAGAATCTTATAAGTGCGAACCCTGTTTGACCCTGAAACTTATCACACCCTTTCGCGGACTTGGAATAGTATTCCTCGGTTGAGATGACTGCGCTATTTGTTATACCAAGCAGGCGCCTCCAACTTAGATGTCCGCATAGTCTTTTATATGACTTTAGTCTTGTTGACAATCATGCCAGTCGCCTCTTTGGTCATGAAGTGATCAGGTTCATGCCGGGCCACCTAGTGCCAATCGCATGTCCGAGCCTGACGTGTCCACGTCTTAAGGGTCTCCGCCTTATCTAGGTCTTCCATTCTGAGCATGCTTCCCATTGGCCCGCCGGCCTCCGTAGAGGGGTCCTATTTACTAGGACCAACCAAACTACAGGTGATCTCAGAAGGGTATGGGTGGATTCGGTATACCCCTAATAGCTTTCACCATTGAGATATCCTCCTAGAGTATTTCTCTGAAAACGTCCCATCACCTGCGGCCCATAGTGTAGGAAGCTTAACGTTGAATCCTACCATCTCAATGCGCCTTGAATGGACTTCCTCCGCTCCGCTTCCCAGATGTCGCCAAGGGTCCCCTCTCATATATCCTGAGAACAGCATGCGGTCGGATGGATGGCGGCGACGTATATTGTGTTGTGAAGTGGGCTTCATAGATGTGACATTTTAGTTATGGGACGCAACTTGCGAAATCTCGCTAATGACGTGCGGGCCCCATAACGGGGCCGGACCGTGGTGTTGGCTCCGGGAAATTGAGGGTCTGTGCACATGTCTCAGATTCCCATATGCCTAACATGAGCTCTTTCCTACCAGGCTTCGCCTCAATGCCTTTATAACCATCTTTTTTTGATTTCTTCTAAATATGTTTTAAGACTCAGTGTGGTCTGGGTAAAAAACCTCCTGCGTTTACTTGGCCACAGTAGCAAAACCTTTTCCTCACTATCTTACTTCTGCCCTTCCTGGCATGTCCGGATTTTCATTATGAAAATTCTGCCCAACTTCCTCCGCATTTTCCTTACCGGTGGCAGGTTCCCATGTGTTCCTATCTTCTGAACACCGTTGCCACTTAACGAAGTACCATAGTTCCCGCTTCTCTTGATAGCGGCCACGTACTCATTTCCTGTAAGAACCAATCTCCCTTCCTGCGATTTTTTCCACCTCCCCTTGTAGATCTCTGTCAATATCCTCCGGTTCTCTACGGGGTTGTTGGTGACTGTCATGAACTGACTTGGGGTAGGGTTCCAATAGTGCGACATGGAATATGGGATGAATGTTCCAACGAACAGATATGTTGAGTTTGAATGCTCTGGATCCGCGTTTTTCCATAATTTGGAAGGGGCCCTATAGCTGTGGACTTAGCTTCTTGGATTTCCGTCAGGTGCGGATGTTTTTTGCGTTCAACATTACTTGGTCCCCGAGGTTGAAGTCCGTCTGTTGTCGGGCTTTCCGGTCATAATATTTCCACCTTCCTTCTGGTGTCTTTTCTAGTGACCCTCTTGCTTGTTCATGTATCGTCTTAATCCAGTTCGGATAAAGTGTCGCTACTGGATTTTGAGCTTCGTGCTCCTTCATCCACTCTGTCTGTGGATGGAATCCGTAGTTCGCATAGAATGGCGACATCCCATGAGCTTTGGTTGCAGAGTTGTTATAGGCATGTTCAGCTAGCGGTAGTAGCTGATACCAGTCATCCTGATCGTAATTAACAAAACTTCGCAGGTAACCTTCCAGCACTTGGTTGGTACGTTCGGTTTGTCCATCAGTCTGAGGGTGGTATGCCTTTGACATTCTTCGCATAATTTCCAGCGCCTTGCAAAGGGATTCCCAAAATTCTTGTGCAAACTTTGAGTCCATGTCCAAGACGATTTCGGTTGGCAGGATATGTAGCCTGCAGAGTTCTTTCAGGACTGCATTTGTGACATCCTTCGCCATAGCCATTGTTTGTAGTCCGATGAAATGTAACATTTTTGTGAACTGATCGACTACTACCATTATCTGAGTACACCCTTGTGACTCTGGTAGTTGCATGATAAAGTCCAGCGAGATAGATGCCCATGCAGCATAGGGTATTTGCAATAGTTCCCGTAATCCGTACTTAGTGTCTCTAGGCGATTTATTATGTTGGCATTCATCGCAGGATCGTACTCTGTCGTTGACCCATGCAGCAAGTCCTTTCCAGTAGAAGTCTCTCATGATTATTTCCAAAGTTTTTTCTTGTCTGAAATCTCCTGCAACCTTTGCATCGTGACATGCTTCTGCAATCTTAGTATAAAGCGCCTGACTATCTGGTACAAATAGTCTTTGCTTATAATATAGTAGATCATCGGTTAAGGTCCAGTCTTTGGGAAAATACTTTCCTTCGTCTCGTAACCTAATGAGTTCTTCCCTTCGTTGCCTCCATGCAGTGTCTGTCCCCATAGCTGCCTATATCTCGTTTAGGAATTCTGGATTAAATTGCTTTATGCCTTTCTGTAAGATAATAGCATTTGATATTGAAACCTTTACGGGTACTTCCGAAATATCGTACCAATGTTCATTGTCTTTAGCTGATGCCTGTAGGTAGCTGATGCTAGTTTCTGGTTTCTTGACGATCAAGGATCTTATTGCTATATCGGTGTTTCCAAATCCTGCAGCTTCTCGTTCCGTATGTTCCAAGTCGTCTACTTCCATCATGTCTGTGGTGTTGACTGTTTCTACCACTAGTTTAGCTATACGATCGCCCATTTTTATTTGGCAGTCCACGTCCTTATGGTTGGAAAGTACGACTTGGAGCTCGCCGGTGTACTCAGCATCGATTACTCCTGCGCCGGTAGAGATTCCGCTTCAGACCGCTAATCCACTTCTTGGGGCAACTCTTCAGCAAGTTCCTTGGGGTAGCCCCACTGCTATACCCGCCCTGATTAATGCTTGTCCATATTTCGGGACAATGGCTTCCTCTATGGTGTACAGGTCATGTCCTGCCACCATTCTTGAGTTCTTTGTTGGCAAGTATGCTTTCTTGCTCAATCCGTTGACCCTAATAACGGGTTCCTTTCCACCTCTTCGAGGTTCCAAATCCAATTCTTTATCTCCATCCTAGTCTTCTCCTTTATCGCCTACCCTTGGTACTAGCGACACTAAGAAATTTTCTTCCTTCCAAGTTTTCTGTTCGCGATGCGTAGCTCCCTCCTCAGAACAGTACTCCTGCCATCTGCTTAAGGTGTCAGGCTTTCCACCCTTTGTCCCTGGTCGGTATGCAATGCAAAAATTGTATTCTACCAACTTCAAAGCCCATCGAATTTGACGGCCACTCCAGATTTTTGAGGTAAGGAAGTGTTGTAGGTTCTGATGGTCGATAATGACTATGATAGGTTTCTCCGTTCCAATCAACTAGTGTCTCCATTCTTTAAAAGCTTCTAGGATCACAAGAAGTTCTTTATCATGAATCTCATAATTGCGCTCCGCCGAGTTTAATGTTCTGGAATGGAAAGCTACTGGATGCAATCTTTTCTCAAAGTACTGAGAAAGGACGCAGCGGAGTGGAAAATCGCTAGCGTCCGTTTCTACCACCATTTCTCTTTCTGGGAAAAAGTGGTGGAGTATGGGGGCTGTGGTGAATTGGTGCTTTAGCTCTTCGAAAGCAGTGTCCTGTTCAATTCCCCATTTAAAATTGTTAGGATTTCCTTGCAATGTCTGGGTAATTGGCTTGTAAACAGCCGAGAAGTTTTTTATAAATCGTCGGTAGAAGTTAGCAAACCCCATAAAGACTTGTACATCTCTAACCGACTTTGGCGCTTTCCAGACCATTATGGATTCCACCTTTCGGGTGCTCATAGACACACCATCGACCGCCACCATATAATCGAGAAATTCTACTTCCGTGGCATGGAAAGTCAATTTCTTTAGCGATACCGCCAATTGAAAGTCCGACAGACTTTGTAAAACTCTTTTGACAGCCTCAATATATTGCTTCTCATTTTTTGAATAGATGAGAATATCATCAAGGTAACATACGACTCCTATGTCAAAGTATTCCTGGAGAACTTGGTTCATCATATCTTGGAAAGTTGCCGTAGTGTTCACGAATACAAAAGGTATAACCTTATATTCGTAATGTCCGTATCTCGTACGGAATGCCGTCTTCCATTCGTCTCCTTCTGTTATCCTGATCAGGTGGTAACCGTCTTCAAGGTCTAACTTGGTGAAGATCTTGGCGCCGGCTACTCTATCTCTGAGTTGGGACATTAGTGGAAGGGGATGTTTGTTGAGGATCGTAATCTTATTTAGATTCCGGTAATCCACAACTAGGCGTAGTCTGCCATCAGGTTTAGGTACGAATAATATGGATGCGGCCACTGGCGATTGGTTCCGCGTGATCTTTACATGTTTGATCATCATCTCCAAGTATTGTCGTAAAGCCTTAAGTTGTTTTTCGGATAGTGGGTATATCGGCCCCCAGGCGGGGGTTGATCCTGGAATTAATTTAATTTCGTGATGGAACGTCCGTCTAGGGGCCAATCTTTCTGCCGTCTGGGCTTCAAACAATTGTCTGTAATGCCAGTATTCTTTCGGTAATGATTCGAGTTCCACCGTATTCTCGATGGCTCCAATTCTTCCGATGCGGCATGCATTTGGGTCTCAAGCGACGGACTCATCGTATTCGCACATATCTGCTATTCCTTCATCTTCCACCACACAGTTGTCACAACATTTTGTGGAGAATATCCAATTTTCTACATCTTCTATGTGAGACACAGGGTGTTCACAATGCCACCAACCAAAAGCAATTATCATTCTATAGTGACCTGCTTTAGCCACTTCACACGACACTTCTGAAATGTGTTGATGTTTTCCTATTTCCAATTTTATAGGGACAGTGTAACACATCCCTCCAGAGGCGGCAGACGATCCGTCAAACCCTAAGATATCAACTGCATTGTCGTGTTCTATGCAGGGAACGCGAAGGTCATCAAATAGGTCCTTGTTGATAAGGAACATGTTGGATCCCGAATCTAACAAGACTTCAACTTTGGATCGCTTAAGGTGTATATAGGGGTAAGGGATCCCCTCCGGACAGTTGTATCGTTTTGGTTTTGGAGCGTCTAGTTCCACGCGCTTGGCGCGGATAAGTCTTTCTTGGTTCTTTAGTTTAGGCATCGTTGGTGGGGGGGGTGTAGGTAACAAGATGTTTGTTACTACGCCCGCGTAGTTTCGCCCATTGAGGTCTCCTCAGACAAAGTAGTAACTCTTTAGCTCTGACAATCTGGGTCTACATACTAAGCGGCGTTTCACCGATACACAATTGCGCACGACCAGTTTTCAGGCTGGATGCCTTCTCCCGACACACCAAACCTAGGCTCATAGCAGATTTTTGGGCGGTTATTAGCCATTTTACTCTCCTAGTGTGGAGTTCCCGCTTTCACCGGGTCCTTTCCCTTCGGACATCGGTTATCTGACTAGCTCCCTCAGAGGGGCCTTGTGCACCAAAACGGTACATCCCTATCTCACACGCTGGCTGGAAGGCAAGATAGTACGTACGTATAATACGACTCAGACTAGGGTGGTAGGGGGAACAGCTTGCGTTGGTTGTCCTCCTGTCGTGTATTGTTATCAGGTAGATCTTGCATTGCTATGTCCCAACTTCTTCGGTATAGTAACTTGCTTGCACATGGGTAGCCAGCAACCACCAGCTGACTCCAGAAACTTTGTATTGTTGGCTCACGGGCCATGTGGGCATGTCAACTATCCTCTCTTTTGATCAAGACTCTCCATATATTGATTCTTGTGTTCGCGCTCATAAGTCCCTCGTGGGGTCCCTTCACTTAGAGCCTTCTTGCGTTGACCCTGAGAGGAGAGACTTGCTTCGCGCCGTGTCGATCATTTTCAGTTTCGACTCCCGCAGTTGCACGCGCAATACCCGTTCCCCATTGTCATTGGTACCCAATACACCGCAGCCAAAGGGGGTTTCTACTTCAATTCCGGCTCCATTCTGGACACTGAATACCCAAACGCCATTGCCGTTGGTGCCACTGAACCGACCTAGGTCAGTTCTTTATCGCCTGCCAGTTCCGAGATTTTATTTACTTGGGCTGGGTGCTGAACAGTTGTGACTTTACCAGCTAATTTAGGCTTTACAATAGCAGATCTTGCTCTTCGAATTTCCCTTTTTATCGGTCTTGAGCTGACCGTTGCCGCCGATATATGGGCATTTCCCCAATACGTCTGATAGGTGTGGTTTTTCTTCCCACAATGTGTGCAATCTCCTGCTTTTCTTCACGTGTCTATCACACTCTGCAGGATACTGGTATGGGCCTGGGCAAAGTTTGTATGTGTGGTCTTTGCCGTACGTCCCAACCTTTTCCTGGGCTTCTCCGGTTCCTCGTCCCTTTTCCGTTTTCGTAGTGTGGTTCCACCTCCCTTGCCATAAGGTTTAGTATCCCTTTGTCACTTCGGTTTAGAGTCCCGTTGGTCTTCTCTTTTAACCTCTAGGACTATTTTGGGCTTGGACGGTTGGTCTTGCCCAATTTTCTTTCTAGCTAGCAGTCCTTCTTCTGACCGTCCGCATAGCCTTAGTGCCTCTTCCCAGGCTTGATCCGTCGTATGTTGCAGGGCCAACAACCTGTGGACAATTTGTTCAGGAAGTTTGTCTTTGGCCTCCTGTCTCCCAGACTCCGCGGTCATGCGTGCGTGAATGTTATGGTTGTGCATGACTGTCAGATAGCGTTCAATACTGCCGTCGTACGTGACCAGTTTCATTGCTCAAAGCGATAGTGTTTCTGCTTCTACCAGGGCGAATTGCTTGATCATATCATGTTCAAAGCGAGTCCATGTTGCCAGCTCTGGCTGCTGGGTTTCCCCTTCAAGTCTGTCCATAGCCTTCCGGTACCATATGGTAAAAGGAAGGACTATGTCTCCTTTCGTACGACTGAGCCCATATATGACACATTCCAGGGCATCATTCCAGATTCGTGGGTTTCTTTCAAAAGAGTCAGTTCATTGCAAAATCCAAACATATATATCTTGTGCGGGTCTCTCTTTAAAGAATGGGGGTGGCTCTGATGGTTGCACAATATTCCGCGCCATCGTGTTACCAAGTGTTTCTGCCCTGCCAGACTGTTCTGGTGTTTCTCCTTGCCTGCCTCAGCTAGGACCTCCTCTCCTCCTTCCTCTTTCATCATTATTATCATCATCATCGTCACTCGGATCTCCTGAGTTACCTCCCTGGGCACCTGAGGGGAATGCATCAGCAGTTTCTCGGCCTTTGCCCTTGTCCCTTCGTGTAGGTGGAGCGTAGTACTCCCTGTCATCAGTTTCTTGGACTGTGGGTAAGGGGGCAGGTCCTGCATCTTCGAGACTTGGTGCCACGGCTAGTATCTTATTTATGGCCGCTGTCAACCCTTTTAGGGTTTGGTTTGTCGCGATATTCTGCAGTTGTTGCTGGTCTTGAGACCTGTGAATTTCCGCTTGGTGCATAGTCTGATCGGTGTGCATTAGTCCAAGAGTACAGTTGACCTCTCTTCCGCCAGTGACACTCTGGGCACGGAATTCGACGAATTCCGCTCTTAGACTAAGGACCATTTGTTCCAGAGTCTGGTCTCGGGCTAATGCCGGTTGGCTTTCTTCCCCAAGGGTTCCATGTAACCTCGTAGTTACCTCTTCATGTTCCTGTTGACGCTGTTCTTGAGCGTCTATTTTCTTTGCGACTTCTCGCAACATTTCTTCTTCTATCCCCTTGACTTCACTTTCCACGCCTGCCAGCTGCATCACCAAGATTGCAGTATCGTTATCATGGACATCTTGTCCTTGGCGATTTGCTGTTGAACCTTAATTAATTTTAAGGTATTATTATGGGTGGCTCCCTTCAAATGTTTGAAGGCGATATTGGCTTGCTCAAGCACGGTATCTATGTCTTGTCTTATCTGACCCAACGTTACTCCAAGACGCACTGCCAATCTGGCTAAGTTTGCAGCGTAGTCTCATGGTCTCGGTGTGGGGGCCCTTCATATACTATGAGTGCTTGTGACACTAGAGGATCTGTGAGGAGGTAAATTCCCTCTCCGGAACGTAGGTTCATGAGGTGGTGAAGGGAAAAGACTATGAATAGCGGAATCATCCACCTTATCGGTGGTGTCGGGTCGGGTATCCATAGGTTCACCCGCCGTTATTCTTTTCCTCGGGTCCCAAGGTATCTCAGCCATTGTGATGCTTTCCAAGTATGCTAATTGCTCTAATAGCCCTGTATGAGTGATTACTGGTACTTTGTACCAGAGTTCTCAATATCCCCTAAAAGGTTTAAGGAATCGTATATAAGGTATCCAACGTTTGGGATACACTAGGGATGTTGGTATAAAAGGGTTTGGTTGGTCCGAATCTGGGCTCAAAAGCTAGATTCCCCTTTTCTCAAGATTCAGGATGTACTTATAGTACATATCAGGTTGTGTTAGGCCCAGGCCGAGGGGATGTCTGGCTCCCGGATCACTGTCCCTGGGTTTTCCTTTTTCTTCACTTGCGTCTTCAAAGAACACTAGGTGCTCCAGTCGACGAAGTTTTCCGACTCTGTCAAATTGCACTCAAAATCCGAACCATGCCAGATGCGATATATTCTTTTGAATTCATCCCTCGTTGGGATCCCAAAAGGTCTCGTGAACCACGAGGGTTCAGTGATAAATTCTTCTTCAATCTCGAAGACCTCGCTGTCGAAGACTTGTTCAAATGTCTGAATATAGATGGGACAGTGAGGTGCTTCGAAAATATAATCGAAGTCTGAGGTGAGGGTAGAGTTTGAAGTGAACCCGTAGTTCATATAGTGAGCCTTGGTAATAGGAGAACTATCAATATACTATTAGGTGGATGTCAAACTCAAGTATATAACAGAGGGACTTGGCCCAAAATCTTTGATTGAAGAATCTGTCGAGAAAGGCTTGTCTCGATAAAGTAAGGTAAGGTAAGGATTTTAAAATGTAAAACAATATTATATTGATAAGATCTCTTCTCCGTTGCTTGATGATGTCTGTAAAGCTCGGGAGGCACTTCGATATTTATATCCCGCATCTGAGTGTTCGCGGACTACTTATAACTACTATGCCTCCATAGTACCACGCTGGTTTTAATAGGCAAATGTCCAGAATCTTATAAGTGCGAACACCATTTGACCCTGAAACTTATCACACCCTTTCGCGGACTCGGAATAGTATTCCTCCGTTGAGATGACTGCACTATTTGTTATACCAAACAGCCGCCTCCAACTTAGATGTCCGCATAGACTTTTATATGACTTTAGTCTAGTTGACTATCGTACCAGTCGTCTCTTCAGTCATAAAGTGATCAGGTTCATGCCAGGCCACCTAGTGCCAATCGCAAGTCCAAGCCCGATGTGTCAGTGCCTTCATGGTCTCCTACTTATCTAGGTCTTCCATTCTGAGCATGCTTCCCCTTGGTCCGCCGGCCTCCGCAGAGGGGTCCTATTTACTAGGACTAACCAACCTACAGCTGATCTCAGAAGGGTATGGGTGGATTCGGTATACTCCTCATAGCTTTCACCATTGGGATATTCTCCTCGAGTATTTCTCCGAAAATGTCCCGTCACCTTGGGTCCGTAGTGTCGGAAGCCAAACTTTGAATCCTACTATCCCAATGCGCCTCTAACAGACTTCCTCCGTTCCATTTCCCAGATGTCGCCAAAGGTCCCCTCCCATATATCCTGCAAACAGCATGTAGTCGGACGGACGGCGGTGATGTATATGGTGTTATGATGTTGGCTTCATTGATGTGACATTTTAGTTATGGGACGCAACTCTTGAAATCTCGCTAATGACGTGTGGGCCCCATTAGGGGGCCGGAGGGGGGTGTTGGCTCCCGGAAATTGAGGGTCTGTGCGCAGTTACCCTACCGTGGGTCTGTGCATATGTCTCGGATTTCCATATACCTAACAGGCTCATCTTTCATGATGCTAATGCACATCTCAGTTATGGTTCACTACGTGACATTAAGCACAGGTCCTGAAGGTCACGTGTTTCCACAGTAGATTCGACACTCGAACAAGCACTCCACCACCCTTCCTACTCCGGCAGGTTCCACCTCCTACTGCGGGTTTGAGGTGACAATTGGGCTCTTCGTGCCCTATTTACAGTTGGGATTTACAGTGGTTGTACTTTGGGGCCCACCGGGAGTTGTTTCTTCTGGGTGATAATCGGCTGATCTTTTTTGCCTTTATAGTAGAAACCCTTTTCAACATGTCAATTTTCCTACCCTCTTTAAGGATTACAGTTCTGTTGGGGTAGTGCGAGGTGACTGGTTGCCAGACCCTGGGACAGGGCCTAGTGTGAACCATGGTGTAGGGACTGGATGGGTCGTGTGGAGCATGGGAGTTGCACCCTCCATTCAGGAACAAGTGTGGCATTCCTAGCTTGGCTAGTGCTCGTCTCGCTCCTAGTATAGGAGGGCTTCTTTGCTACTGTGTGACCCGCCACCTCAGGTAGGTGTTTGGACTCGGTTGTCAGCACCACAAGGTACAGGTCAGGCTGGATCCCTCGGTTGCGCTCCTGTATGCATTGTTGTTGGGCTGCCTTCTTGACCTTCAGGTTGGGTTTGTGCTTGTCGGTTATCTAATGGGGGAGCTTGCCTCAGTACGACCTCCTTTGGATAGGGGCTTGGGCTTAGTTGTTTCCATGGCACGGTACAGGTTATACTGGCTCTCGCGGTTGCCCTCCGTGATGCATTGTGGTTGGACTGCCTTCCTGTCCTTTTGGTTGGGGGTCTACTGGCCTGTAGTAATTTTACTTCGCAGTTGGGCGTGCCCAGTCAGTAAAGGTTTTCAGCTTCTTCTCAGACTTTCGCATTCAGTTTGAGGGGCCCAAGTAGATGTTGGTAGCCAGTGTGGTAGTGGTGGTGAGCTGCAGCAACTGCTCCTCCTGACCCAGTATGCTCTTCAAAGGTCACCGGACTTGAATATGTCTCTTCGGGGCCAAGGGCCAGTAATTGTAAAGGCAGGGTTTATGGCTGGGCATGTGGATGTAAGTGCAGGGTTGATGGCTGGGCGTATGGATGTGAGTCTAAGGTGTTTGCTTTACCTCTCCACCTTGGTGTTACTTGTTTTTCGTTTGTTCATAGATGTTTTATAGGGGTGGCACTTTCTAATATGGTGGTGGTTTGCAAGGCCGTATCCGGATGGTAGTAGTATTTTGTTTATTTTGTCCTTTTTTTTTTCTCTTTTTTTTTTTTTTTTTTTTTATCATATATTACTTGTTAGGTACAAGAAGGTGCATGCAGTGTAAGCTATTGCAAAAAGAAAACCTTAATTCCAAACAAACAAACAAAAGAAACCATCAGCACCAGTCTCCAAATTGACAAATTCGTCACAAGCACCTCCCACGGTGACCACTCTAACAAGTAAAGAAACAACAAATTCATACCGCATAAACAGGAAATAAAATTCATCAAGCAAGTATATAAATCAAAGTAGGGCAGTAGAGGTGGGAGAGCCTTCTTTTGGGGGCGAGAGTGGCCTAATAGGGGGCATAGGAGGAGGGAACCCGGTACCTGAGGTCCGGATATAGTTGGCGAGGCCAAGTATGGCAGGAGGTGAAGACCAAATAGGCGAGCCTTGGCTGATGTCAGAGACTCCATGGAGGTAGAGTGACCTCTTGTGAGCTTTGGCAGAGCAGTGAAGGATAGCGTGGGCGAACGTTTCGTCATCCTCCTCACAGAAGGTGCAGAGGGGGGATGAACCTTGGTCATCCCAGTAGTGATGTGCGGCGAGATAGCTCTTCCCAGAGTGTCCCTGGTATATTCGTCCAGCGGTGAAGTGATCGAGTCCCATGAAGGGATGGGGCTCAAGTGTGGGTTTGTACTGATAGTATCGTAGAGGTGGGGCAAGGTGTATCAAGTCGGCCAGGAGCCTCACTCTAAGGGAGGCCTTAAGGGATTTGTAGCTTGAGTTCGTCGGGGGCATCAGTATCAGCCCTGGTTCTAGGGTTGGGTAGGCGGCTGGGAGGGGTGTATCCCCTCGCATCACGGGCAGGAGCAGGTGCGCTAGTGCATTTATTGGAAGGTGTCTTCTCATGGGTTGTTCGGCCTTGTACTGGCTCCAGCCCAGGGGGATATAGTTCTATTTCCTGCCTTCGTGGAGCCTTCGATGTTGGGTCCTGTCTGCGCGGGAGGTGTATGAGGGGAAGTCTGGGGGGAGCGCGGCTGACACCGGGTTGTAGGCTGGGGAGGAGCAGGCCAGTCGCAGTGCAGCCATCCTTATCTTGTGGGGGATCACTAGGCGGAGGGGCGGGAGGCATGCCTCAATAGCAAGGATGGTAGTGGGGGTTGAGGTGAAGCAGTCTGTCACCCAGCGCATCACCCTGTTCCATAGGACAGACATCTTGTCTATGGTAGCCAGCGTCGGTGCGAGGAGATCAGCCCCATAGGTAAGGATCGGCAGGATGAGGCCCATAGCCAACCTGCGGCACATGTGGGGGGGTGATTCCAATCCCCGCAGGAGCTAGCCTTCTGACGTCTGCAAAGGCGCCCAAGGCCAGTGTGAGTCTTTTGGTGAAGTAGGTTGTTGTTTCCAGTGTTGGGGTGAACCAGAATCCTAGCCACCTGAGGCAGGAAGAAGGTGCAAAGACTGAGCCGTTGAGAGATATGGGTTGGTTACAGACCGGGGATCTGTCCTTGGGTGTCCTCCAGTAGATTAGTTTTGTTTTGGGGATTGAAAAGGAAACTCCAATCATCGCTGCCCTTCTTTGAAGCAAAGAAAACACATATTGAAGATACCTCATATTCCCCCTATAAGAAGCAGTTGAAACCGTAATTGAAAAATCATCAGCTTAGGAAAATATTACCCCTCGGGGTATGGAAACATGCAATTCAGAAACATAAATCACAAATAACAAAGGAGAGACAGGAGACCCTTGGGGTGTGCCCACTTGCACTGGGACAAACATCCACGGTGCTCCTTGGAACAGCAAGCGGCAAGAGTGGTCTGTGAGGAAGGATCGGACCCAGGCCACAAGGTATTTGGGAGTGCCCTTGGCCCTAAGTTTGGCTGTTAAAATATTGGAGGAAACATTATCGAAGCCCCTCTTTATGTCTAGAAACAAGGAGGAGGCCTTGGAGGAAGGGTTTTGTCGTGTCCTGACTTCCTGAACTAGGGCAGTGGTGGCGTCGAAGGTTGAAAGGTTAGTTAGCGAGCCGCATTGGTTTGGGTTGAGGAGTCCGACCTCGTGGGCAATGAGGGACAGCCGAGTAGCCACTACTCTTTCCAGTATTTTCGAGAATGTCTCTAATAGGACGATGATCCTGAACGAAGCAGGGGTAGAGTAGTCCGGTTTGCCTGGTTTTGGTAGGACGGTTCCGTTGGCCATCTTGAGGCTCTTTGAGTGGTGTCCATAGGCAAGAAGAGGGGCGAGTAGAGATGTGAGGAGTGAAGGGTTTATCGCATGTACTTTTTTCCAGACCCCATATGGGACCTGGTCTGGGCCAGGGGCCGATGTGTTGGAAGATCTCGCAAGGGCAGAGGAGATCTCCTCAGGTGCGAGTGGAGGGTGTTCGGGGTCGCAGCGAGGGTAGGCGACTGACTGTGATGGGAGTTTAGGCAGGAAAAAGTGGGCTAGCAGAGCATCGTTAATTTGTGATGGGGAGTTTGCATCAGGGAGGTCGGGAAATCGCTCTTCTTCTCTTCCCATGGCAGCTTTCTTGGCCTTCCAGACTGTCTGTGGCGTAACCACTGCTAGGAAGTCTTCCCAGTAGTTGGATTTGGCTTTCTTAATCGCCTTGAAGTACCGATTCCAGAGTGTTTTTAGTTTGTCCCGTGATGTTGGGGCGCGTTCTTTCCGGGGTGCTCGTGAGGCACGGTGGTGGGCTTGTCTTAGGTGGGTTATCTCCATGCTCCACCATGGTTTTGGGTGGATTGAGATGTTCTTGGTCGGGGTGCATGATTTGCCAAGAGTAATGAGAGTGTACATGTGTCTTTCTAGCTCGTTGTCTAGATCGAGGTCGGTGGGGTGGGGACGCGGGGGCGGAAACTTTAATTCTTACAACTTTTTCGCAATGACTTCCCAGTCCGTCTTGTCCCAGTATGGTGATGGGGGAGCCATTCTCATGAGAGGTGCAGTAAACGTGATGGCGATAGGGAGGTGGTCCCAGCCCATTGCCGTGGGGGTGGGTTGACCAGGAGTGCAAAAAGCTAGGGAGGGGGGCGTTCATGAAGGCCAGGTCTATAACCCCTGGTCTCGTGTTGTGGTCGAATGGGAACCTGGTGTAGGCCCCTGGGGTATTAGAGAGCTGAAAGCCAGAGTTTAGTGCTAGCTCGAAGTAGGGGTTGGAGGTGGAGAACTCGTTTGAGGAGATTGTCCTTAGGGGGTCGGCATGTGGGTGGTGGATGTTGAAGTCCCCAGCCACCAGTGTGGGGAAGGAGTTTAGGGGGAAGCAGGTAACTGGGTCGACCGTTGTATTTCCGGAGGAAGTGCTGACTGTGGAGTATATGTTGTAGGCTCTGAATTGTGAGTGATTAGAGTCAAAAAGCCCTAGGGGGGAGTACACATCAATGGCCATAAAATCAGGCCTGTCGAAAAAACAAGGTAGTACTGAAAACACATTCAAAACATCCAAGTAAACATAGGTGGCCACCTTGGGAGGGGTTCCTTGCTTAAATGGAGGAGCAAATGATTTAAAAGAAGCAAAGGTCGGGCGCCTATTTTTGTAAACGGGGAGGTCTTGCAGCAAGAATATCTGTAGGGGGGCTTTTAGTGAACGAAAGCTATTAAATAATGAAAGAAACACATTTCAGCTTCCCAGGCAGTTATGCTGAACGAAGAAAAGTTGCTTAAGAGAGGATGGGCGAGGTGGCCCGATGGGCGAGGTGCAGGAAGAATCCTCCACCTCTAAGCACCCGTGAAGGGGTCTCCGGAGGAGAACGCGTCAGCCCACGGGGGGGGCCAACTCATTGAGGTATTGGGGCCTTGAAGAGGTCCATTGGGAGGGCGCGGGATGTCGATTGCCGAAGGGTTTCTTCTACGTTAGTGTCAGTCTGTTTGCCTTTCCCCTTGGGGGTAGCGGGTCTGGAGTCGTCGCCATCTGTATCCATATCCTCGCCCTCCGGCTGAGTGGGCAGGTCGTCCATTGATGGCGGCTTGGGTCGGGAAGGGCAGTCATTGTTAGTTGCCGAGTGGTCCCCGGAGCAGTTGGGGCATTTGAGGGGAGAGGTAAGGCAGCAGGAAGCCACCGCTTTGAGGTGTCCATCTTTCCGGCAGGTTGGGTTTGTGCATCGGTGGGCCAACCAGGGGTGGGACCCCGAGTAGAGTGGGTATACCGAGGTGCTTTCTTTGCACATGGGCGAGGGGAGTCCGAACTTCCAGCATTTTCGGCATTGCATGTAGCGGCTCTTAGAGTGGCATACGTCCACTTTACGGGGCTTAGAGTAGAGGTAAATGGACCTTCCTATCTTAACAAGATCAGCAGGGGGGACAGACACCACGATAGAGGTAGAGTTCTTAGTAGCACTTATTTCAGGGTTCAGTAGGAGGTATCTTGCAGGGAAGATTGTCACCCATGTCGCGTTTAGAATAGAATTCCCTAGTTCGGAGCGAAGTTCTTCTTGGTCCTGTGGGAGGAAGGGGATTGGTAGTCCGTGGATGGCCAGTTGGACCTCGTTCGGTGCAGGCCTGAAGGGCCTGAATGGCTTGTCCCCAACTGGGAATGCCTTGTTAAATCTCGCCGCAAGGGCATTGTAGTTGCGGGAGTAGGCTGTTGCAGGGGTTCGGAGCGAGCGGGCCATGAGTGTGAGGGCACCCCGGGCGTTAACTGAGGCGGTGAAGCATAGGGGGTGTAGGCAGTTTGCCCCCCTGAGGACTTGTGCAGCTATATCTGGGGCTGTTGCTGCTATCCTTAGTGTATCAGCGTGGGGTAGGGGGGTCTCTCGGGGCGAGAAGAATCTTCTGTCGGCCGCTGTTTGTTTACTTTGTACTATTGTTATTATTATATCTCATTATGCTTATGGAGCTGTACCGGCTATGAAGCTTACTAACATACAATAGTTTTACACCATGCAAGGGTGCCAGTCGGATATCCCGTCTCATATAGGAAGGTAGCAACCTTCGTTTAGGCTAGCTCATGAGCTATAATGACAACAAGAAAATCCTCCAAGCCGCCAAATGCCTAACAAATAGAGGAAATAAAAGTACTAAACCTAAGATGCCCTGTTTCTCCTATCAGTTGCTGCCTGGTATGCATGAAGGTAAGTGGGACACTCCTTGGAGGTGGCCAAGTGATTGTTGCCACAGTTGAGGCAGAGGATGGTAGCGTGTAGGCACGGCTTGCCTTTGGTTGGGCAGTGTGATCTGCCACAAGTGTGGAGGTGGGCTGTGTGCTCCTGGGAGCAGATAGCACAGCATGGGGTTTTGGTGCACTGAGAGGGGTGATGGCCAAATTCCAAGTATCTGGAGCATTGGGTGTCAGGACCAAAGGTGAGGTAGCGTTGGACTTTGAACTTCCTGTCAAAGAGTGAGAGGCCTCCACTGAGGGCTTTTTCTGTGGAGTCTTTGCGGGCAATGGTCAGGACCATAGTAGAAGCTACTTTGTCCTTGCATTGGGCATCAGTGGTGAGCCACCTAGGAGGGCGGGGAAGGTGAGTGTCACGGTTGAAGGTTTCAACCTCAGCTTGCACAGTGGGGAAAGTGGAGGTAGTGGGGATGCCATGGATGCTGACCTTGCGCCAGACTTCATCCTTTCTACGGCCATTAGCAGCAGCAACAGTAGTTCTGATGGCTTCCTCAATCGCAAAATGGTGGCTTTTGAGGACAATGAAGGCAAAAATGTTATCCTTGATGATTAGGAGGACGTGGTGGTTAGACGTGAACTCTATGTTGAAAATCCATTACTTTTGGTTGCTGTGTTGACAGCATTGCGGATGGTAAGGTGGTTGGTGTCTTCTGGAAGAGGGGTTCCCTCTCTTTCAATCAAAATTGTACGGTTGCATTTGGTCAAAACTGCAGTGGTTGCATTTTTGGCTGGTGAAGCAGTTGTAGACTTGGTAGGGAGTGCTCTGGACGTTTTCTGGGCCCAGGTCTGCTGTCGTGGAGGTACTGGTAGGGGGGTAGGCTGGGTGGTGGTAGGGGGGCTTGGGTGTTGTTGTAGCAGGGCCTGAAGGGCTGTGACTTGGGTGGTGAGGGTAGAAACTTGATCCTTAAGCTCTTGAGTATCTTTGATGTGGTGTTCTTGGACAATTAACATATGGGCTTCAAGGGCTTGAAGACGATGTAACATTTGGTTGATGTTTTTAGCTGCGGAGTTTTGTCTCTCAAAGTGAGTATCAGTGACTCCATCAAGGTATTCCAGGGAAAGAGGTTCCTCATCAGGTTCAGAGCCTGGAGGATTGCTGGTATCGACAACAGTCTGGACAGGAGAGGAGAAACCCTCTCCCATATCAGTGTCTGCTGGTGAGGAGTGTTGTTGTGGGCGGGGGTTGCGGTTGAAAGGGGTGGCAAGAGGGTTTATGGCCTTTCAGCCTCTTCCTCTGCCTCTGGGGGCTATCAGAGGGAATGGGAGATGAACTCAGTTGATAAAGGTAGATGGAAACAAATTATAGAGGATTATTTGTTGATAAAAAGTCTTTAAAAGTGGTAGGAGAAGCGGTGAGAATTGGTTGTGGGCCAATGAGGTAGAAGCTCGGTGAAAGGTTTGGTGTGGTTTTTTCCTTCGCTGTGGTTGTAATGGCAACGGAGTAGGTCTTATTTTGTACTAGTTGCTGCATGGTGTTTCCCTCAGCCTTGTATCTTCAGCCTGGTTCTTGCCTGTCACTTGGCTTTCATAATCAGCTATCTCTGATTTACCCCTTGAAAGATGTGGACTTGCTATAGGAACTGCGGTTGGGCTCATACCAGACGGTCTACAGGGTAGGCTGATTGGATTTTGTCGTTGCGGGCTTTTGATTGTCTTGTACATTACAGCTATTTCATACTGAGTTGTTTCAGTGTTGGTATGTGTATGTAGGCTTTGCATGCAGGATAGTGTTAGCAGATGTTATTGTGGGGGAGACTAGTCGTATATCAATTTTGGTGGTACTGGCTTAAATAAATTCAGATTGAACCACCTATTATTCTTTCCCACCTATACATTAAAGAATAACAAGTTATTCTACCCACTATTCCACTATCATGATAAGATCAGATTATAAGTGTTCAAGCAAGGAATGTAGACAATGGCCTGAGAGTAATAATCAGATCTATGATAATTGCTTGAGTCAAGAAAAGATATAATGAACGAAGTGATGTATTCCTGATACATATAACGCTAATTGACTAAGTGTGATTGCCGGTTGTAAAGTATATAATGAACAAGATAAGGAGTAGGATATCTAACGAGGCCTAATCCTTTCCTACGTGAACGACTTCGCTGTCAGGGTTGCCTCTGGTTGTTATTGCAGGAACGTCCAGAGGCTCCCGGGCATCAACAACGCACTCCAAGCGAAAGCTGGAAGGCTAGGAGTTGCCTTCTCAATACCAAAGACTGAGCTCATGCACTGGGTGACCCCAGCGCAGAAGGTCCATCCTCACAGGATCCCTGTCTTGGTAGACGGGGTCCTTTTCCGCCCCTCCAAACTGATTCGCTGGCTTGGATACTGGTTCGAGCCCTCATCCACTTTTTGTAACAAAGGCACTACCTCCTACTTCACAAGAAGGCTCGGCTTAGCCCAATGCGCCTTCGCGACGATCAAAAGGCTTTCCAGGCCTGGAAAGGGTCTCTCCTCCTCTCTCTGCCACCATCTGGCGTCTTCCCTCATCTCCCCCATTCTCCTCTATAGGGCGGACCTCTTCTCGCCAAGCCTCGCCCTCCTAGACAGGATATCCGTATTTTGGAGGGCCGTCCAGAGGTGGGTGACAAACTGCTTCTCGTCAACCCCGATTGGTATCCTGGAATGTGAGTGGGCCCTGCCCCCCCTCCCGCTTCTGGTTCTCCACCGACAAAGGCTAGTGGCTGTTCGGCTTGTCTGCCTCCCCCCTGAGTCCAACCCGGCGACGGGGAGGCTTCACCCATCCTTACCTACCTCCTCCCCCTTCCGGGCTCCGGAGGACCACCACCGATATACTAGGGGTTTGACTTCCGTCTACTCCCCGCTCCTCTGGAAATCCCCTCCCCCCTGTCCCCCCATAAGGAAACACCTTCCGTTGGACGCAATTGCCCACAGGACCGTCCAGTTCATCAACCCTTCAGGCCCGGTCCCAGTGGCCTCCCCTGGCCTCCTTTCTCGCGATCAGCTGCCAGTGGCGGCGGGTACCCCGTCTTACCAGTCAGTCAAGCTGCGGCTGCAAAACGCTCTCCTTCGAGACTGGGCTATCCAGTTTCCACCCCCGCCCTACTACCCCTATGCCGCGTTGCTCAGACCCCATCCTTTCATGGGCCTGGGGAGATTCATAGCGGGCAGGATCCATCAGATGCACTGGGGCAAGAGTTACCACGCTGCTCACCCCTCCTGGTTCACTGACAACCCCTCCCCCCTCTGCCCTTATTGCGAAGAGGACGAGGAGGATTTCGCTCACGTTATCCTATACTGCGAGTCTCGCAAGGAGTCTCGTGAGCGCCACCTCCGTGGGCTCACAGACCTCGGCAGAGACAGCCCCCTATGGACCAACAAGGACTTACTGCACTCCCTGGCGAGGTACCTGAATGTGACCACCACAGGCTTCCCTCCTGGCATGCCGCCCGCATGCTGGGACCCCCCACCCGCTTCTGCTTCCACTGATGTGGCTCTCCCAATTTACGGTTTTGCGCCCTGAACAGTGGCCTCCACCCCACGCTTGTTTCCGCCCGGCATGCGCTCTGGGCTGCCGGCTGGCTTTATTTTTCGTTATGATTTTTGTATTTTTTTGCTTTAGTTCCTAGGGATTTCGTGTCGGCTATCGGACACAGTTAGGCGGATTTTATAGTTCGGTGCGGTTATTTCTTTTGTGATTGCGGGTTCTTGGGATTAAGGTTTTTCTTTATGCCATAGCTAGTGCTGCATGCAAGTTCTTGTACCGTAAATAAAGAATATATGAAGATAAAAAAAAAAGAAAAGAAAAAAAGGAGTAGGATATCTAAAAAACCCCATCTGCCCCAAGGGCGGGAACCTCAGAGTGGTAGTCGACTGCTGCCCGACCTCTCTCATGATATGTGCAGTCTGCAAGGGCCAGCACCCAGCATTCACTCAAGACTACCCATCGAGACCCCCTGCCCTCCTCCCCGCCGGGAGTCCTCTGTTTTGCTGAATGCGGAGGATATGGACACGACGAACGACTCCAGTGCGGGTCTTTCAACTGGTTCACGACCCCTTCTACCCCCCTTAGATCCTGAGACACTCCACTCTAGGTGTGTCGATGCTTCCCCAACACATCCCCCCGTCCCAGCCCCAAAGCCCCAAGGAGGTGCCCTGCCAAACCCCGCCTGGCAGGAATCTCCCACTCCGTTATCCCAGCCTGAGATGCTGGAAGGCCTGTAATGGTTGGTCACACCTCCCCTGTGAGTTTCGCGCTGGAGGCGGGCTCCCATAACCCAATATTCATTCTGCAACACAACTGCTTGGGAAGCTGGGATGTATTTCTCTACCTTTTTAATTCCTTTTCTCTTTTGGATTTTCCACCTGCCCTTGTTGTCCTTGAAGACCCCCCTCTGTACAGAAACAAACCTCCATCATTTGACAGCTTCAAAGCCTTTGTGCCCCCCTACCCTAATGGTGGCAAGCTAAGAGTGCTCTGCTACCTTCAACCTTCCACCGCTCAACAGTTTTCAGTCTTCTCGGTCTTTTCTGAGGCAAGGGACCTGATGGTGGTTGACTTTTACTCATTTGTTTGTTTTTTTGATTTATTTGTTACTAAATTCCGGGTCGGAAACCTCTACAGCACATGGGACGGCTCCCGCTTTCGTCCAACCAGCTTGACAGAGATCACATTCCCTCACACCGCGATGCCCATGCTGGTCATTGCGGATTTTAATATACACCATCCCCCGGTGGATCCGGGCTCCCTCTTCTCGACCTCGGATCTTACAGCCCTCTCTTCTTACTTTGAAAGCACCATACAGGAAGGCTTCTGTCTCCTGAACGCCCCTAGCAACCTTACCTACTTCCCCTTGAATCCCGATTTACATCCCTTAGTAATCAACTTAGGTTTGCCAATGCCCCGCTGTCTCCAACTTCCGGTTGTGGAATATGCTCCTCCCTCCGATAGGATCTGACCACGTCCCGATCTGTATAACTCTTTCAGACCCTCTGGCTCGCCCACCCCCTTTGGTACCCGCATGGAGCAAGACTGACTGGCCTGCTCTTGAGGAAGAGATTAAGGTCATTAGATTTGACCCCCCTCCCCCTCACCAGACACCCCATACCTTCTCCACCTGGTTCGACACGGCTCTTGGCAGGCGGAGAGCTGTGTGCTAGCTTCACGCCTCAGCTAAGATGACCTCTGATAGGTCCTAACCACAGTGGACCCACAACCTTACAGTGCAAACATCTGCTTTCCACACTATGGTCCATGCAGCACGGTGGGACCCTCTCCCCTCATCAAAGTAACTCTGCAAGGAAGCACGGCTTCTGTACTTCAAGGCTATAAAGAAGGCCAAGACCGAATATTGGAACAATTTCCACAAAACGGCTACCCCCCAAACACTCTGGACTGCGAAGCGCTACGGCTTTGGCAGACCTCCAGACATGTTCCCCCAGACACTCGGGGCCGACAACCCTGCAGCAATCAATGAAGCGCTCCTCACACACTTCTTTCCTGAGAAGCAATCCTCCAATCCACCAGCCATCCTACGAGAATTCCGAGATGTTCCCGCACTATCGGTGGCAGAGATAACTGTTGCCCTCCGGAACTCTTTGTCATCCTCTGCCCCTGGCCCCAACCAGATACCATACTCGGTTTCGAAAAGAGTACACTCTATGACCCCCAATATCCTCATGTCCCTCCTCAGCCCACTCGTTTAGTGTGGACACCGTCCCCCTTCCCCGAAGAAAGCCAATGGCACCGTGTTGGACAAGCTGGGAAAACCCTCCTCCAACAAACCAGCCCCTTTCCCGATCATCATCCTCCTGAAAACTGTCTATAAGATTCTGGAAAGTATTATAGCAATCCATCTCCCTGCGCGCGTCCACTTCCTGGGCCTCTTGTCCCCACACCAAACTGGATCCCTCCCAGGTTTGAGTATTTTTGACACAACAGCAACCCTGTCCTACAAGGTTCAGCTTTTTATACGCCACAAGCTCAAGGTCTCAACACTCTTCTTCAACATCAAGAGCAGTTTCGACAATGTCTCAGCCCCCTTACTTTGCAATAGGCTTGCCACCAAGGCAGTCAACTCTTACACGGTCTCGCGGATAAGGTCCTTCCTCCACGGGCACTCTTGCCACCTAGTTTGCCAGTGGGCCCGCCAAGTCTTCTCCCCAGTTTTAGTCGGCACCCTGCAGGGCTCTCCGATCTCCGCATTCCTGTTTGTTATATATGTCTCGATCCTTCATTTCCCGGTACCTTGTAGCCTCATCCTTTCCTATGTAGATGGCTTCGCAGTAACAGTCACCGCCAGTTCATATCGGAAGAATGTCCGGAGACTACAAGCCATCCCCAGCACTCTTCAGGAGAAAGCAGAAAGGCTGGAGTTATCATTCTCGATCCTAAAGACTGAACTCATATACAAGGTGACTCCAGTGCAAAATGTCCCGCCACCTGCGATCCCGGTCTTGCTAGATGGCCTCCTCTTCCACCCCTCTAAACTAATCTGTTGGCTTGGCTATTGGTTCAAGCTCTCAATCGCCTCATACACTAAAGGAACCATCTCATACTTCACAAAAAGACTTGCTCTGGCCCAAGGGGCCTTTGCAATGATTCAGTAACTCTCCAGGCCCGGCAAGGGCCTCTCTCCCTTCTTTTGCCTCAACCTGGCATCCTCCCTCATCTCCACAATCCTCCTCTATAGGGTAGACCTCTTCTCCCAGAGCCTCACCCTCCTGGACCGGATGTCGGTTTTTTAGAAAACTCTCCAGAGATGGGTTACAAATTGCTTCTCTTCAACCCCGGTTGGTATCCTAGTGGGCAAATCGGCTCTCCCCCCTCTTCCACTATTGCTCCCTTACTGACAGAGACTTGCTGCTGTCCAACTTATGTGCCTCTTTCCGGAGGCCAACCTGGCGACTGCAAGACTCCATACCTCCTTTCCTAGGTCCTCTCCCTTCCGGGCCTTACAAGACTACCAACACTTCATGAGGGGCCTGATGTCAGATTACGCCCCTCTTCTGTGGAAGACCCATCCCCCCTGCCCCACTATAAGGAAGCAACTGCCCTTAGATGCGATAGCATACCGCACTCTTTCCTTCATCAACACTTCAGGCCCGATTCCTATTGCCTTGTCTGACCTCCTTCCACCTGGCCAACTCCCCATGATAGTGGGGGTCCTATCCTATCAGTCAATCAAGGTACATGTCAGAGCTGCACTTGCCAAGGATTGGGCTGCCCAGTTCGCCCCCCCACCCAGCTACCCCTATGCCTGGACTCTCTTGCCACTCTTGTTTATAGCCCTTGGGAGGTTCACCGCTGGTACGATCCACCAGATGCGTTCGGGCAAGCGCTACCTCGACACCCACCCCTCCTAGTGCAATGATGACCCCTCCCCCATCTATCCTTTCTGCTAGGAAGATGAGGGGGACTTCGCCCATGCCATCCTATACTGCGAGTCCCACACAGAACCTCATATGCGCTACCTCTGGGGGCTTACGGACATTGGCAAAGACAGCTCACTATTGACGGACATACACACCCTCCACTCCCTGGCACAGTATATTAATATTACCGCCACAGGCATTCCCCCTGGTATGCAGCCTACATGCCAGTACCCCCTACCCGAGTCTTCTTCCCACTGCATGCAGCTCCCAATCCACAGTTTCAGACCTTGATCCGCAACGCCCGCCATTAACTTTATTCCATGTGGAGAATGTTTTTCTTTTATTTAGTTGGTTTCACTTTTTTGATATGATTTTCGTACTTGCTTGCCTTAGTTCTTGGTGATTTTGTGTCTGCTATCGGACACAGTTAGGAGGATTTTACACCTTGGTGCGAGTTATTTCCTTTGTGCTTGCAAGTTTTGCGATTGAAGTTTTGTTTATGTCATAGCTAGCACTGCATGCAAGTTCTTGTACCGTAAACAATGAATACATGATGATAAAAAAAAAAGAAAAAAAAAAAGAAAAGGAGTAGGATATCTAACATTTGGTTTCGTCTCCCAAGCGACACCTAATGACAAGATAGAAGCAGAACAAGTAGTACCAGTACCCCAACCAGTACCTCCAGTGGCCTTGGTACACTTGTTAACGATAACTGAGGTACAACTGGAAGCTGTAGTCAGAACATTCAGACCAGCCCCAACAGCAGAACACTTCAAACTCAAGGACTCTGATACATTCAAGAGGGAAACAACCAAAGTCAGAGGCTTTTTAGTGCAACTTAAGTTGTACTTCTGATGAAAGAAGTGGACTGAAGTAGATGACGATAAGAAGATCAAATACACCCAAACCCTATTGAGGGGAATAGCAGAGAAATAGATCACGCCAATTGTTGCTGGCAATACATTAAGGAAATGGCAAGAATGGGAGGAGCATGAATGAGATATGAAAATCCAATTCCGGGATAAAGACAAACAACAATGAGCCAGAAACGAGATCGAATAGATGAGACTGGAAAATCAGCCCATAGTGGAATTTTGCCATGCTATGAAACTCCTATCAACAGATGCAGAATATGATGCCTACACTTCTCAACTACAGCTGTTAGGATGAGTTAAAAAAGAACTGTGAATAGTATTGACCCAGACTGCACCAACATTCAATATGATGGAAGCCTTAGTTCAATAGTTTGCAAAAATCGGGAACCACATGCATCAGCAACAATATGGAGATTGGATCAGAAAAGGAAAAAAGAGAAACCTGCAAGAAATGGAAATTAAACATGCAGACCTCTTATGACAATGCAAGGATGAAATACAAGGGACCTCGATGCTGCAAGAAGACGTGGACAACCATTCCAAGGACCACATACATGATTCTAACGACCAAGACAATCATTGCGGTCAGACCTCCTGAAGTTGATACCTGAAGAATACTAAAAACAAATGGACAATAACCTATGCTTCAAATGTGGACAAGGTAGATATAGATCAAAAGAATGTACTAAGAAAGAGGTAAAGATCAGAGTAATAAGAAGCCAGGAGGAGTCAAGTGAGGAGGAGACTTTAAACGAAGAAAGTTCCCAGTAAGGAGTGGTCTGATGAATGACCAACATGGCAAAACTACTTGGATAATACACATATTGACAACAATATACTCTAAGGAAACAATCAACAACATGGAGACCAATGAAGAAGAATCAGACCAACTGATAATGAAGATAAAACTTCTTCGCAGTAAAATAATTATCAAAACACATGCTATGATCAACTCAGAAGCAATAGAGGATTTCACCGACAGACAATTCTGCCACACCTACCAAATACCCCTAAGGAAAATCAGCAAACCAAGAGAAATCTATCCGGTAAATAGGGAAAACAGTAACGCCGGACCGATTACCCATATAGTGGAACTAGCTGTAGAAATAGGACGGTATCAAGAGAAGATAACATTCCTGGCAGCTAATCTGGTTAAACGTAATACTGTCTAGGAAATGCTATGGCTCAAGAAACACAATCCCAATATTAATTAGAAAAGGAGACAAATCAATTTCGGAAGTGAGAGGTGTACCCATGTATGCCTAAATGAATCACCTAGAGTCAATACTGTTCCAACTAGACTAGCCCAATAGGAAGACCTGTACACAGTAATCATAGAGACAATAAGTAAGCAAGACAATACCAGGATACAAAAGATAGATCCTGATGTGAAGATACCAACTAAAGGGTCGAATGAAGCTGCTGGACATGACCTGTACCGCATTCAAGACAAAATCATCCCAGCCAAATGGCAAGAAATAATAAAAGCATGAATTGCAGTAGGACTGCATGATAGCACGTATGGAAGAATTGCTATATGAAGTGGATTAGCTACCAAGCATGGCCTAACCACAGGAGTAGGGGTAATAGATGCAAACTATTGTGGAGAAGTAAATATCCTACTAATAAACCTCATAGAAGAAGTCTATGAAATCAAGAAAGGAGATAGAGTCGCAGAAATGATTGTAGAAAAGATCAATAATAGGAAACTACAGGAAGTAGTAGCCCTCAAAGAAATGACAAGACAAGACCAAGGATTTGGAAGAATGGGAAATAATACTTCCAAAGAAAAGTGCATCAATATCAATTTCATATCAGCAAAGACTTTTAGAAAACTCTATCGAAAGGAAGAACAAACCAGAGTTCTCAAATAGGATGAAGAAGAAGGTCCAACAATGGCTGAAGCATCTACAATCAGTACCAAGTTAGTGGTATAACAAGAAGCAACAAAGAAGAAGACAATATTAAGGCAATTGACACTATGAGAATAATACCAGTTCCTAGAAATGTTTGGAGAAGGGGAAAAGACGGATCTCCCAGAACACCAGGAAGAGGACCACAAGATTGACCTAATAGGAAAAAGACTATTCATGAAACTTTATTCCTTAAAAGAAGAGAAATTGAAGGCCTTAGGAGAATACATATACCAAAACTTGAAAAGAAGATGGATAAGACCATCATCATCATCAGTAGGAGTGCCGATCCTATTCATCCAAAAGAAAGATAGAGACATTGGACTATATATGGACTTCTCAGGACTAAATATGGTCATCAAGCAAGACAGATACCCACTACCAGTAATCGACAAAGCCTGGGATAGATTGGGTAAAGCCTAATACTACACCAAACTGGACATCAAGGATACCTACCTCAATGTACTAATCTCTGAAGGAGATAAATCAAAAGCCATGTTCCAAACTCAATACAGACTGTATGAATATTTAGTCTTACCATTCGCATTATCCAATACACTAGCCACATTGCAGCAATGGACTAAATCCAAACTCAGCAAGTTTCTAGATATGTGTTGTAGTATGTACTTAAACAATATTCTTACATACTCGAAGACATTAGAGTAACATTACTAGGATATTTGACAAATAATGCAAGTACTAAGGGAGGCTCAAATTAAATTAAAATCGACGAAATGTGAATTCCAGAAACAGGAAACTGAATACTTAAAATTTATTATCAATCCGGAGGGAATGCATGCTGACCCAGTCAAGACCACGGCAATCAACAAATGGAAATTACCAAGGAGCATAAAAGGAGTACAGAACTTCCTGGGCTTTTGTAACTTTTATTGCAGATTTATTGAAGGATGCAGCAGTGTGGCTAAGCTACCATACAAAACAACCAGGAAGGATGTCAAATGGAGATGGGAAAACTAACAACAAATGGCATTCAATGGACTTCGGAATAAACTCACTATAGCATATATATTAAGATATTTCAATCCAAAACTACCAACTATGATAGAAACATGTTTTCTTTTTTTTTCTTTTCTCTTTTTTTTCTTTAATTCCTTTTTTTATCATCATGTATTCATTGTTTACAGTACAAGAACTTGCATGGAGTGCTAGCTATGGCATAAACAAAACCTCAATTCCAAACACGCAATTAGAAAGGAAAAAAAAAAACTCGCAGCATAGTGTAAAATCCTCCTAAAGGTGTCCGATAGCTGACACGAAATCCCAGTGAACGAAAACAGACAAGTACAAAAATCATAAAGAAAAGTAAAACCAGCCGGCGACCCACCAAAGAAGAGTAAATGGCGGGCGAGTCAGAGCATGAGCTGGGTGTCGCAACTCAGGGCCTAAAGCCGGGAATCGGAAGACAAGTGTCACGGGGAGAGGTCCCTGAGGGGGGGGCCCAGTCTGCAGGTGGCATGCCAGGGGGAAAGCCTGTGGCGGTCACGTTGAGATAATTCGCAAAGGAGCGTAGAGAGTCTGTGTTGGTCCATAGCGGGCTGTCTCTGCTGACATCCGTGAGCCCCCGGAGGTGGCGCTCATGAGGCCCCTTGCGAGACTCGCAGTGTATGATGGCATGCGTAAAGTCTTCCTCATCCTCCTCGCAGTAGGGGCAGAGGGGGGAGGGGTCGCCGGTGAACCAGGAGGGGTGGACAGCGTGGTAGCTCTTGCCCAGGCGCATTTGGTGGATCCTACCAGCAAGAAACCTCCCGAAACCCATAAAGGGGTGGAGTTTGAGAGACACAGCGAACGGATAGTAGGGGGGGGGGGGGAATTGCGCAGCCCAATCCCTGGCGCGTGCATTTCTCAGTCGCAGCTTCATCGACTCGTAGGACGGGATCTCTTCTGGCCAAGGAAGCTGTTTGGGGGGAAGAAGGTCAGTCGAGGCCACAGGGATGGGGCCCGAGGCGCCCATGAACTGCAAGGTGAGGTGAGCAATCGCGTCCAATTGGAGGTACTTGCGTCTGGGAGGGCGGGGGGGGGCTGTATGCCAGAGGAGCAGGGCGTAAACAGATGACTGGCCCTTAGTGAAGCAGGGGTGGTCTTCTGGTGCCCGAAAGCGTGAGGAGGTGGGATAGGATGAGTGGAGTCTGGCCGTTGCCAGGTTGGCCTCAGGAGGGAAACACACCAGTTGGACAGCAGCCAGTCTTTGACGGTGGAGGACCAAGAGCGGGAGGGGGGGGGGAGCCGCTTCGCATGCCAGGATGCCTACCGGGGTCTACTAGAAATAGTTTGTCACCCACCTCTGGACAGACTTCCAAAAGATGGGCGTCCTGTCAAGGAGGGTGAGACTCGTGGAGAAAAGGTCCGCCCTATAGAGGAGGATAGGGGAGATGAGGGAGGTCGCCAGACGATGGCTGGGAAAGGGGGGGAGGCCTTCACTGGGCCTGGACAGTCTTTTAATCATCGCGAAGGCCCCTTGGGCCAGGGCGAGTCTCCTGGTGAAGTGTGCGGTGGTGCCTTTGGTGCATGAAGTGGACGAGGGTTCGAACCAGTACCCAAGGCATCGTATTAGTTTGGAGGGGTAAATGAGTTGCCCGTCTACCAGGAGCGGGATCGAGGGGGGGTGGATCTTTTGTGCTGGGGTGGTCCAGTGCATGAGCTCTGTCTACGGGACCGAGAAGGACAGGCCAAGCCTGCCATCCTTTACTTGGAGCACAGAGGTTATCCCTTGCAGCAGCTGGACATTCCGGCGGTACTAGCCGGAGGCGACCGTCACGGCAAAGTCGTCCAGATAGGAGAGGATGAGACCCTGGGAGATCGAGAAGGGGAGGGAAGAAACGGATATGACGAACAGAAGGGGGGAGATCGGGGAGCCCTGGGGTGTTCCGACTGAGACCGGGCAGAAGACTTGGGTACCCCCATGGAAGACCAAACAGCAGGAGTGGCCATGAAGGAAGGACCTAATCTATGAGACCATGTGCGGGTTGACAGCCTTAGTGGCAAGCCTCTTGCAAAGTAGGAGGGCGGAGACATTGTCGAAACCACCCTTTATGTCGAGGAAGAGCATTGAGACTTTGAATTTGGGGCGCATAAAGATCTGAACCTCATGAGAGAGGGTCGCCGCCACGTCGAAGGTGCTCAGGCTGGGGAGGGAGCCGGTCTGGTGGGGGGACAGGAGGCCCAAGAAGTGGGCGAGGGCAGAGAGGCGGATCGCCATGACCCTCTCGAGGATGTTAGAGACCCTCTCGAATAGGACAAAGATGCGGAATGAGGCTGGTGTGTCATAGGAGGGCTTTCCTAGCTTGTCAAGCATGAATCCGTTGGCACTCCTCAGAGAGGGAGGGTGGTGTCCGTACCGAATGAGGGGGCCGAGGATTGAAGTCAGGATGTCTGGGTTCAAAGAATGGACCTTCTTCCAGACAGAGTAGGGGATCTAGTCTGGGCCGGGCGCGGAGGATAAGGAGGAGTTCCTGAGAGCAGCTGCAATCTCCTCTGCCGACAGCCGTGGGATATCTTTGTACTCCCTTAGGATGGCTGGAAGGCATGAAGACTGTTTTTCAGGGAAGAAATGGGCGAGCAGGGCTTTGTTGATGCCCATGGGGCTGTCAGCCCTGGGTATCTGTGGGAACCTGTCTGGGGCCTACCGAAGGCATAGCACTTCGCGGTCCAGAGCGACTGTGGGGTGGCTGATTTGAGCAAGTTGTTCTAGTATTCGGTCTTGGCTTTCTTTATGGCCTTGAAGTATAATAAGCATCCTTCTTTACACTGCTGTTTAGAGGAGAGGCAGGGGTCGCCTCATGCCGATCTAACCGTTGAGTGAAAGGTAGCTCTCTTCGTGGTCTGGTTGGGGGTCCACCACGGTGTGGACCTGTTAGAGGGCCTCTTATCAGGGGTATGGAGCTTGAGGATGGCCCTTAGTCTATCAAGGGCAGTGTCGAACCAGGGGGAGAAGGAGTGGGGCATTGGGAGGGAGGGAGGGGGCTTGATCTTCATGGCCTTGATTTCTCCCGCGAGCGAGGGCCCAGTCTGTTTTCATCCACCCAGGGGCAGAGGGGGGTGGGAGGGCCAGTGGTTCGAACAGGGTTACGAGGATCGGGACGTGGTCCGAGCCGGTCGCGGAGAGGGGCGTGTCCCACGACTCGAAGTTGGGGGACAGTGCGGTGTTGGCAAAGGATAGGTCTATTACCGAGCGCGGGAGCTCAGGGTCAAAGGGGAAGTAGGTGAGTGTACCCGGGGTGTTCAACTGAGAGAAACCCTCATCGGCGGCCCTCACGAAGAAGGGTGTGGAAGCACAGAGGTCTGAGATTGAGAAATGGCGGCGAGGGTCCGCCGAGGGATGGTGAATATTAAGGTCTCCAATGACCAGTGTCGGTGTGGTAGTGCAGGGGCAGGCAATCTCAAGAGGGCTGGTCCGGCGAAAGGGGGAGCCATCCTAGGTGCTGTATAGATTCACAATCCTGAACTTGGTGACCAACGAATCAAAAAAACCAACCGATAAATGGAAGTCAACAGCCATCCAGTCCCTTGACTCCGAAAAGACTGTGCAGACCGAAAACTGTTGAGTGGAGGAGAGTTGGAGATAACAGGCCACTCTGGGCTTGCTGCCGTGGGGGCCGGGGGGCAAAAAGGGTTTAAAACCAGCAAATGTCAGGGGTTTATTCCTGTGTAGGGGGGGGTCTTGCAAGGCAACTAAGGTAGGTGGAAAATCCAAAAGAGAAAAGGAATTAAAAAGGGAAAGAAACGCATCCCAGCTTCCTCAGCAGTTGTGTTGTAGAACGGATATGAGTTATAGGAGCCCACCGCCTGCGCAGAACTCACAGGGGAGGTGTGACCAGCCATTACACGCCTTCCAGCATCTCTGGCTGGAGGAGAGGAGTGGGAGATTCCTGCCACGTACGATTCGGCAGGGCACCTCCGTGGGGTTTTGGGGCAGAGACGGGGGGCGGTGTTGGGGGGGCATCACTAGGCCTAGTGCGGGTTGTCTCAAGAGCAAAGGGGGGTAGGAGGGATCGTGAGCCAGTTGAAGGACCCTCGCCGGTGTCGTTTATCATGTGAATAGCTTCCTCATTTGCCAGAACAGAGGACTCCACACAGGAAGGAGGGGGGGGAGGTCGCGATGCGCATTCTCTAGTGAAAGCCGGGTGTTGGCCTTTCCAGACCGCATACATCGAGGGGAGGTCGGACAGCAATCAACCACTGCTCTGAAGTTGCCGCCCTTAGGGCAGGTAGGGCTCTGGCACCAGTGTGCCTGTTTGCAGTGGGAGAGGGCACAGATTGGGCAGACTGGGTAGTCAATCTTGCATCTTGCTGAATCGTGTCCGTACTCCCACCAGTTACAGCATTGAGTGACCCTGTTAGTTGAGTATGCTCTCTGGAGATTAAATCGAGAGGAGAAAAGGTAACCATTGCCCAGCATTGTGGCCTCATTTTCAGGCGCAACTGTCACAACAACAGAAGCCGCTTTCTTAAGGAATCCGGAGTTGCGGTCGGGATTTAAGGACCGAGCGGCCGAGATCTGTACGTTCTTGACATTCAGAATGGTGTTGCTTAGGGACTGCAGGAGCTCATCGTCGTCCTGCGGAAGGTAGGCGATAGGAAGGGAGTGAATCGCCAGCTGAACCTCGTTGGGGGCAGAACGGAAAGGGAGCCACAGAGCGTCTCCGGTCGGGAAGGACTGGTTCAGCTTGGCTGACAGGGCGTCGTAATAGGGGGCGTATGCGGTAGAGGGAACAAAAGCGGAGAGGGCAAGAAGCGTCACCGCTCCTCCGTCGTTGACACTGGCAGAGAAGGATAGGGGTAGGGTGCAGCCCACTTCACGAAGGACGGAGGCAGCAATGTCTGAGAAGGAGGCGGCTAGTCGTTCTGCTTGGGAGTGTGGGAGAGGGGAAGACCTTGGGGCAAAGAAGTGTCTCCCAGCAGATGGGAGGCTCCGCGGCCCTTTTGAGGTAGCTGCAGGTGCTGATCCAGACGCAACCTGTGCAGCCATGGAAGCCCTTTTTGCTTTGTTCGCCTGTTCTTCCTTTTTCCGTCCAGTTGTAACAGCCTGGGCATAAGAGGGGGTGGCGGACTGAGCTGTCATTTATGGGACAAGATGGAACTCCGAGAGGGGGGGGTATTTCCCTTCCCTGTATGTCTGGGCCTCCCAGGAGCAAGGGAATTTCGCCGCATATGCGGCCAGATCACTGTACCATTTCTGGTCTTTCGTGCTGTAGTAGGGAATGTCTGTGTCACTCCCACCCTGGTAGGGGGGGGTTAATACATCAGCAAGGGTAGTGGGGAGGGGGGGCACCGCTATCTCTTTACCCTTCCGGGAAGGAGCTGCGCAAGCCTTGTGGGTGACAAGCACTGCAGGTGTAGTGCGTTGGAGTGGGGGCTGTTGGTCGCTTGCTTGTTGCGGAAGGGGGGTGGTCAGCTGAGACGCCAGATCTCTAATAGACAGCTGGAGGGTGGAGAGCGACGCCGCTGTGGTGTCATTCTAGTTGGGGGGGGCAGGAGGGCGCTGGGGCTTCTCCCTACGTGAGTAGAGTTCGTCGACTTGTCCTGAAAGGCGAATGACCTCAAGGGCCAGCTCCTCAATTTGAGTGGAGATGGACCATTATGCTAAGCGTGAGGTGCAGAAGAGGGGAAGGATGACGGCCTCGCCAGGGGAGAGGTCATCGAGCTCCGTGGAACTGATGAGTGGGAAGAGTTGGTGGGAGATTCCTGCATCCGTCGAGGATCGTTCGAGGAGCTACAGGAGGAGGGGGACATGAGGGTGCACTCCCGATACAGAGGAGTATTTGGAGGGGGGAAGGGGAACTGAAGCTATTCCATTCGTGACACGGAGGCCTCGGCCTAATAGTTTTTAAGATAGTATGAACATAAGGGCACACCGGATGCTGCTGGTGTTGAAGACGAGGAAGGAATGTAGAGGGGGGACAATAGCGGAAGCGGAGCACGCAACTATGATAGAAACCGATGCATCCAGTTATATATGTTCCGAGATTCTCTCACAATTAGGTACTGATAACATATGACACCCAGTAGTATTCTGATCAAAGAAAATGATAAAGGCTGAATGCAACCGTGATGTTCATAATAAGAAACTATTAGTCATAGTTCAAGTACTCAAGGCCTAGAGGAAATATGCACTAGGAAGTGAACACAACATATAAGTGGTAACTGACCACAAAAGCCTCCTAGTTTTTACTACTACTAAAGAACACAACTAACGACAGGCAAGATGGAGTGAAACACGATCGCGATACCGTATCAAAATTGAATGCAGACCAGGAAAGCAACGAGGACAACAAGATCGTCTCGCTCATCGATAAGAGGATATACTAACGAAAGACCATGAAAGCATGCAAGAAAGAAAAGGTATCCTATTACTAAGAGAAAGATACTTCAAGAAAGAAGATTAAGAAGACAGCAGATATGAATCCATCAATGAAATGGAAACCATAACACCATCGAACAATGGCCATACAGAATTCATAAAGAGAATAATGGTGCAAGTTGAGGAAATACAAGCCATCCAAAATGGTTTAAAGAAAGGACAGAAGGAAATGAAAGGAGTGGTACTGAGACTCTACTGGGAGGAAGACGGTTACCTTTGGTATGACAACAGGATAGGGATTGCAAATGACGAGCCTTTCCTGATAGAAATACTAAGAAGGAATCACAATATACCATAAGCAGGACATGGTGGGATAGCTAAAACTAGAGAGTTGATCAGGTAACCATACTACTGTACCATGATAAGGGAAGATGTCAAATGATATGTCAAGAATTGTAAAATATGCCAAAAAGTATAAGACATACTACATGCACCATATGAATTACTGAAACCAATCGAACTACTAGGAAGACTATGGCAATCAATAGCCATGGATTTCCTCACTGGACTACCAGAATCAAAAGGTTATGATACAATATAAATCGTTATTGATCGCTTGATGAAAATGGCCCACTTTATACCACACAAGACTGACATGAATACACCGCAATTCTTTCGCCTGTTCAAAGATCAGGTGTTCAGACCGCTAGGATTATCGAAAGACATTGTTTCGGATAAAGGATCACTATTAATAGCAAATATCTAGAAAGAAATCACAAGACAATAGCAGACCAAATGAAAACTTAGAGCAGGATTTTTACCCCAAAATTGATGGACAAACAGAACAGACAAATACGATATTAGAACAATATCTTTAGGCATATGTCAACTACCAGCAAGATGATTGGGCAGGAATGCTAGCCACAGCCGAGTATACATATGATAATAAAAGACAAGAAGCCATCAAGATGACACCCTTCTTTGTGAACTTGTTAGGCATATGGAAATCTGAGACATGTGCACAGAGCCACGGTAGGGTAATTGCGCACAGACCCTCAATTTCCGGGAGTACCAACACCCCCCTCTGGCCCCCTTGTGGGGCCCGCACGTCATTAGCGAGATTTGAAGAGTTGCGTCCCATAACTAAAATGGCATATCAACGAAGCCCAATTCATAACACCATATACATCGCCGCCGTCCGTCTGACCGCATGCTGTTCGCAGGATATATGAGAGGGGACCTTTGGTGACATCTGTGAAGTAGAATGGAGGAAGTCCGTAGGAGGCGGATTGAGATAGTAGGCTTCAAGGTTGGGCTTCTTAAGCGATGGGCCGAAGGTGACAGGACGTTTTCAGAGAAATACTCGAGGAGGATATCCCTGTAGTGAAAGCTATTAGGGGTATACCGAGTCCACCCATACGCTTCTCAGATCAGCTGTAGGTTGGTTGGTCCTAGTAATAGGACCCCTCTACGGAGGCCGGCGGACCAAGGGGAAGGAAGCTCAAAAAGGAAGACCTAGATAAGGCGGAGACCCTTAAGACGCTGACTCGTCGGGCTCGGACTTGTGATTGGCACTAGGTGGCCCGGCATGAACCTGATCACTTCATGACCGTAGACACGACTGGACGATAGTCAACAAGACTAAAGTTATATAAAAAGTCTATGCGGACATCAAAGTTGGAGGCGGCTGCTTGGTATAACAAATAGCGCAGTCATCCGAACGGAGGAATACTATTCCGAGTCCGCCAAAGGTTGTGATAAGTTTCAGGGTCAGACGGTGTTCACACTTATAAGATTCTGGACATTTGCCTATTAAAACCAGAGCGGTACTTGGGAGGCAGAGTAGTTAAAAGTAGTCCGCGAATGCGCAGACGCGGGATATCAATATCGCAGTGCCTCCCGCGCTTTACAGACATCATCAAGCAACGGAGAAGAGATCTTATCAATATAAAATTGTTTACCTTATAAATCTTTACCTTACTTTTATTTTATCGAGACGAGCCTTCCTCAACAGCTTCTCTGAACAAAGATTTGGCCTACGTCCCGCAGTTATATACTTGAGTTTGGTGTCCGCCTAACAGTATATTGATAGTTCTCCTGTTACCAAGGCTCACTATATGAACTACCAGTTCACTTCAAACTCCACCCTCACCTCAGACTTCGATTACATTTTCGAAGCACCTCACTGTCCAATTTATATTCATTCCTTCGCAGAAATATTTGAAACCAGGCTGTTCAAGATCGAAGAAGAATATACGCAAGAACCCTCGTGGTTCACAGTACCTTTCCAGATCCCTACAAGAGATCAATTCAAACGCATATATCGCACCTGGCACGGTTCGGACTTTGAGTGGAATTCGACCGAGTCAGAAAACTTTGTCGACTGGAGCACCCAGTGCTCACTGATCACGGCCGAGAAGGAAAAAGAACAAGAAGGCACAGTCATCTGAGGATCGGACATCCCCTCGGCCTGGGCCTAAGCACACCTTTATATGTACTATAAGTACATCCTCAACCTCAACAAAAAGGAGATTCAGGTTTTGAGTGTTCAGAGTCGGACCAACCGAATCCTTTCATACCTACACCTCTAGAATAACTCCAGCGTTGGATACCTTACATATGATTCCTTAAACCTTTTAGAGGATGTCGAAAAATCTGGTACAAAGTGCCAGTAATCACTCATCTAGGGCTATTAGAACAATTAGCATACCTGGAAAGCATCACGATGGCAGAGACATTTCAGGACCCGAGGAAAAGAATAACGGCGGGGAAACCAAGGGACACCCGCCCAGACACGATGGAAAAAACCAATGATTAGGCTATATGGAGTCACTCTCCATCAACACATCAAGAACCCGCATTTTGGAGAGGAAATATACCTTCTCACCGATCCTCAAGTGCCGCAAGCACTCATAGGATATCACAGGTCCTCACGCCAAAACCCGGTGGAGACCATGCGGCGAACTTGGCTAAATTGGCTGCCCGCCTTGGGATAACCTTAGGTCGAATAAGGCAGGACATCGATACTGCGCTCGACCAAGCCAACATCGCCTTCAAACATTTGAAGGGAGTCACACAAGATAATACCTTTAAATTAATTAAGGTTCAACAGCAAATCGCGGACGGGCAAGATGTCCACGATAACGATATTGCAATCTTGTTGATGCAGCTAGCAGGCGTGAAAAGCAAAGTTAAGGGAATAAAAGAAAGAATATTGCGAGAAGTCGCAAAGAAAATTGACGCGCAAGAAAGGCGTCAACAGGAACCTGAAGAGGTAACCACAAGGTTACATAGAACCCTCGGGCAAGAAAGCCAAGCAGCATTTGCTCGAGATCAGACTTTGGAACAAAGGGTCTTCAGTCTACGCGCGGTATTCACAGAATTCCACGCCTAATGTACTATGCGTGAAAGGGAGGTCAACCGTACCCTAGGACAGATACGTCTAGATCAGACTATCCGCCAGGCGGAAACCCGCCGATATGAGGACCAGCAGCAACGGCAAAATAATAAGACTAACAACACTCTGGAAGTATTGACACAGTCGATAAACAGAATGTTGGCTACCGCACCAAGTCCCGAAGCTGCCGGACCCGCACCCTTACCCGCAGTCCAAGAAACGGACAACGAGGAGTACTACGCTCCACCTACATGCAGGGAAAAGGGAAAAGGCAGAGAAGCTGCTGATGCATCCCCCTCAGGTGCCCAAGGAGGTAACCCAGGGGATCCCAGTGACGACGACGATGATGATGATAAGAGAGGAAGACAGAGAGGAAGTGGTAGCCGACGAGGGCAAGGACAAACACCAGGACCACCTGGCATGGCAGAAACACTTGCCAACGCGATGGCACTAAACATTAAGGGACCATCAGAGCCACCCACATTCTTTGAAGACAGACCCGCACAAGATATATATGTGCGGATCTTGCAATGCACCAACTATTGCGAAAGAAACCCGCAAATCTGGCGTGACGCCCGGGAACGTGTCATATATGCGCACAGCCGTGGGAGAGGGGACATAGTCCTTCCGTATACCATATGGTACCGGAAGGCAATGGACGGACTTCAAGGGGAAACCCAGCAGCGAGCGCTGGCGACATGGACTCGGTTTGAACATGATATGATCAAGCGATTCGCCCTGGTAGAAGCCGAAAGACTAGCTCTTTGAGCAATGAAACTTGTCACGTACGACGGCAGTATTGAACGCTATCTGACAGTCATGCACAACCATAACATCCGTGCACGCATGACCGTGGAATCCAGGAGAGAGGTAGTCGAAGACAAACTTCCTGAACAGATTGTCCGCAGGTTGTCGGCCCTGCAATATACGACGGATCAAGAATGGGAGGAGGCACTAAGGCTATGTGGACGGTCCGAAGAAGGACTGCTGGCCAGAAAGAAAATTGGTCGAGACCAACCGTCCAAGCCCAAAATAGTCCAAGAGGTCAAAAGAGAAGACCGACGGGACTCTAAACCGAAACGACAAAGGAATACTAAACCTTTTGTCAAGGGAGGTGGAGGCCCACCACGAAAACGGAAAAGGGACGAGGAACTGGAGAAGCCAAGGAAAAGGTTGAGAGGTGCAACACAGACCACCCACACAAACTTCGACCAGGCCCATACCGGGATCCCACAGAGTGTGATAGACACTCGAAGGAAAGAAGGAGATTGCACACGTTGTGGAAAGAAAAACCACATCTATCAGACGTGTTGGGGAGATGCCCATATATCAGCAGCAACGGTCAACTCAAAACCGATGAAAATGGGAATTCAACGCGCAAGATCGGCTCCTGTAAAGTCTAAATTAGCTCGCAGAGTCGCAACCGTCCAGAATCCAGCCCGGGTAAATCAGATCTGGGAACTGGCGGACGACGAGGAACTGACCAAGGTCAGTTCATTGGCACCAACAGCGACGGCGATTGGGTATTCAGTGTCCTGACGGAGCTGGAATCGAAATGGGAATCCCGTTTGGCTGGGGTGTATTGGGTACCGACCACGATGGGGATCGGGTAGTCCATGTGCAACTACGCGAGTTGAAACTCAAAATGATCAAAGGGGCACGAAGCAAGTCTCTCCTTTCAGGATCAACACAAGTAAGCTCTAAGCGAAGGGACCACACGAGAGACTCATGAGCTCGAACACAAGGATCAATATATGGAGAGTCTTGATCGAAAGAGAGGATAGTTAACAGGCCCACATGGCCCGGGAGCCAACAGTACGAAGTCCCTCGAGTCACCTGGTGCTTGCCTGCTACCAGTGTGCAAGCAAGTTACTATACCGAAGCAGTTGGGACATAGCAATGCAAGATCGACCTGATAACAATACAAGACAGGAGGATAACAGACGCAGGCCATTCCACCTACCACACGAGTCTGAGTCGTATTATACGCATGTACTATCTTGCCTTCTGGCCAGGGTGTGGGATAGGGATGTACCGCTTTGGTGGGCAAAGCCCCTCTGAGGGAGCTGGACGGATAAACGGAAATCCTAAAGGGAAAGGGCTCGGTGAATACGGGAACCGCCACCCCAGGGGAGTTTAATGGCTAATAATTGCCCGAAAATCTGCTATGTGCCTAGGTCTGGCGTGTAGGGAGAAGGCATCCAGCCTGAAAACTGGTCATGCGCAATAGCGTATCGGTGAAATGCCGCTTAGTATGTAGACAAAGATTGTTAGAGCTAAAAGAGTTACTAGTTTGTCTGAGGAGACCTTAATGGTCGAAAATACGCGGGCGTAGTAACAAACATCTTGTTACCTGCACCCAGCAACAACGATGCCTAAACGAAAGAACCAAGGAAGTCTTATCCGGGCTAAGCGCATGGGGTTAGAAGCTCCAAAACCTAAACGATACAACTGTCGGGAGAGGATCACTTACTTCCATAGACACGATAAGCGATACAAAGTCAAAGTCTTGTTAGACTCGGGATCCAACGTATTCCTTATCAACTAGGACCTAGTTGAAGACCTTCGCGTTCCCTCTATAAAACGCAACAATGCAGTTGATATCTTAGGCTTTGACGGATCGTGAGCCGCCTCTGGAGGGAAGTTTTACACTCTCCCTATAAAATTGGAAATAGGAAAAAATCTACACATTTCAGAAGTGTTGTGTGAAGTGGCTAATGCAGGTCACTATGGAATGATAATCCCTTTGGGTTGGTGGCATCGTGATCACCCAGTGTCTCACATAGAAGATGAGGAAAATTGGACCTTCTCCGCAAAATGTTGCGAAACCTGCGTGGAAGAAGATGAAGGAATAGCGGATATGTTTGAATATGATTAATCCGTCGCTAGGGACCCTAATGCCTGCCGCATCGGAAGAATCGGAGCCATTGAAAATACGGTGGAACTCGTAGCATTACCGAAAGAATACTCGAATTATAAATATTTGTTTAAAGCCCAGGCGGCAGAAAAACTAGCTCCAAGACAAACATTCGATCACGAAATTAAACTGATTCCAGGATCAGCTCCCCCATGGGGGCCGATATATCCACTGTCCGAAAAACAGCTTGAGGCTTTAAGAGAATACTCGGAAACAAAGATCAAACAAGGAAAAATTACACGGAGCCAATCGCCCGCAGGTGCACCTATATGATTCGTACCTGAACCAGATGGTAGATTACGTCTAGTTGTGGATTATCGAAATCTGAATAAGATTACTATCCTCAACAAACATCCCCTGCCACTAATGTCTGCACTCAGAGATAGAGTAGCTGGCACAATGATCTTAATCAAGGTAGAGCTTAAGGACGGCTACCACCTGATTAGGATAAAAGAAGGGGATAATTGGAAGAAAGCGTTCCGTACGAGATACGGACACTACGAATATAAGGTTAAACCTTTTGGATTGGTTAACGCTCCGGCAACCTTCCAAGATATAATGAGCCAAGTTCTACTGGAATACTTGGACATCGGAGTTGTGTGTTACCTTGATGATATTCTCATCTACTCAAAGGATGAAAAAGAGCACATCGAAGCTGTAAAGAAAGTAATACAAAGACTATCAGACTTTCAGTTAGCGGTATCGCTAAAGAAATCGACCCTCCATGCCACGGAGGTGGAATTCTTGGGCTATATGGTGGCGGTCGATGGGGTGTCTATGAGCACCCGAAAGGTGGAATCCATAATGGTTTGGAAAGCGCCTAAGTCAGTTAGAGAAGTACAAGTCTTTATGGGGTTTGCTAACTTCTACCGACGATTTATAAAAAACCTCTCCGCTATTTGCAAGCCAATAACCAGGACATTGCAAGCAAATCCAGAGAATTTGAAATGGGGAATTGAACAAAACACTGCTTTCGAAGAGCTAAAGCACCGATTCACCACAGCCCCCATACTCCACCATTTTTTCCCAGAAAGAGAAACGGTGCTAGAAACGGATGCCAGCAATTTTGCACGCGACTGCGTCCTTTCTCAGTACTTTGAGAAAAGATTGCATCCCGTAGCTTTCCATTCCAGAAAATTAAACTGGGCGGAGCGCAATTATGAGATTCATGATAAAGAACTTCTCGCGATCCTAGAAGCTTTTAAAGAATGGAGACATTACTTGATGGGAACTGAGAAACCGATCACAGTCTTTACCGACCATGAGAACCTACAATACTTCCTCACCTCAAAAGTCTTGAGTGGCCGTCAAATTCGATGGGCCCAGAGGTTGGTAGAATACAATTTCCACATTGTATACGGACCGGGTACAAAGGGCGGAAAGCCTGATACATTAAGCAGATGGCCGCAGTACCCTCCAGAGGAGGGAGCTACACATCGCGAACAGAAAATCTTAAAAGAAGAAAATCTCTTGGAATCGCTAGTAGCGAGGGTAGGCGATGAAGGGGAAGACTGCGATGGAGAAAAGGATTTGGATCTGGAACCTGGAAGAGGTGGAAAGGAACCCGTGATAAGGGTCCAGAGATTGCGCAAAAAGGCATATTTGCCGACAAAAGGCTCAAGAATGGCGGCAGGGCATGACCTATATGCCATGGAAGATGACATTGTCCCGAAATATGGACCAGCATTAATAAGGGCGGGTATAGCCGTGGGGCTACCCGAAGGAACTTATGCAAGAGTTACTCCAAGAAGTGGATTAGCGGTCCGAAGCAGAATCTGTCCCGGCGTAGGAGTAATCGATGCTGATTACACCGCCGAACTCAAAGTCGTACTTTTCAACCATAAAGATGTGTACTGCCAAATATGAATGGGCGATCGCATAGCTCAATTAGTGGTAGAAAAGGTCAACACCTCGGACATAATGGAAGTCGAGGACTTGGAAGAAACGGAGCGAAGAACTACAGGATTCAGAAGCACCAGTATAGCGACAAGATCCTTGATCGTCAAGGAACAGGAACCAAGCATCAGTTACTTACAGGCATCGGCCAAAGACAACGAGCACTGGTACGATATCTCAGAAGTACCAGAGAAAGTCCCAATGTCAAATGCGATAATCCTGCAAAAAGGTATAAAGCAATTCAACCCTGAATTCTTGGACAAAATATAGACAGCTATCGGAACAGATGCAGCTTGGAGGCATCGGAGAGAAGAACTCATGAAGCTACGAGATAAAGGAAAGGATTTTCCCAAAGATTGGACCTTAACCGAAGATCTACTATATTATAAGGAAAGACTATTTGTACCTGACAGTCAGGCGCTATATACTAAAATTGCAAAAGGATGTCACGATGCAAAAATTGCAGGACTTTTCGGGCAAGAAAAAACTTTGGAAATAATCATGAGAGACATCTACTGGAAGGGACTTACAGCATGGGTCAACGACTACATATGCTCCTGCGATGAATGCCAACATAACAAATCACCCAGACACGCTAAGTATGGATTATTGCAACCACTGCATGTACCCTACGCAGCATGGGCATCTATCTCAGTGGACTTCATTACACAACTACCAGAGTCGCAAGGATGCACTCAGATAATAGTAGTAGTCGATCGATTCACAAAGATGGCACATTTCATCGAACTTCAGACAAAAGCTACGGCCAAGGATGTCGCAAACGCATTCCTGCAAGAAGTATGTAGGCTGCACGTCCTACCAACTGAAATTGTCACGGACATGGACTCCAAGTTTGCAGGAGAATTTTGGGAATCCCTTTGCAAGGCGCTGGAAATTAAGCGAAGAATGTCAACGGCATACCACCTCCAGACTGAGGGACAAACCGAACATACCAACCAAGTGCTGGAAGGATACCTGCGAAATTTTGTCAATTACAATCAGGATGACTGGTATCAGCTACTACCATTAGCTGAACATGCCTATATCAACTGCGGAACCAGCGCTCACGGGATGTCACCATTCTATGCAAACTACGGATTCCATCCACAGACAGAGTGGATGAAGGAGCGCGAAGCTCAAAACCCAGGAGCGACACTTTACGCAAACTGGATTAAGACGATACATGAACAAGCAAGAGGGTTACTAGAAAAGACACGAGAAGGGATGTCGAAATATTATGACCGGAAACCTCAACAACAGCCGGACTTCAAGAGCGGGAATAAAGTAATGTTAAACGCCAAAAACATGCGCGCCCGACGGAAATCCAAGAAGATAAGTCCCAAGCGATACGGTCGCTGTTAAATTATGAAAAGACGTGGATCCAGGGCATTTAAGCTCAACATATCCGATCGATGGAACATTCATCCCGTATTCCATGTCGCACTATTGGAACCCTATCGCGAGTCAATTCATGACAATCGTTAACAACCACCTAGAGAGCCGGAAGACATTGACGGCGATCTGCAATGGGAGGTTGAAAAAATTGTAAGAAGCGAGATTTGTTCTTACAGGAAACGAGTACGCGGCCGCTATCAGGAGAAGCGGGAATTGTGGTACTTCGTTAATTGGCAAGTGTATTCGGAAGATGAGAATACAGGGGAGCCCGCCGCCGGTATGGAAAATGGGGAGGAAGTTGTGGAGAATTTTCATTCTGAAAATCCAGACATACCAGGAAGGGCAGAAGTGAGATAGTGGGGAAAAGGTTTTCCTACCGTGGCCAAGTAAACGCGGAAGGTTTTTTACCCTGACCACACTGAGTCTTAAAATGTATTTAGAAGAAAAATAAAAATGGTTATAAAGGCATTCGAGGCGAAGCCTGGAAGGAGGGAGCTCATGTTAGGCATATGGAAATCCGAGACATGTGCACAGACCCACGGTAGGGTAACTGCGCACAGACCCTGCATTTCTCAGATTGCCAACTCCCCCCTCTGGCCCCCTTATGGGGCCCGCACGTCATTAGCGAGATTTCAAGAGTGGCGTCCCATAACTAAAATGTCATATCAATGAAGCCCACTTCATAACACCATATAGGTCGCCGCCATCCGTCCGACCGCATGCTGTTCGCGGGATATATGAGAGGGGACCTGTGGCGACATCTGGGAAGCGGAAGGGAGGAAATCCGTTCGAGGCGCATTGAGATAGTGGGCTTCAAGATTGGGCTTCCTAAACTATGGGCCAAAGGTGACGGGACATTTTCGGAGAAATACTCTAGGAGGATATCCCAGTTGTGAAAGCTATTAGGGGTATACCGAGTCCACCTATACACTTCTGAGATCAGCTATAGGTTGGTTGGTCTTAGTAATAGGACCCCTCTATGGAGGCCGGCGGACCAAGGGGAAGCAAGCTCAGAAAGGAAGACCTAGATAAGCCGGAGACCCTTAAGACGCTGACACGTTGGACTCGCACTTGCGATTGGCACCAGGTGGCCCGGTATGAACCTGATCACTTTATGACCGAATAGACGACTGGACGATAGTCAATTAGTCTAAAGTCATATAAAAAGTTTATGCGCACATCTAAGTTAGAGGCGGCTGTTTGGTATAACAACTAGCGCAGTCATCTCAACAGAGGAATACTATTCCGAGTCCGCGAAAGGGTGTGATAAGTTTCAGGGTCAGATGGTGTTCGCACTGATAAGATTCTGGACGTTTCCGTATTAAAACCAGAGCGGTACTTTGCAGGCATAGTAGTTAAAAGTGGTCCGCGAACACTCAGACGCGGGATATAAATATCGAAGTGCCTCCCGCGCTTTACAGACATCATCAAGCAACGGAGAAGAGATCTTATCAATATAAAATTGTTTACCTTATAAATGTTTACCTTACTTTTATTTTATCAAGACGAGCCTTCCTCGACAGATTCTCCGAACAAAGATTTGGCCTTCGTCACTCGGTTATATACTTGCGTTTGCCGTCCGCCTAACAGAACTATAGATATGACTCAAGATATGAAACGGTAAAATATGACATATCAGCATTAATAATTGAGACAAGTGATATGCAACAACTCAATGACATACTGCGAGAAGAAATAAATCATGCACAAGAATAGCAAAAAGAATATGCTAATCGTCACCGAAAACTCAATCCCAACCTCCAAGTCAACGACAACGTATGGTTGATACCAAGGATTATACGAACCACATGATCTTTGAGGAAACTAGCCTACAAGAAACTAAGACTATTCAAGATCATCAAACACATAGGACTACCAGCATATAAACACAACCTCCCATATTCAATGAACAACACTCACCCAACATTCCACATCAGCCTCCTTGAACAATACCAAGGCAATACCATTCTCTATCAGAAGAAACGACTACTACCACCTATCAAAGTTAAAGGGGAAGATGAATACGAACTTGACGAGATCATAAACTCTCATCTCTTCTGCAAGAAACTTGAATACCGGACGATGTGGATCAGTTATCCTCTAGAGGATAATCAAGAGTAGTACCAAGCTACTAACTTCACCAATGTACCAGATGCTATCGATCTCTTGTACAAGAATTACCCTGACAAGCCCAGTCCTCAGCCCGATAGACAATAGAGTCTGGGTCAAAGAAGAAATCAATGATAATGATTTGGTCCAAATAGTAGACCAACCAATCAACAAGACAAAGTAGGTGAAGGAAGAGAAAGCATGATCATCTATGTCATAGACATGATGTTACAACAACTGATGTCCAGTATACTATACAGAAAAGATGGAGACAAACTATTTCCCCTGGAACAACATTGAATGTCACCCACATTACCCCTGTTGACAGAAAAGGTTTTGCGGACAAAGCCAAGGAGAGATGGGGGTAAAATATCTCAAAGGTCTATTGTGCAAAAGAAAAAGACCCAACACCATGGCTGGGCTCATCGGCAACCTAACTGGATACAAGCGAGAACTCGCAGCAAGGTATGCTCAAGTCAGGGGAGAATATAACGAATATCAAGATCGCTGGAAGACTCTATAAAGGACAGGCATTAACGTGAGAACAGAAGACAAAGGAATGAGAGAGAAAAAGCTTGCAGCTAGCATGAGCATCAATGGCTCAGCAGGTAAGGGCAAGTTTGGCAGAATACAAGGTTGGGAAGTTGGACTCCTAACTAAAGAGGAGAAATGCGAAGATATGTTGGTTGGAAAACCTATAAAAAGAAACCAAGAAATGGATATGTCAGATTCAACATAATATCCTTCACTTAGCAGGAGATGAAGAGGAGTACATGCTGCCTCTGGCCACAAGGAACTTAGGCCATGGGGGGAAGAGAAGCTAATATCACAATTCAAGTTTATCAAGAGTGGAAGGAAACGTTGGTACTATGACGAGGATATTCGTTATAAGGTTTCATTTGTTATATTATGATTTCACACACATAACCTATTTAAAAGTCATGGGGGCTGGGCACAAGACCAAGTGGCCTACACACTATAGTTTACGATGATACACCTGACCTATTAAGAGGTCACGGCAGCTATGCACATGACCAAGAGCACTGTGCAGGGGAATATATTATTTCATGTACATGACCAATCACGAAGTCATGTGGCTTACACACATGACCAATGTTAAGGTCATATGACTTATATGTTACGCAAGTACATGAGTCATGATTGCAACTCATAGTTATTTTGATTTGTAAGCAAGTTGGGTGAAGAACTATATAAGGACGCCACGGAGGCTTGATAGTTAGTTCTTCACAGAACTACCTATTATACTTTCCTACCTTTGCACACTCCATAATGTAAGGTGGTCTTCGCGATTAATACTCTATATTCCAGTTGATGATATTACTTTATTCATTGGAGTCTTTGAAGTTTTCATCGTTTGGCGGTTCATTAGAACGTTGTTTTCGCGTAGAAGGCCTTCACAGTGAGATATCCATGTCTTGGTCCCAGTAATCTGTATTGGTCATTTGGGTGAGGATGGTTTCCTCTTCGGTTGCCTTTTTCTCTACATATACCCTCCCTGCCAGTATTTCCAGGATGTCATCCCTCTTTCAGGAAGACCTCCTCTCGTCTTCAGTTGTGTCAGCTACATGCAAGGCTGCCGACTCTGCCCCCGTGCCCACTCCTGTTTCTGAGGTTCCTCTTAGCCTCACTTTGATTGTTACAAGGTCTTATACTCTTCCTAGAAGAGACAGTGCTTTTCTACAATTTTCCTATACTAAACGTTGCCACAACGCTATGTCAACTGACTTGGATGCTTTGGTGAGGGTGACCATTACCACGGTCACACCTACTAGAATAAAAGATGTAGAGTTTTCGGTACACACCTGCTTGGTCGGGTATGGTTACTCAGACCAATACAGATTGGATAAGGACTCGACTACAGAGCTCCTTGTCCAATACTACTCTGACTGTTGCTCAATCTACACAACATCAATCACACCCTCCCCTCCATCCGACTCTCTGGCTATCATACCTGAGACTCATCTCCAACCTGCCTAACGCGACTCGACAGCTACCACAGTTGAGACCAGCTTCTGGTCAATCTCCCTCCCTCTGCCAGATCCTGTCGCGAGTGTATTGGCCCAGGTACCTGCCAAAACCATTGGCCAAACTCCTATACCACCTAGAGGTGCAACCTCTGTTACCTCCATCCCGTCGTTCCTCTCAGACCTCTCATCTGGTGAAACAGCCCTGTATGGTATAAAGTTGAAGTTGGACCAATCTTCGGATAAAACCTTTGTCTCCCGTGGCAAGGCCCATGCCCTGTCACTATCACCAGGGAGAGATTTAGCGAGCCATGTATGGCTGTGCCTACCCAGAACCAGGGGAAGAAGAATATTGTTCTAGCTACTCTCCTGCCCAATACCACCACCCTTTCTAGCCAACCATAGGTTCCCCTTTCCACCTTCGGAAAGTGGTTGGCCCCACAACTCCGCTCCTCAGTTTCAGACATATCAACGTTTGAGTCCACTCCCCACTGCTTTCTACTCCACCTCACAGCTGATGTGGCACCATCTTTGGGACTCATCGTAAGGGACACCCCCATAGCCCTTGATGAAGAATGGAACTCAGAAGTAACTGGCTTGAGAGACAGTAAATATACAGCCTCTCCAGTTGTGATGGCGGACTCCCCTACACCTGAATTTCCCCCTCCATTGCTTTCATCTGCTGCTGGCCCCTTTGAAGGACTGGACATGCCCCTGTCCGATATACTAGACCTCAGTAGTCAGGTACCAGCAACTCCACTAGAAGTGGCGCCGTGGCATGGATGTGGCTTAGCGAGGAAGAGCTTTTCACATAACTCATAGTTATGAGTCATAAGTATGTTATGTTTCGCACATGACCTTATTAGAGGTCATGGGTTTCGCACATATGACCACTTTGGTCATATGATATGGTTCTTATGATATGTTATGTTTCACACATGACCGCATTTAGAGGTAATAGGTTTTACGCATATGACCATTTTGGTCATATGACTAGTTTATGATGTTTTTAATATAACTCACAGTTGTGAGTCATATGGGGCACGTGACTTAAAGTATGAGTTACAAGGGCGTGAAGGGCAACTTTATAAGGAGGTCACTAGGACCGAGTAGATCGGCCCCCCCCCCGCCCCTGCGTGGACGAAGACTGACTGGCTCTCCCTTGAGGATGGGATTAAGGCCATGAGAGTCGACCCCCCTCCCCCCCTCTTCAGACCCCACACCTTCTCGACCTGGTTCGACACGGCCCTAGCCAGATTTAGGACCGTCCTTACACTACACACCCCCGAAAGGAAACCCTTCCCCAGATCCAAGCCCTAGTGGACCCCCAACCGCGCAGCACAGAGTGCTACCGTTCACTCAACAGTTCGGTCGGCACCTCGAGACCCACTACCCTTGTCGAGACCCACTCCCCTCGTCGTAGCAGCGGTACAAAAAAGCCTGCCTTTTATACTTCAAGGCCATCAAGCGGGCCAAGACCGACTATTGGAACAATTTCCTGAAAACTGCCACTCCCCAGACACTCGGGACTGCGAAACGCTATGCCTTCGGAAGGCCTCCAGATAGATTCCCACAAATACCCGGGGCCAAAAACCCCATGGACATAAATACAGCCCTTTTCTCATGCTTCTTCCTGGAGAAGCAGTCTTCGAACCCGCCAGCAATTATATGGGAGTTCAAGGATGTTCCTACACTGTCAGGGGAGAAAATTACAGTCGCCTTCCGGAATTCCTCCTTGTCCTCTGCACCCGGCCCCGACCAGATCCCATACTCTGTCTGGAAGAGGGTCCACAGATTAAACTCAAGCATCCTTCCCAACATCCTCTGCCCTCTTCTCCGGTATGAACACCATCCCCGCTCCCTGAAATGAACAAACGGGATAGTCCTCGACAAGCCAGGTAAGGCCTCTTACAACTCTCCGGCGTCATTCCGTATCATCGTCCTCCGCGAGACCATTTCCAAGATTCCAGAAAGGGTTATCGCTGCCCGCCTCTCTGCCCTCGCCCAATTCCTGGCCCTCCTGTTCCCCCACCAAACTGGTTTCCTTCCTGGTCAGAGTACCTTTGACGCAGCGGCAACCCTCTCTCGCGAGGTTTAGCTTTTTATGCTCCCCAAGCTCAAGGTCTCAGCCCTCTTCCTCGACATCAAGGGAGGCTTTGACAATGTCTTGGCCCCTATACTCTGCAACAGGCTCGCCGCCAAGGTGGTCAACCCATACATGGTCTCGTAGATCCGGTCCTTCCTCCACGGCCGCTCCTGCTGCCTGGTCTTCTAGGAGGCCCCCCAGGTCTTTTGACTGGTCTCTGTTGGCACCCCTCAGGGGTCTCCAATCTCCCCCCTCCTGTTTGTGATCTACATGTCCTCCCTGCATTTCTAGGTCTCTCGGGACCTCATGCTCTGCTACGTGGATGACTTTGCTGTCGCGGTTGCCTCTGGCTCGTACCGCCGGAATGTCCAGAGGCTACAAGGTATCACTATGGGGCTACTGGCGAAAGCCGGAAAGCTGGGGGTGGCATTTTCGATCGCGAAGACAGAGCTCATGCACTGGGTTACCTCAGCACAGAGGGTCCATCCTCCTGCGATCCATGTCATGATAGCCGGGCACCTTTTCCATCCCTCCAAACTGATACGTTGGCTTAGAAATTGGTTCGAGCCCTCATCTACCTCCTGCACCAAAGGAACTACCTCCTACTTCACGAGAAGGCTTGGCTTGGCCCAAGGGGCCTTTGCAACGATCAAGCGACTTTTCAGGCCCAGCAAGAATCTCTCCCCCTTTCTCTGCCACCAACTGGCGTCCTCTCTCATCTCCCCCATCCTCCTCTACAGGGCGGACCTTTTCTCACCAAGCCTCACCCTCCTGGATAGGATGTCCGTTTTTTGGAGGTCTGTCCAGAGATGGGTTACAAACTGCTTTTCATCTACTCCGGTTGGCATCCTGGTGTGTGAATTGACCCTACCCCCACTCCCACACCTATTTCTCCACCGACAAAGGCTGGCAGCCGTCAGGCTTGTTTACCTCCCACCTGAAGCCAACCCGGCGACCGCTAGGCCACATCTGTCCTTTCCCACCTCCGCCCCCTTTCGGGCTCAGGACGACCACCCCTAGTACACTAGGGGTCGGACGTCCGTCTACTCCCCATTCCTATGGAAGACCGCTCCTCCCTGTTCCCCCATTGGGAGACATCTCCTGCTAGGCGCAATTGCCCACAGGACCGTCCAATTCATTAATTCCTCAGGCCCAGTTCCTGTGGCCTCCCCGAGTCTCCTTCCTCCCAACCAAATTCACTTGGCGGTGGGGACCCCGTCTTACCAGTCAGTCAAGCTACCACTGCAGAATGCTCTCCTTTGGGACTGGTCCACACAGTTTCCCCCCCCGCCCTACTACTCCTACGCCACTTCTCTTAGGCCCCATCCCTTCATGAGGTTAGGGAGATTCATAGCAGGCAGGATCCATCAGATGCGTTCGGGCCAGGGCTACCTCGCTGCCCACCCCTCCTGGTTCACTGACGATCTCTCCCCCCTCTATCCCTATTGTGAGGAGGAAGAGGAGGACTTCGCTCATGCTATCCTATACTGCGAGTCTCGCAAGGAGCCTCATGAGCGCCACCTCCGGGAGCTTACGGACATCGGCAGCGACAGCCATCTATGGACTAACATGGACTCCCTCCACTCGCTGGCGAGATACCTGAACGTAACCGCTACAGGCTTGCCTCCCGGCATTCTGCCTGCATGCTGGGACCCCCCACTAGCTTCCGCCTCCATCAATGACGGCCTCCCGATTTATGGAATTGCGCCCTGAACATAGGCGCACGCCCTCCGCTTCACTCGGACTGTCCGTTGCTTTTAGTTTCCTTTTGGGTAACCGGTTGGATTTATTTTTTGTTTTGAGATTTGTACTTTCCTGCTTTAGTTCTTTGGGATTTCGTGTTGGCTATCGGACACTTTTTCTTTCTTTTTTCTCTTTTTTTTTTTAAATCATATATTGCTTGTTAGGTACAAGAACTTGCATGCCGCGTAAGCTATGGCAAAAAGAAAACTTTAATTCCAAACAAACAAACAAAAGAAACCATCGGCTCAAATCTCCAAAAAAGACCAATCCGTCGCAAGCACCTCAAACAGTGACCACTTAAACTAGTAAAGAAAAATCAACAAACTTTCAACGTAAAAAAACATAAAAATTCATCAACAACAGTATGGCACTCAAAGCAGGGCAGCGGGGGGAGGTAGGCCCTTCTGAGGGGGTGAGAGTGGCCTAATCGGCGGCATGGCTGATGGCAATCCGGTACCAGTAGTTCAGATGTAGTTTGCGAGGCCAATGATGGCAGCAGTTGAGTACCAAATTGGTGAGCCTTGGCCAATGTCGGAAACTCCATGGAGGTAGAGCGCCCTCTTATCAGCCTTAGCGGGGCATTGAAGTATTGCGTGTGTGAACCTCTCCTCGTCCTCCTCACAAAAGGTGCATAGGGTGGAGGACTGGGGGTTATCCCAGGAGTGGTGCGCGGCCAGGTAGCTTTTCCCGGCCCTGCCTTGGTGTATGCGCCCCGCGGTAAAGCAATCGAGACCCATAAAGGCGTGTGTGGCTTTAGCGTGACCTTGTATGGATAGTAGCGTAGGGGTGAGGCCTGGTGTGTCCAGTCTTCCAGGAGTCTGTTCCGCAGTGAGGCCGTGAGACCTTTGTAGTTCGATGGAATGGGAGGAAGCGGAGCCGGCTCCGGTTCCAAGGCCGGGTAGGCAGGTGGGCACATTGTGGTTTGTCTCATGGCCTGCAGCAGGAGGTGCGCCAGCGAGTCAATGGGTAGGTGCCTCCTCATGGGTTGTTTAACTTTGTATTGGCGCCAGCCCAGTGGGATGTAGTTCTGGGTTCTCCCCTTGAGCAACTTCCTGTGTACGGATCTGTCTGGGTGGGAGGTGTAAGAGGGGAAGTATGGGGGAAGCCTAGCTGACGCTGGGTTGTAGGCAGGGGAGGAGCAGGTTAAGCGAAGCGCCGACATCCTTCTGTGGTGGGAGATCAACAGATCTAGGGGAGGGAGGTATGCCTCAATAGCCAGAATGGTCGTTGGGGTTGAGCTGAAGCAGTTCGTAACCCATCTCATGACCTTGTTCCACAGGACCGACATCCTGTCCGTGGTGGCGAGTGTTGGTATGTTGGCTATCAGACACAACCAGGAGGATTTTATTGTTTGGTGCGATTATTTCTTTTGTTGTTGCGAGTTTTTGAGATTAAGGTTTTTCTTTATGCCATAGCTAGCACTGCATGCAAGTTCTTGTACCGTAAACAAAGAATATTTGAAGATAAAGAAAAAAAAAAAAAAGAAAAAAAGACCCAGTAGATAGGCCACGCTCCGCTTCCTCTATTTCCCCCCCCCTACATTCCTTCCTCAGTTTCAACACCATCAGCGTCCGGTGTGCCAATACCTTCGCACTATCCTAGAGACTATCAGGCAGAGGCCTCCCTGTTATGACAGGAATGGCTTCAGTTCACCTCCCCCCCCTCTGAGCACTCTTCCGTGTAGGGTGTCCGCCCCCATGTCTCCCTTCTTCTTGAACTCCTTGAGAGGTCCTTGATGGACGCAGGAATTTCCAACCAACTCATCCCACCCGTTAGTTCTGTGGAGCTTGACGACCTATCCGGCGGAGAAGCCATCATCCTCCCCCTCCTCTGCACATCACTTTTGGCGTCCAGGTCTATCTCCGCTCAGGTTGATGGACTGCCCCGCCAAGTCGCCCGCATTTCAGGACAAATCGAAAAACTCTGCTCCCGTAGGAAGAAGCCCCAGCGTCCTCCTCCTTCCCCCAGCCAAAATGACGCGACGGCAGCGTCACTCTCCACCCTCCAACTGTCGGTTAGAGACCTTGCTTCCCAGCTGACCACCCCCCTTCCCCAACTACCTTGCCACTAACAACTTCAACCCCAACTCCCGATGCCTGTAGCGCCCGTCACCCACACAGCTCAGGCAGCTCCTTCCCGAAAGGGTAAGGAGATCGCTGCCTCACTCCACACCGCTACCCTCACCGATGTGTTGAACCCCCCCTAAGAAGGTGGGGGCAACACGGACATACCCTGCTACAGCACAAAAGACTAGAAATGGTGCGGCTATCCGGCCGCGTATGCGGCAAAATTCCCGCGCTCCTGGGAGCCCCTGACGTACAGGGAAGGGAAGTACCCCCCCCTCTCGGAGTTCCACCCTGTTCCACGAACGTCGGCTCTGTCCGACCCCTCCTCCTACACTCAGGCGGCTTCCGCTGGGCAGAAGAAGAAGGGAAATGCGAATAAAGCTAAGAATTCCCCCTCGGCTGCCCAGGTGGCATCTGGCTTGGCACCCTCGATCGCCTCAAAAGGTCCCAGGAGCCTCCCTGCTGCTGAGAGAAGATTTTTCGCTCCCAGGTGCTCCCCCTTCCCCAACCCCTAGTCCGAACACCTTGCTGCCTCCTTTCCTGACATTGCTGCCTCCATCCTCCGCGAAGCTGGCTGCACTCTTCCCCTATCCTTCTCTGCCCGTGTCAACGACAGAAGAGTAGTAACCCTTTTTGCTCTCCCCCTATTTGTCCCCTCAACTACATACACACCATATTACGAAGCCTCCACTGCCAACTTGAACCAGTCCTTCCCGATACGTTATGCCCCGTGGCTCCCTTTTCGCCCAGCCCCCAACGAAGTCCAACTGGCAATTGATTCCCTCCCAATCGCGTACCTCCCGGAAGACGACGCAGACCTCCTACAATCTCCCAGCCACACCATCCTGAACATTAAGAACGTCCAGGTCCTCTCCCCCCGCTACCTGAACCCCGACCGTGACTACAGAGTCCTCAAAAGGCGACCTCAGCGGTTGTGACTGTCACTCCTGAAAATTAGGCCACAATGTTGGGCAACACTTACCTTTTCTCCTCTCGATGCAAGGTCGGGAGAGCATACTCGGCTAACTGCCTCAATCAATGCCGTAACTGCTGGGAGTACGGTCACCACTCAGCTAGATGCAAGGTTGACCACCCAGTCTGCCCAATCTGTGTATTATCACACAGAAAACAGACACATAGGTGCCAGAACCCCACCTGCCCTAAGGGTGGTAATCTCAGAGCTGTTGTCGACTGCTGCCCCACCTCCCACTGAACGTGCGCCGTCTGCAAAGGCAAGCACCCCGCCCTCGCTAGAGAGTGTCCATTGAGACCTCCCCCTCCTCCTCCCCTTGGCGAGTCCCCTCCAGCGATGAATGAGGAAGCTATGGATACGACGAATGACTCCGGCGAGGGTCCTTCAACTGGCTGACCATCCCTCATTCCCCCCTTTTCTCTTGAAACACCTCGACCTAAGTGTGGTGATGCCCCCCCAACACGTCACCACATTCCTGCCCCAAAACCCCAAGGAGGTCCACTGCCGATCCCCATATGGCAGGAATCTCCCACTCCTCTCCCCCAGCATGAGACGTCGGAAGGCGTGTAATGGTTGGTCACACCTCTCCTGTGAGTTCCGCGCAGGCGACGGACTCCCGTAACCCGATATCCGTTCTACAACACAATTGCTTGGGAAGCTGGGATGTGTTTCTTTCCCTTTTTAATTCATTTTCTTTGTTGGATCACCTCCCTACCCTTGTTGCCCTCCAAGACTGCCCTCTACACAGGAACAGACCTCCGTCGTTCCCCAGGTTCAAACCCTTTTTACCCCCTTGCCCCACTGGAGGCAAGCCCAGAGTGGCCTGCTACCTCCACCTCTCTACCACTCAACAGTTTTCAGTCCTCCCTGTCTTTACAGGATCTAGGGACTGGATGGCCGTTGACTCGCACTCCCCCATTGGCTTCTTTGATTCCTTTGTTACCAAGTTCCGGGTTTTGAACCTCTACAGTACGTGGGATGAGTACCCCTTTCGCCGAACCGTCCCTCCGGAGGCTGCTTGCCCCCACACCCCTACGCCCACGCTGGTTGTCGGATATTTCAACATCCACCACCCCTCAGTGGACCCTGGGCATCTTTTCTCGATTTCAGACCTGGGCGCCTCAGCCCCTTACTTTGAAAGAGCTGCAGAAGAGGGTTTCTGCCTCTTAAACACCACTGGTATACTTACTTACTTCCCGTTTGACCCCGGGCTACGCCCCTTGGTCATTGACCTTGCATTTGCCAACTCCTCTCAGTCCTCCAACCTTCAGTCATGGGACACCCCACTGCCTTTAACGGGGTCTAACCATGTCCCCATCCTCATAATGCTCTCACCGCCGTTGGCTCGCCCTCTCCCCCCTGCTCCTGCGTAGACGAAGACCCACTGGCCCTCCCTTGAGGATGTTATCAAAGCCATGAGATTCGACCCCCCTCCCCCCCTCCCCATGCCCCACACCTTCTCAACCTGGTTCGACACTGCCCTTGGCAGACTTGGGGCCGTCCTCAGACTACACACTCCGGACAAAAGTCCCACCCCCAGATCCAAGCCCTGGTGGACCCCGGATCTCACAGCACAAAGAGCTGCCTTTCACTTAACAGTTCGATCGTCGTGAAGGGATCTGCTCCCCTCGTCAAAGCAGCGATGCAAAGAAGCCCGCCTCTTATACTTCAAGGCCATAAAGAAAGCCAGGACCGTTTACTGGAACCATTTCCTGAAAACAGCCGCTCCTCAGATACTCGGGACTGCGAAATGCTATGCCTTGGGTAGACCTCCGGACTGATTTCCACTGATACCCAGGGCTGAAAGCCCCATGGACATAAACACAGCCCTCCTCTCCCACTTCTTCCCAGAGAAACAGTCAACGAACCCGCCAGCAATTATGCGGGAGTTCAAGGATGCTCCGCCACTGTTCGTAGAAGAAATAACAGCCGCCCTCCGGAATTCCTGCTGGTCCTCCACACACGGCCCCAACCAGATAGCATACTCTGTCTGGAGGAGGGTCCACACGTTGAACCCAACCATCCTTCCATCCATCCTCGGCCCTCTTGTCTGGTATGGACACCGTCTTCCCTCCCTGAAGAAAGCAAATGGGATTGTCCTCGACAAGTCAGGAAAGCCCTCCTACGGCACACCGGCGTTATTTCGCATCCTCGTCCTCCTCGAGACCATTTCCAAGATCCTGGAAAGTGTTATGGCCACCCACCTCTCTGCCCTCGCCCGGTTCCCTGGCCTCCTGTCCCCCCACAAAAGTGGTTCCCTACCCAGTTTGTGTGACTGCGATGCAGCGGCAATCCAGTCTCATGCGGTTCAGCTTTTTATATGCCCCAAACTTAAGGTCTCAACCCTCTTCCACGACATCAAAGGGGGCTTTCACAATGTCTCGGCCCCCATACCCTGTGACAGGCTCGCCACTAAGGCGGTCAACCCGTACATGGTCTCGTGGATCTGGTCCTTCCTCCACGGCCACTCCTGCCGCCTGGTTTTCCCAGGGGCCCCCAAGTTTTTTCCCCAGTCTCTGTTGGCACCCCCCAAGTGCCTCCGATCTCCCCCCTCCTGTTTGTAATCTACGTCTCCTGCCTGCACTTTGCGGTCCCTAGGGGCCTAATCCTCTCCTACATGGACGACTTTGCTGCCACGATCGTATGTGGCTCATATTGCCAGAACGTCCAGAGGCTACAGGGCATCACCAAGGCACTCCAGGTGAAGGCTGGGAGGCTAGGGGTGGCCTTCTCGATCCCGAAGACAGAACTCATACACTGGGTAATACCAGCACAAAAGGTCCTTCCCCCGTGATCCCTGTCTTGATAGACGGGCACCTCTTCCGTTCCTCCAAGCTGATATGGTGGCTTCGATACTGGTTCGAGCCCTCATCTACCTCCTACAACAAAGGCACTACCTTCCACTTCACTAGATGGCTCGACTTGGCCCAGGTAGCCTTCACAACGATCAAACGGGTTTCCAGGCCTGGCAAGGGTCGCTCCCCCTCTCTCTGCTACCAACTGACGTCCTCCCTCATCCCCCCATCCTCCTCTACTGGGCAGACCTCTTCTCTGCGTGCCTCACCCTCCTGGACAGGATGTCCATCTATTGGAGGTCTGTCCAGAGATGAGTTACAAACTGCGTTTCATCTACTCCGCTTGGCATCCTGGCATGTGAATCGGCCCTGCCCCCCTTCCCGCTTCTGGTTCTCCACCAACATTGGCTGCCGGCGGTCCGGCTTGTTTGCCTCCCCCCTGAAGCCAACCCGGCAACGCCTAGACTACACCCGTCCTTTCCTACCTCCTTCCTCTTTCGGGCTCTGGAAAACAACGGCAGATACACTAGGGGTCTGACGTCTGTCTACACCCCACTTCTCTGGAAATCTGCTCCTCCCTGTCCTCCCATATGGAAGCATCTTCCGTTGGACACCATTGCCCACAGGACAATCCAATTAATTAATCCCTCAGCCCCCGTTCCAGTGGCCTCCCCTGACCTCCTTCCGCCCGACCAGCTTCCTTTAGTGGTGGGGACCCCGTCTTACCAAGCGGTCAAGCTGAGACTGCGAAATGCTCTCCTTCGGGACTGGTCCACACTGTTTCCCCCCCCACCCTACTAGCCCTATGCCGCATCCCTTAGACCCCATCCTTTCATGGGATTAGGGAGATTCATAGCGGGCAAGATCCATCAGATGCGTTCGGGCAAGTGCTATCTCACTGCCCATCCCTCCTGGTTCACTGACTGCCCCTCCCCCCTCTGTCCTTATTGTGAGGTGGAAGAGGAGGACTTCGCTCATGCTATCCTATACTGCGAGTCTCGCAAGGAGCCTCATGAGGGCCACCTCTGGGGGCTCACAGACGTTGGCAGAGACAGCCCTCTATAGACCAACAAAGACTCCCTCCACTACCTGGCGAGGTGCCTGAATGTCACCGCCACAGGTTTCCCTTCTGGCATGTCACCTGCATGCTGGGACCCCCCACTCGCACCCGCTTCCACTGATGAGGGTCTCCCCATTTGCGGTTTCGCGCTCTGAGCATGGGCGCTCGCCTCCCGCTTCACTCCGACCGGCAGTTGTTTTTTCTTCTTTATTGTGCGGGAGTTATTTTTCGCTATGAGTTTCGTACTTTGCTACTTTAGTTCCCGGGGATTTCGTGTCGGCTATCGGACACTACTAGGAGGATTTTATAACTTGATGCAATTATTTCTTTTGTAGTGGCGAGTTTTTGAGATTAAGGTTTCTCTTTACGCCATAGCTAGCGCTGCACGCAAGTTCTTGTACCGTAAACAAAGAATATATGAAGATAAAAAAAAAATGAGATAAAAAAAAGAAGAGAAAAAAAGGAACGGAAAAGACGGAGTAGATAGGTTATCCTCCATCTCCTCTGTTTTCCTCGTGCTTGAAATCAACCCTCAACGCTTGGAGTTCACGAACCATCCACCCCGCCTGCCCTCCCATGATGGCTTCGGCCTACGAGTGACGGCCATTTCCATCCTTTCCTAACTGCCCTCTTTCGCATTTCTAAGCGACTGGGCTTTCCTTCCTCTGGGTGCCGGTACGCCTTTCGCGCTGCCCGTTTTCGCCCGTCTCCTCGCTTAGCGAGGCCCCTCCATACGGTCGGTGACCGTTCGCTTCCCATGCTTCAGACGGCTGGGAATACGGTTTGCGGTATGCGAGGAATCTTCCACAGGCCCCCGGGTTGATCTCGCCCCTCCCCGTAGTCGGTTTAAGCGGTGGTATCCCATCCACTAACTGACGCAATCTCACTGAGAACAAGGGCCTACACGAGAGACACGGTAAGATGCGTGCCTTCTGCTACTGGGGACCGCCTAGTCAGACACGAACACGATTACCGAGAGTTTACACAGTCGCGTTTAGTTTCCCCGCTGTTCCGGCGGCTGGATCGGTTTGCACCCTACTGCTACATCCTTACTCGCCATGCATTCTACTGCTCCACCCTCTTTTGCCATCACCCACAGGCGGCCCATTTCCTCAGTTGCGTTGCGTTCCGGGATAACTTCTACAGTTTCTGCTGCCAGAGTGTATACCTGGCATGGTTGTTGCCGGATTTCTGGTGCTGTTTTTCTTTGGTTCTTTTCTGTGTTGTTCCGTGTGGTTACCTTCCTATGTTTTCCTGATTGTCCTTAGTTAGGCTTCTCCTATTCTCTGAGTTGACTTGCGCGGTAGGGATGGGTTTTTCTTTGGGGTGAGATGTGCGGTTAGGTCCATACCAGAGGGTCCTAGGGATACGGTTGGGCCAGGCGGAAGCAGGAATGGTGATTGTTTATGCCATAACTAGTGTTGCATGCAAGTTCTTGTACTCAAATAACAACGAATACATGCTGATAAAAAAAAAAAGAGGAAAAAAAATAAAAAAAGACTGTGTAGATAGGCCCTTTATGGGTTTGGGGAGATTCATCGTGGGTAGGCTCCACCAAATACGCTCGGGCAAGAGCTACCTCGCTGCCCACCCCTCCTGGTTCACCGACGACCCCTCCCCCCTCTGCCCTTACGGCGAGGAGGATGAGCAAGACTTCGCTCATGCAATCCTACACTACGCGTCTTGCAAGGAGCCTCGTGAGCACCACCTCCGGGGGCTCACGGACGTTGGCAGAGACAGCCCACTATGGACCAACACAGACTCCCTCCACTCCTTGGCGAAGTACCTCAAAGTGACTGCCACTGGCTTTCCCCCTTGCATGCCGCCTGCAGACTGGGACCCCCCCTCAGAGACCTGTCCCCACGACACCGGTCTCCCATTTCACGGCTTCAGGCGCTGAGTTGCGACACCCACCTTACGATCTGATCCGCCCTCCAGTTACTCCTTTTTGGATCACCAGTTGGTTTTACTTTTCGCCATGATTTCTGTATTTGTTTGCTTTAGTTCCTTGGGATTTCGTGTCAGCTATCGGACACCTTTAGGAGGATTTTACATGTTGGTGCAAGTTGTTTCCTTTCTTATTGCGTGTTTGAAATTGAGGTTTTGTTTATGCTATAGCTAGCACTGCATGCAAGTTCTTGTACCGTAAAACAATGAATACATGATGATAAAAGAAAAGGAAAAAAAGGGAAAAAGACTGCAAAGATAGGCCATCCTCCGTCTCCTCTATTTTCCTCGCGCTTGAAAACAATCCTCAATGCTTGGAGTTCACGAACCACCCACCCTCCCATCTGCTCCCGCGATGGCTTCAGCCTAGGAGTGACGGCCATTTCCCCACTCCCCGCACTGCCCTCTTCTGCTTTCTCCAGACGTCAGCGCTTTCCTTCCTTTTGGTGCAGGTATGCCTCTCGGGCTGCCCATTCTCTCCCCCTTCCTCGCTTAACGAGGCCCCACCATACGGTCGGTGACCATTCGCTTCCTATAATTCAGACAGCTGGGAACATGGTTTGCTGTATGCGAGACCTCTTCACCAGGCCGGCGGGTTGATCTTGCCCCTCCCCATTGTCGGTTTAAGCTGTGGTATCCTATCCACTAAGTGACGCTATCTCTCTGAGATCAAGGGACTACATGAGAGACGCGGTAAAATGCTTGCCTTTTATTACTGCGGAGCGCCTAGTCAGACACGAACACAATTACAGAGAGTCAACATGGTCGCGTTCGGCTTCCACCCTGTTCCGGCGGCTGGATCGGCTTGCACCCTACTGCTACACCCCTGCTCGGCATGCACCCTACTGCTCTACCCTCTTCTGCCGTCCCCCACAGGCGGCCCATTTTCTCGGTTACCTTGCGTTCCGGGGAGACTTCTATGGTTTCTGCTGCCAGCGCTTATACCTGGCATGGTTGTTGTGGGATCTTTGGTGCTGTTTTTGCTTTTGTTTTGTTTTTAAGATGTTCTGGGCGGTTACCTTCTTATGTTTTCCTGCTTGTTCTGAGTTTGGCTTCTCCTATTCTCTGAGTTCACCTGCGAGGTAGGGCCGGGTTTTTCTTTGGGGCGAGCTGTGAGGTTAGGCCCATACCAGAGGGTCCTGGGAATACGGTCGGGCCTGGTAGAAGGAGGAATGGTGATTGTTTATGCCATAGCTAGCACTGCATGCAAGTTCTTGTACCCTAAATAACAACGAATACATGATGATAAAAAAAAGAAAAAAGAAAAAAAAGAGACCAAGTAGATAGGCAGTGGAGGAAATATCAGCTGCCCTCCGGAACTCTTCCTCGTCCTCTGCCCCCGGTCCAGACCAGATCTTCTACTCTGTCTAGGAGAGGGTCCACTCCTCAAACTCTAATATCCTAACATCCATCCTCCGCCCCCTCGTCCAATACGTGCACCACCCTCCCTCCTTGAAAATGGCCAACGGCATTGTTCTTGATAAGCCAGGAAAGCACTCCTACGACATGCCTGCCTCGTTCCGCATCACAGTCCTACTGGAGACGGTTTCCAAGATCCTCAAGTGAGTAATGGCGGCCCACCTCTCCACTCTTGCCCGCTTCCTGGGCCTCCTGTCCCCCCACCAAACTGGTTCCCTCCCCGGTCTGAGCATCTTTGACCTGGCTGCAACCCTCTCTCACAAGGTTTACCTTTTTATGTGCCCCAAGCTCAAGGTTGCGACACTTTTCCTCGACATCAAGGGTGGATTCGACAATGTCTTGGCCCCCTTACTATGTGACAGGCTTGCCACTAAGGCAGTCAACCCTTACATGGTCTAGTTGATAAGGTCCTTCCTCCACGGGCTCTCTTACTGCCTGGTCTTCCAGGGGGCCCCTCAGGTCTTCTCCCAGGTCTCAGTTGGCACGCCCCAAGGCTCCCTGATCTCCCCTCTTGTGTTCGTCATCTATGTATCATCCCTTCACTTCTCGGTTTCGTCGGGGCCTCATCCTCTCCTAAGTGGACGACTTCGCGGTCAGAGTCGCCTCCCGTGCGTATGGCCGGAATGTCCAGCGGTTGCAGTGCATAACCCGCGTGCTGCAAGCAAAAGCTGGCAGGCTGGGCTTGGCCTTCTCAATCCCGCAGACAGAGCTCATGCACTGGACGACCCCCACGCAAACAATCCCTCACCCCCCCATCCCGGTCCTCCTGGACTGGAACCTCTTCTGTGCCTCCAAACTAATACAATGGCTGGGATACTGGTCGAGCCCACAACCACTTGGTGCACCAAGAGCACCACCTCGCACTTCTCCAGAAGACTTGCACTGGCCCAGGAGGCCTTTGCGACGATTAATAGGCTGTCCAGGCCCGGTAAAGGCCTCCTCCCCTTTCTCTGCCATTGCCTGGCATCCTCCCTCATCTCCCCGATCCTCTTCTATAGAGCAGACATCTTCTCCCCAAGTCTCACACTCAGGGACAGGATGTCCGTCTTTTGGAGATCTGTCCAGAGCTGGGTGATGAACTGCGTTTCATCAACTCCAGTAGGCAACTTCGCATGCAAATCGGCTCTCCTCCCCCTTACAGTTCTAGTCCTCCACCGGCAGAGGCTGGCCACTGTTCGCCTGGTATTCCTCCCCCCCGAAGCAAACCTGGCAACTGATAGACTCCACCCGTCCTTCCCCATCTCCTCCTCCTTCCAGGCACCTGAGTACCACCGTCACTTTACTAGGGGCCTGACATCCGTCTATGCCCCTCTCCTCTGGAAGACCCCACCACCCTGTCCCCCTTTACAAAATCACCTCCCACTGGACGCCATTGCTCACCAAGCCCTTCGCTTTATCGACGTCTCGGGCCCCATCCCTGCAGTGTCACCCAACCTTCTTCCGCCTGAACAGCTCCCCTTGAGGGAGGGAGTCCCCTCCTACCAGTCAATCAAGTTACGACTGAGAAATGCACTCACGAGGGACTGGGCCACCCAGTTCCCCCCCCCCCCCT
>JACCEG010000176.1:229595-240465 GCA_014065205.1 Tuber brumale
CCCCCCCCCCCCTACTACCCTTACACTGCATCTCTCTCGCCTCACGCTTTTATGAGTTTGGGGAGGTTCATTGCGGGTAGGATCCACCAGATGCGCGCGGGCAAAAGCTACCTCGCGGCCTACCTCTCCTAGTTCACGGTGGACCCCTCCGCCCTCTCCCCCATTGTGAGGAAGATGAGCAGGATTTTACTCCCGCCATCCTATACTGCGAGTCCCGCAAGGAACCTCATGAGCGCCACCTCTGTGGGCTCACAAGTGTTGGCGGGGACAGCCCACGATGGACCAACAAGGACTCCCTCCACTCCCTGGCGAGGTACCTCAACGTAACCGCCACCGGCTTCCCCCCTGGCATGCCACATGCAGGCTGGGAGCCCCCTCCAGTGCCAGCTCCCCGCGACGCATCGCTCCCGGTTCAGGGCTTCAAGTCCTGAGATGTGGCGACCGCCTCCCGTTTAGACACGCCCGGAGAGTACTACTATCATATTTAATGCTGGGATTTATTTTTCACTATGATTTTTGTACTTGCTTTTTTCAGTTTCTTGGGATTTCGTGTCTACTATCGGACACCACTAGGAGGTTTTTATTTTTGGTGCGAGTTTTTTCCTTTGTGCTTGCGAGTTTAAGATTGAGGTTTTGTTTATGCCATAGCTACCACTTTTTTTTTTTTTTTAAATCATTTTCATTTAGTTTACGGTACAAAGAACCACATAAAGCTCGCGCTAAGGCGGTCAAAAACCCCCACCTAGGCCTAGCCCCGCCCAGCTGCCTGGGAAACCCTCTGGGGTATAAAAACCAAGCCCCGAGAAGCAGCGTACCCCGAACACGAACCAACAACCTCCACAGACATGCAACAACAAGAGAAGACCCCGGCCCGTTAGTGAAACAACATCGAGAACCCCAATTAACACCTCGCTACCACACAATGCAGTAGATGCCTGCACACTCTCCCACACACGAAGGCTATATCCCCAGAGTGAGGATCAGGCGCTATAGATGAACATCTGGCCCAGGATCGAAGCAGTGAAGTAGAAGGGAGGAGATCAGACCGGCCTTGTAACGGGACGTCGAAGCCTAACCCCAGTGTCCACCGGAACACAACAAAGTAGAGTAGGGGCAGTAGGGTGCCAGCCAGCGGATGTCACCGAGGCGACAGAGCCAGGAGGAGGAGCGAGGAGGGCAGATGTGAACCCAACCTCAGGAGGCAGTGGGGATGCCGCCCAGCAGAGGGGATGCCAGCCCAGCAGAGAGGATGCCAGCCGGAGGAAGCACCCGAAGAGGGTGCCAGCCAGAGTGGTGGGGGGGTGGCAGTAAGGGTGCCAGCCGACCGATAGGAGGGTGAAGAAGGAGGGGTAGACCCAGAAGCTCTCAACTGTCGGAATCGTGTTCGTGTCTGTACTAGGCGGGTACCTCCCACACACCGAAGGCGTCTTACCGCGTCTCTCTTGTAGTCCCTTGTTCTCTGAGAGATAGCGTCACTTAGTGGATGGGATCCCACCACCAAGCAGTGTGAAGGAGGAATGTGGCGAAGTCGACTGTAGGTCGTGGGAACCCAAACCCAGGCCCAGAAGGGCGGGGAGAGAGAAACACCGAAGTCGCCTACCGCTGCCATAGCTACCACTGCATGCAAGTTCTTGTACCGTAAACAATCAATACATGATGATAAGAAAAAACAAAAAAAAAGACGCAGTAGATAGGCCGCACCCTTTAGTTCATCCGCACCCTTCAGTTCATCCGCACCCTTCAGTTCATTAATGCCGCAGGCCCTGTTCCTGTGGCCTCACCCGACCTGCTTCATCCGGACTAGCTTCCCTTGCGGGAGGGGATCCCGTCCGACCAGTCGACCAATTTACAACTGAGAAATGCACTCACCAGGGATTGGACCACCCAGTTCCCCACCCCTCCCTACTACCCTTATGCCTTGTCCCTCTCGCCCCCCCCTTTCATGGGTTTGGGAAGGCTTATAGCGGGAAGGATCAACCAAACGCACGCGGGCAAGAGCTAACTCGCTGCCCACCCCTCCTGGTTCACCGACGACCCCGCTCCCATTTGCCCCCAGTGCGTGGAAGATGAGGAGGATTTCGCTCATGCCATCCTATACTGTGAGTCGCGTAAGAAACCTCATGAGCGCCACCTCCGCGGGCTCACAGACATCGGCAGAAACAGTCCACTGTGGACCTACAAAGACTCCCTCCACTCTTTGGCGAGATACCTGAACCTGACTGCCCCCGGCTTTCCCCCTGGCATGCCACCTGCATGCTGGGACTGCATGCCCGAACCCGCTCCCGACAATACGGAACTCCCGCTTCATGGTTTCAGGCTCCAGAGTGTGTCGTCCACCTCCTCATTTGATCCGCCCGATGATTGCAGTTGTTTTTGGTTTGCAGGTTGGATTTATTTTTCGTTATGGTCTTTGTACTTGGTTATTTTAGTTCCTTGGCATTTCGTGACAGCTATTGGACACATCTTTTTCTTTCTTTTTTCTTTTTTTTTTTAAACCCGTTTTTATTTAGTATTAAGGAACAAGGTCATGTCAGCGCAAGCTATGTAGACCTAAACCTCCACCCCTGCCCCGGCTCAGAAAGGCTGAAGAAAAACCGTCTAACTACAAGGCCAGTCGGTGTAAAAAACTCCCCCTAACCACAACCGCTACAGTATACACAAACCAAAAACCTCCACAGAAGCGCGACCTAGAGGAAATCCCAAACCCCAACAGTGAGCCAACCAGAACAACAGAAAGAAACCACAAACAAATGAAAACCCATAAACCATCCAGCCTAGGTCACCCGCGCGCAGGCTAGGATCTTCCATCACAGAACCGGACCCGAGCACTAATAGGATAGATTTACCCTGGGCAACGTGGGTAAGGGAACCAAAGTAGGGAGAAACCCGACCGAAGTAGAAGGGAGGCGTGTGGCAGGGCCCAGGAACCCCCAGAGGTCCGCCGGAAAACCGGACCCGGTGGGGAGGCCAGCAGCCAAAGTGCTGACCAGGAAGAGGTGGTAGTAAGGTACCAGCTGGGGGGGTTGGTACTGGTCCGAGACCAGCAGGAAGTGCAGAAGGCGGTAAGGTGCCAGCTAAGGTGGGGGGGCAGCAGTAGGGTGCCAGCCTATGGTAGCAGTAGGGTGCCAGCCGATCGCACCGAGGAAGTGTAGAGGAGGGGAAAACTTAAATGACAAACCAACTATCGGAATCGTGTTCGTGTCTAGCTAGGCGGCCTCCAGCCAGCCCCAAACAAAGCCTGCAGTTTTACCACGTCTCTCATGTAGTCCCTTGTTCTACGAGAGATAGTGTCACTGTAGTGGATGGGATACCACCTGCTGAGGCAATGAGTGAGGAAGGAGAATGGCGAAATCGACCGTAGCCTGTTGAGGAGACCCGACACAACTCTCCAGTTTCTTTAGGGGAGGGATACAGGAATCCATCGCAATCGCGTACTGCAAGCTGTAATTCCAGCCATCTGTTGAGAGGAAAAGAGGGAAACCCGACCGTGCTGATGCTAAGCGAGGCCTAGCAAAAGCGGGGTAAGGGAGGTACCCAGCATCGTGAGATGCTGGAAGAAGAGGATGGGGTATTCCTAGAGGGTAAACCTCAAAGGGAGAGGGCAGTAGAGATGGACTCGAAGTCCAAAAGGGTGAATGGTGATAGCCTACACCCCCCCCAAGGGGAGGCTGCAGACCGAAAAGTGGTGATAGTTTGGTGTGGTGTTGAGTTTATCCCAAATAGGAAATAAATTTCAATCACCGGAGGTGTAGCGGAGACGGAGGATGTCAGCTATTGGACACTACTAGGAGGATTTTATATTTCCGTGCGAGTTTTTCTTTGGTGCTTGCGATCTTGAGATTGAGGTTTTGTTTATGCCATAGCTAGCACTGCATGCAAGTTCTTGTACCGTAAACAATGAATACATGGTGATAAAGAAAAAAAAGAATAAAAAAAAGAAGAAAAAAAAAGAAGAAAAGAACGAGTTTGTAGATAGGCTCTTCACGCTTCTTCTAAGTTATTTCCTCACTTATTACTTTATACTTTTACAAATATAAAACCCTTATGCTCTTTACCAAATAGCTACCTACGAGACGAGGACTCTACTGCCACAGTTGAGTTGAAGAAACAGTACGATCGACAATGAGGATTACAGATACGCGAGTCTCTCCCACCTTATCGTAGACATAAGTCTAAGAACTATCGTCGCCAGAGAACAAAAGAAGTATCGTCTACCAGTTGCTAAAAGCTGACCCCGTTTAGGGAACGTAACATTACGAAGCATCACTTATAGCGACGCTCAGATGATACCCAGACAAATCACACCTTCGCGGACTAGTCCCTGGAGCTACCAGAAGTAGCGAACGAATTACAACGAACGGTTTCACAACTTGGATGAACACCGAGTCCGATAATACCAGAAGAACGATTAACATATGCAGAGTTGAGCTCCGAAGAAGAAGAAAAGAAAATAATGGAGACACCAGGACCAGTCGGAGGAGAAGGAGGAGGCCGGGAGCCAGGCCCAGCTCCTGAACTCAGGCGAGAACAAATGGAACAATTACTCCGAAGGATAGGATAACACCGACCCAAGGTCAAACAACCAGAGACATACGCAGGAAACAGATACCAGCTCTGGAACTGGATGGCCGAATAGATGATTTACTTCTATGCTACGGGATGGCAAGAAGGATACGACGCAGAAAAGATCGTTTACGGTTCAAGTCTCCTGTGAGGAGACGCAAGTAAATGGCTTACATCATACGTGGAAGGCAACAAACCAACGGGATAGAGGAGCGGGGAAGAATTCAAGAAAGCAATCAACCCACAATTTGGAGAAGTGGATCCAAGGGGTGCGGCTAGGATCCACATAATGAACATGGAGCAAGGATCCCGCTTGATGATAAAATACTGGAACCAGTTTAGACTCTACCAAACAGAAGCACTACTGGACAATGCAACGGGATAGTAATACCTATACGGGGGCATGTCGGAAAGGCTACAGGGGGAATTTGAACATTTAGACTTCGAGACCACTACTGTCGATGAACTGGCAGCCTGGGCTATTAAGAAGGAAACTTGGCTGGCAATCCTGACGAATCTAAAGAATGAAGAGCACAGGAAGACGAAAGAGACTCCCACCCCCAGGAACAGAAATGAGACATTCAGATCTGCATCACAGACCTACGAAGGAAGCTTCAAACCCACCATCGACCGCAAGGTGGAATTGAACAAGGCTCAGACACGACGACCCCTCAACCTATCCAACGAAGAATACAAAAAGTGAAGAGATCAGAATCTCTGCTTGAGGTGTGGGGGAAAAGGACATCGAATCCAGGAATGCCAAAACAGGCCAGAGAGTGGACAAAAACCAATGACGCCTGCGTAAGGCAACAACTGGATTAGACAACAGAAGAGAACCAACTTGAGGGAGATGACCATGGAGGAGGACCAATCAGAAAAAGAAGACAGTCCCCAGTAAGAGATGGTCTGGTCGACAAGAAGGGAAAGAAAACTATCGGAAGGACGGACGTGAATGGAATGAAAACGATCACCATGGCAAACTACTATACGGCACTACGGGAGGAAGAAGGAGATCATATGATGATCAAAACGATATTATATGACATGAAAAAGAAAGGCACTATGATACATGCAATGCTCGGCTCAGGGGCAACAGAGGATTTCATCAAGAAGGCAATCTGCGGCAAATATGGCTACCGCCTGATCCCCACACGAAAGAAAAGACAGGTTTATCTAGGGGCCGGAAAGCCCAGCACTATGGGACCCATAACCCATACAGTGCAAGTACCCATGGCCATAGGCAGCCATAGGGAAGATGCAACGTGCCAGGTAGCAAACCTCAAGAACCACGAGCTTGTCCTTGGGATGCCATGGTTACGACAACATGGGCCCACGATCGATTGTGACAACAACAAGATTACATTCGCTAGCGAACGATGCACAACAGGATTTCACAAGAGTTCGCCAGTGGTGTATACGACACCAGAGAGAGAGGCACAAGAGGAGAACCTGAAAGCATGATTCGACCAACTCAGAGAAGAACCGGATCGAAGAATCAGATTCAAGAAGTTACACAAGCAGGCGCTGGGACCAACCAAGAGTTTCAGACAAGCGGCAGGGCATGACCTATATGCCGACCAAGACAAGATGATGCAAGCAAGGAGTCAAGAGATGATATCAACTGGAATAGCGATAGGATTACCCCCTGGTACCTACGGACAGAAAGCACCAGGGAGCGGAATGAGAGTCAACAAACGACTAATTACCAACGCGGGGGTCATCGATGCTGACTATACCGGAGAAATCACGCTGGTTCTAGCCAACCTGGAAGATATCGACCAAGATATTCGACGTGGAGACCAGATCGCACAGTTGATCATTGAAAAGATCAACACAGAAGAGGTACAGAAAGTACAAGAACTTCAGGACACCAAAAGAGGAACGAAGGGCTTTGGTAGCATGGATAGCTCAAAGACCAAGAAAGAAGAGTCAGCACAGATTTAAGAAATATCGGCCCACGTGTTTGGCAGATATTAGGAGAGAGGAGACCTCACGGAAATCTTCAAATGTAATCCTCGAGAAGAGAAACTGGAATTGGCACGGATCAACATCAGCACTGAACTGGCGATAAAACAAAAGCAATGTATACAAGAGAAGAAGTGGTACCATATAATACCTCACGAATACCATCAATTTACGAACCTATTCCAAGAAAAGGAGGCCGACCAACCACCACCAAGCAAACCAGAAGTGGACCATGAAATACACATCAAAAAAGACGTGAAAACAAAAGCTAAGAAGAAGATTCCCTATCAATGCCTTTACCTCCAGGGTGAAAAGGAGTTTGAGGAATTACGCGGATATATTCAACAGAATATGAAGAGAGGATGGATGCAACACTCGTTCGCATCAGCAGGATCGCCGACCCTGTTTGTTAAAAAGAAAGGCGGAAAAATGAGACCATGTGTGAATTACCGAGCGTTGAACTCCGTAACAAAGAAGGACCGATATCTGTTACCACTCACCAGCGAGGCATTGGATCGACTAAGGATGGCAAAATACTTCACGAAATTGGACATCAAGGATGCCTATCACAACATGCGGATAATGGAAAAAGACGAATGAAAGAGGACCTTCGCGACAAGATATGGAATGTATGAATACTTGGTCATGCCATTTGGCCTAACCAACGCACCAGCATCATTCCAACAATGGATCAACCAGGTACTCAGCAAATTCCTAGATATATGTTGCATTGTCTACCTAGATGATGTACTCATATATTCAGAAAATATGGAACAATACAGGAAGGACGTCAGCAGCATCATGAACGAAATTCAGAAGTCAGACATGAAGATCAAACCATTCAAGTACGAATTCCACAAGACGGAAAGGAAATACCTGGGATTTATCATCAACGGAAATGGAGTGCAAGTGGACCGAGTCAAAACAGCAGCTATATGGGACTGGGCAAAACCAAATAACAAAACACATATCCTATACTTCATGGGATTCTGCAGTTTTTATCGAAGATTTATTGAAGGGTTTAGCCAGATGACAAAACCCCTATATAACCTAACCAAGAAAGAGGTCCAAGGGGAATGGGGAGAAAAGGAGTAAAAAGGTTGCGACGATATTCTGACAAAACTCAGGACGGCACCAATACTGGTACACTTCGACCCTCCCAGACAACCATCGAAACTGACGCATCGAAATATGTCTGCTCCGGGATCCTATCTCAGAAATGCGAAGACGGAAAATGGCGCCCGGTGTGCTATCGATCAAAGACAATGACACCAGCAGAATGCAACTACGATGTCTTCAACAAAGAACTATTAGCAATAGTTCAAGCATTTAAGGAATGGTGATAATACATACAGAACAATGATCGCCAGGTCACAGTTCTAACCGATCACAAAAACCTGGTTCCCTTCATGACGACAAAGGAACTCAATGACTGGCAAATGCAGTCTATGGAAAGCTTGGACAGATACAACTTCAAAATCGAATATCGACATAGAAAGGAAGGAGGAAAACCAGATGCCTTAACAATGATCGAAAGCAACAAACCGCAAGACAATGAGGACGACAGGATCCAGCAGAAAAACTGAGTTCTGCTTCCAAAAGAATACTTCGAAGCTATGGAATCAAATGAGATCCAGGGCGAGGACGACGAAAAACTACGGAAAGTGATCGAGGAAGAAAAGCAGTTCTCAGAGATAAGAAAAAGCCTGGAGAAGGGAGACAAGGAAAGAAAACAGGGGGCCTTACGACTATGTGAATGGAAAGACCACGATCTGTGGTACGACGGAAAGATATGGATACCAGAAGATGAAAAGATAAGGACGAATCTTATCAAGAAACACCACGACGACAAACCGGCACGCGGAGGAATGGCTAAAACAATGGAGCTGATCACTCGAAGATATTACTGGCCTGGACTGAGGGAGTCAGTCAAACAATACGTCAAGAATTGCGATATATGCCAAAGGACACAGGTGGTACAACACGCACAGTATGGGCTGTTAAAACCCAATGAGGCACCAGGGAAACAATGGACATCTATATCGATGGATTTCATAATGGATTTACATAAGGCCAACAGATATGACTCAGTCCTGGTCATGGTGGATCGCTTGACCAAAATGAGTCATTTTATACCCACTCCAATGGATGCAACAGCATGGCAGTTTGCAATAACATTCATCAAGGAAATCTTTCGACTATACAGACCACCGAAAGATATTATTACAGACCGAGGATCCATATTCATGTCAGAAATATGGAAAAAGATAACAGAAGAACTTGGAATCAAAAGGAAGCTATCTACGGCTTTCCACCAACAAACGGATTGACAAACGGAATAGACAAACAGCATATTGAGACAATATTTACGAGCCTACATCAACTGTCAGCAAGATAACTGGAGCAAGCTATTACCAATAGCAGAGTTTGCATACAATAACGGGAAACAAGAAACCATTAAGACGACACCCATCTACGCAAACTACGGTCGCGACCCAGAATATCAAGCCATAGGTCATACGACCAAAGGACAGATAACGGACGAGGAAGATATGAGTCAACTACACGACATCCTACAAGCAGAAATGACGACAGCACAATTACGACAAAAGGAGAATTACAATCAACACAGAAAACCCGATCCACATCTACAATGAGGCGATAAGGTGTTGTTACTACCAACAAATAGATGAACGACAAGACCATCCAAAAAGCTAGATTACAAGAAAATGGGACCATTCGAGATATTGGAAAGGATAGGAAAATGAGCATATAAACTCGACCTTCCCCCATCTATGAAGATACACAACACATTCCACATCTTGCTTTTTGAACTCTATCAAGATGACAAGCTTCCTTTACAAACTATTACACCTCCTCCACCTATCGAGTTAGGCGGAGAACCCAAATACGAACGTGAAGAAATAATTGACTCTCGGTTGCGTTACAGTAACCTTCAATACCGTGCTAAGTGGACCGGTCATTTCCATGAACACGATCAAGAGTGGTATCCAGTTACCAACTTCACAAACGTTCAAAATGCCCTCATCTTCTCCCACCAACGGAACCCACAGTAGCCGTCAACCAAGCATCGAGGATATCCCGCATCACTTCGAGCTCATGGCTAGCCCTGCGAGCTCTCCATCTGATACAGCCAAGCGGGCTGCAGCCGAAGAAGAAACCAGAATCAAGAAAGAGAAAGAGGAGAAGACCATCCCAAATGAGTGGGCCAAGGTGGTCCACAACAATGAAAGAAACCATGCCATTTATCACTAGACGGCATGTACTGACGATGGGTACCATGTGCATCTAGATGGAAAACAACGAAGCAACTTCTTCCCGAGTAAGAAGTCGGCGACAAAGCAATCGCCATCTACCACCCCTATCTAAGCTGAATGGGCAACGCAACCACAACTCCAGCCCACAGGCCCCTCATACCACATAATCTCCTGGCAGAACTGCGTACACAGACACTGCCCCTACCATCGAAGGCAGCAATGGGAAGCCAAGCAGGCGACCCAAAGGGTTCCAAGGACGGAACCTGGAGAGGGGGGGCATACAAGGGCTTTTGTGTCCAAGCAGGAACTAAAACGAACAAGCGAGCGTGTACGACGAGAAAATGATCGGCTCACGGAGGATAGGAAACGACCAAGGGAAATGATCATGAGGCTCGAAAACGAGGAAGGCAGGTACCAACAAGCAATCGACAAAGCAAGAAGGGGGGTGGAAACAGTGCGCGCTACCTGCAATGACAAGATAGTGCAATCAGACGAAGCACTGCGGAAGGAACAGCTCAAGCGGAGAGCTATCATCGATGAAGTGTGGGGATGCTACCAAGGAGTATCAGCCTGTGCCAAACGCTTCAGAAAGTTAGCAAACCGCTTCCGTGATGAGAGATTCTAAGCTCGAAGGGACTCGAGCTTGGGGAGCAAGGAGCTAATATCACGGATGTGGCTTAGCGAGGAAGAGGTTTTCACATGCCTCATAGTTATGAGTCATATGGGGCGCGTGACTTGAAGTATGAGTTGCAAGTGCGTGAATGGCAACTATATAAGGAGGTCACTAGAACTGAGTAGATAGGCTTTTCCTCGACCCCTGTTGGCATCCTAGCCTGCGAATCAGCCCTCCCCCCAATGACCCTCCTGCTACGTCACCGCCAAAGACTCGCGGCCATTAGAATGGTCTGCCTCCCACCTGAGGCCAACCCGGCAACCGCCAGGCTCCACCCCTCGTTCCCATCCTCGTCCCCCTTCAGGGCCCCCGACGACCATCGCCACTTTACGCGGGGTCTGACGTCGGTCTATGCCCCCCTCTCTTGGAGAACGTCTGTCCCCTCCCCGCC
>JACCEG010000176.1:270273-308670 GCA_014065205.1 Tuber brumale
CCCCTGCGTGGAAGAAGACCGACTGGCTCTCCCTTGAGGATGCGATTAAGGCCATGAGATTCGACCCCCCTCCCCCCCTCCCCACGCCCCATACTCTCTCTGTCTCTTCGGAAATCTGTCTCTTATACACATCTAGATGTGTATAAGAGACAGGTCCTCAAGAGAGCGACCTCCATTGTTGTGGCGGTTGCGCCTGAAAATGAGACCTCTGTGCTGGGCAATGCTTACCTTTTCTCCTCTAGATGCAAGATCGAGAGAGCATACTCAGCTAACCGCCTCACTCTGTGCCGTAATTGCTGGGAATACGGCCACCACTCAGCTAGATGCAAGGTTGATCACCCAGTCTGCCCGATCTGCGCCCTCTCCCACCGAAAACAGGCACACAGATGTCGAAACCCCACCTGCCCCAAGGGCGGCAACCTCAGAGCTGTGGTTGACTGCTGTCCAACCTGCCCCTCGATGTGTGCGATCTGCAGAGGTCAACAACCGGCGTTCGCTAGAGAGTACCCATCAAGACCTTCCCCCCCTCCTGCCCATCTGGAGTCCCCTGTTCCGCAGAATGAGGAAGCTATGGACACGACGAACGACTCCGGCGAGGGTCCGTCAACTGGTTCATGATCCCTCCTGCCCCCCTTTGGTCTTGAAACACCCAGCCCTAGGCGTGGTGATGCCCCCCCAACACGTCCCCCCGTTCCTGCCCCAAAGCCCCAAGGAGGTGCCCTGCCGAACCCCACATGGCAGGAATCTCCCACTCCTCTCCCCCAGCCTGAGATGCCGGAAGGCGTGTAATGGCTGGTCACACCTCTCCTGTGAGTTCCGCGCTGGCGGCGGACTCCCGTAACCCGATATCCATTCTACAACACAACTGCTTGGGAAGCTGGGATGTGTTTCTCCTGTCTCTTATACACATCTAGATGTGTATAAGAGACAGTTCCTGCCCCAAAGCCCCAAGGAGGTGCCCTGCCGAACCCCACATGGCAGGAATCTCCCACTCCTCTCCCCCAGCCTGAGATGCCAGAAGGCGTGTAATGGTTGGTCACACCTCCCGTGCGAGTTCCGCGCTGGCGGCGGACTCCAGTAACCCGATATCTGTTTTTCAACACAACTGCTTGAGAAGCTGGGATGTGTTTCTCTCCCTCTTTAATTCGTTTTCTTTGTTGGATCACCCCCCTACCCTTGTTGCCCTCCAAGACCGCCCATTTCACAGGAACAGACCCCTGTCGTTCCAAGGATTCAAACCCTTTTTGCTCGCTTGCCCCCCTGGTCATAAGCCCAGAGTGGCCTGCTATCTACATATCTCCACCACTCAGCAGTTTTCGGTCCTCCCAGTCTTTACGGACGCTAGGGACTGGATGGCTGTTGATTTTTATTCTTCTGTTGGCTTTTTTGATTCCTTCGTTACTGAGTTCCGTGTTGCGAACCTCTACAGCACGTGGGATGGTTCCCCCTTTCGCCGAACCATCACTCCCTAGGTTGCCTTCCCCCATACCTCTACACCAACGCTGGTTGTCGGAGACTTCAACATACACTACCCCTCAGCTGACCCAGGCCGCCTTTTCTCAATCTCGGACCTAGGCGCCTCAGCCCCTTACTTTGAACAAGCTGCGGAGGAAGGTTTCTCCCTCCTGAACACCCCTGGTGTACTCACTTACTTCCCCTTTGATCCCAGCCTACGCCCCTCAGTAATAGACCTCGCATTTGCCAACTACTCTCTGTCCCCCAATCTTCGGTCATGGGAGACTCCATTGCCCCTGACAGGCTCCGACCATGTCCCCATCCTCATTACGCTGTCACAGCCATTGGCCCGCCCCCCACCCCCTGCCCCTGCGTGGAAGAAGACTGACTGGCTCTCCCTTGAGGATGCGATTAAGGCAATGAGATTCGACCCCCCTCCCCCCCTCACCACGCCCCATACTCTCTCGACCTGGTTTGACACTGCCCTTGGAAGACTTAAGACCATCCTCAGGCTACACACCCCAGACAAGAAACCCTCCCCCCATTCCAAACCCTGGTGGACCCCTGACCTCACAGCTCAAAGGACTGCCTTCCACTTAACGGTTCGGTCGGCACGACGTGATCCGCTCCCCCATCAAAACAGGGGTGCAGAGAGGCCTGCCAGCTATACTTCAAGGCCGTAAAAAGGGCCAAGACTGATTATTGGAACAATTCCCTCCAGACCATCACCCCCCAGACACTCTGGAGTGCGAAACGCTATACCTTTGGAAGGCCCCCAGACAGGTTCCCACAGCTGACTGGGGCTGAGAACCCCGTGGACATAAACATGGCCCTGCTCTCCCACTTCTTCCAGGAGAAACATTTATCAGGCCCTCCAGCAATTCTGTGCGAATTCAAAGATGTTCCCCCACTGTTGGCGCAGGAAGTTACAGCTGCTCTCCGAAGCTCCTCCTCATCCTCCCCCCCCGGCCCTGTCCAGATCCCGTACTCTGTTTGGAAGAAGGTCCACTCGTTGAATCCAGGCATCCTCCCCTCAGTGATCGGCCCCCTCGTCCGCTATGGCCACCACCCCGCCTCCCTGAAGAGAGGCAACGGGATAGTCCTCGACAAGCCTGGGAAACCCTCCTACCACACCCGGGCGTCATTCTGTATCATCGTCCTCCTCAAGACCATTTCCAAGATCCTAGAAAGGGTTATGGCCTCCCGCCTCTCTGCCCTGGCCCGCTTCATGGGCCTCCTGTCCCCCCACCAAACCGGTTCCCTCCCAGGTCTGAGTACCTTTGATGCAGCGGCAACCCTTGCTTATGAAGTTCAACTTTTCATGCGGCCTAAGCTCAAGGTCTTGACACTCTTCCGCGACATCAAAGGCGGATTCGACAATGTCTCGGCTCCCATCCTCTGCGACAGGCTTGCCACTAAGGCGGTCAACCTGTACATGGTCTCGTGGATCAGGTCCTTCCTCCACGGCCGCTCCTGCTGCCTGGTTTTCCAGGGGGCCCCCCAAGTCTTTTCTCCAGTCTCTGATGGCACCCCTCAGGGGTCCCCGATCTCCCCCCTCCTATTTGTGATTTACGTATCCTCCTTGCATTTCCCGGTCCCTCGAGGCCTAATCCTTTCCTACGTGGATGACTTCGCTGTCACGGTTGCCTCTGGTTCTTATCGCAGGAACGTCCAGAGGCTCTAGGGCATCACCAAGGCACTCCAGGCAAAACCTGGAAGGCTAGGAGTTGCCTTCTCAATCCCAAAGACAGAGGTCATGCACTGGGTGACCCCAACGCAGAAGGTCCATCCTCCCGCAATCCCTGTCTTGATAGACGGGCTCCTTTTCCACCCCTCCCAACTGATTCGCTGGCTTGGATACTGGTTCGAGCCCTCATCCACTTCCTGTAACAAAGGCACTACCTCCCACTTCATGAGAAGGCTCGGCTTGGCCCCAGGAGCCTTCGCGACGATCAAAAGGCTTTCCAGGCCCGGAAAGGGTCTCTCCCCCTCTCTCTGCCACCATCTGGCGTCCTCCCTCATCTCCCCCATCCTCCTCTACGGGGCAGACCTCTTCTCACCAAGCCTCACCCTCCTGGACAGGATGTCCTTCTTTTGGAGGGCCGTCCAGAGATGGGTGACGAACTGCTTCTCGTCCACCCCAGGTGGTATCCTAGCATGTGAGTCGGCCCTGCCCCCCCTCCCGCTTCTAGTTCTCCACCGACAAAGGCTAGTGGCTATTCAGCTTGTCTGCCTTCCCCCTGAGTCCAACCCGCCGACGGCCAGGCTTCACCTGTCCTTCCCTACCTCCTCCCCCTTCTGGGCTCCGGAGGACCACGGCCGATATACTAGGGGTTTGACTTCCGTTTACGCCCCGCTCCTCTGGAAATCCCCTCCCCCCTGTCCCCCCATAAGGAAACACCTTCCGTTGGACGCAATTGCCCACAGGACCATCCAATTCATCAACCCCTCAGGTCCAGTCCCAGTGGCCTCCCCCGGCCTCCTTCCTCCCGACCAACTGTCAGTGGCGGCGGGAACCCTGTCTTCCCAGTCAGTCAAGCTGCGGCTGCGAAACACTCTCCTTCGAGACTGGGCTGCCCAGTTTCCCCCCCCGCCCTACTACCCCTACGCCGCGACCCTCAGACCCCATCCTTTCCTGGGCNCTGCGGAGGACCACCGCCGATATACTAGGAGTTTGGCCTCCCCCGGCCTCCTTCCTCCCGACCAGCTGTCAGTGGCGGCGGGAACCCTGTCTTACCAGTCAGTCAAGCTGCGGCTGCGAAACGCTCTCCTTCGAGACTGGGCTGCCCAGTTTCCCCCCCCGCCCTACTACCCCTACGCCGCGACCCTCAGACCCCATCCTTTCCTGGGCCTGGGGAGATTCATAGCGGGCAGGATCCATCAGATGCGCTTGGGCAAGAGCTACCTCGCCGCCCACCCCTCCTGGTTCACTGACGACCCCTCCCCCCTCTGCCCTTATTGTGGAGAGGACGAGGAGGATTTCGCTCATGCTATCCTATACTGCGAGTCTCGCAAGGAGCCTCGTGAGCGCCACCTCCGGGGGCTCACGGACCTCGGCAGAGACAGTCCCTATAGACCGACAAGGACTCACTGCACTCCCTGGCGATGTACCTGAATGTGACCCCCACAGGCTTCTCTCCTAGCATGCCGCCCCTGTGCTGGGATCCCCCGCTCGCTTCTGCTTCCGCTGACGTGGCTCTCCCAATTTACGGTTTTGCGCCCTGAACAGGGGCCCCCGCCCCCCGCTTGTCCCCGCTCGACCTGTCCTTTTGGCTGCCGCTTGGCTTTATTTTTCGCTATGATTTTTGTACTTTTTTGTTTTAGTTTCTTGTGATTTCATGTTGGCTATCGGACACAGTTAGGAGGATTTTATAGTTTGGTGCAATTGTTTCTTTTGTGTTTGTGGGTTCTTCAGATTAAGGTTTTTCTTTATGTCATAGCTAGCGCTGCATGCAAGTTCTTGTACCATAAACAAAGAATATATGAAGATAAAAAAAGAAAAAAAAAAGAAAAAAAAAAGAGAAAAAGAAAAAAGCTTAGTAGATAGTCTATCCTCCGTCTCCTCCATTTTCCTCACGCTTGAAATCAACCCTCAATGCTTGGAGTTCATGAACAAGCCACCCCCCCTCTCCTCACACGATGGCTCCGGCCTAGGACTGACGGCCATTTCCCTTCTCCCCTCCCTGCCCTCTTCTACTTTCTCAAGATGTCAGGGCTTTCCTTCCTCTGTGTGCCAGTATGCCTCTCCCGCTGCCCGTTCTCGCCTCCTTCCTCGCTTAGCGAGGCCCCTTCATATGGTCAGCGACCTTTCGCTTCCCATGCTTCAGACGGCTGGGAATACAGTTTACAGTACGCGACGACTCTTCAACAGGCCCACAGGTCGATCTCGCTCCTCCCCACGGCCGGCTTATGTGGTGGTATCCCATCCACTAAGTGATGCTATCTCTCTGAGACCCAGGGACTACATGAGCGACGAGATAAAATGCTTGACTTCTGCCACTGGGGACCGCCTAGAAGGACACGAACACGATTACCGAGAGTTAACACGGTCGCATTCGGTTTCCGACCTGTTCTGTCGGTTGCATAGGCTTGCACCCTACTGCTACACCCTCCCTCGGCTCGCACCCTACTGCACCACCCACACCCGTCTCCCCCCCACAGGCAGCCTATTTTCTCGGTTACGTCGCGTTCCGGGATAACTTCCACGGTTTTCTGCTGTCAGCGCGTATACCTGGCATGGTTGTTGTGGGATCTACGGTGTTTGTTTTTCTTTTGTTTCTTTCCGAGATGTTCTGGGCGGTTACCTTCCTATATTTTCCTGCTTTCTTCTTAGTTAGGCTTCTGCTATTCTCTGGGTTCGCTTGAGAGGTAGAGACGGGTTTTTTTCGGACGCGAGATGTGCGGTTAGGCCCATACCAGAGAGTCCTGGGGATAAGGTCGGGCCAGTCGGAAGGAGGAATGGGGATTCTTTAAGCCATAGCTAGCGCTGTATGCAGGTTCTTGTACCCTAAATAACAATGAATACATGATGATAAAAAAAAAAAAAAAAAAGAAAAGAAAAGAAAAATAACCACGTAGATAGACTACCCCTCCAAATGAATACAATAGCTTGGGTACTGGTTCGAACCCTCATCAACTTCATGCACCAAAGGCACCACCGTACACTTCACCAGAAGGCTCGCCCTGGCCTAAGGGGCCTTCGCGACGATTAAAATACTGTCCAGGCCTGCTAAAGGTCTCCCCCCCTTCCTCTGCCATCATCTAGCGTCCTCCCTCATTGCCTCGACACTTCTCTATGGGGCGGACCTCTTCTCCCCGAGTCTCACCCTCCTAGACAGGATGTCCATTTTTTGGAAGACTGTCGAGAGGTGGGTGACGAACTGCTTCTCGTCGACCCCGGTGGGCATCTTGGCATGCGAATCGGCTCTTCCCCCCCTCCCGCTCTTGGTCCTCCACCGTCAGAGGTTGGCCGCTGTCCGACTGGTGTGCCTCCCCCCCAAGGCAAACCCGGCGACTGCCAGACTTCATGCGTCCTGTCCCACCTCCTCCCCCTTTCAGGCTCCAGAGGACCACCATCACTTCACTAGGGGCCTGACATCCGTTTACGCTGCGCTCCTCTGGAAGACCCCACCACCCTGTCCCCCTATACGCAAGCACCTCCCACTCGATGCAATTGCTCACCGCACCCTTCAGTTCATCGACACCTGTGGCCCTATCCCTGTGGCCTCGCCTGGCCTACTCCCCCCCGCACAGCTTCCCCTCAGAAAAGGGATCCTGTCCTACCAGTTGATCAAGCTTCGACTTAGAAACGCACTCGCCCAGGATTGGGCCACCCAGTTCCCCCTCCTGCCCTACTATCTGTTCGCTGTGTCCCTCAAACCCCACGCCTTCATGGGTCTGGAGAGGTTTATCGTGGGTAGACTCCACCAAATGCGCTCGGGCAAGAGTTACCTAGCTGCCCACCCCTCCTGGTGCACCGACGACTCCTCCCTCCTCTGCCCCTACTGCGAGCTGGACGAGGAAGACTTCGCTCATGCCATCCTACACTGTGTGTCTCGCAAAGAGCCTTGTGAGTGCCACCTCCAGGGGCTCACGGACATTGGCAGAGACAGCCTACTATGGACCAACACAGACTCCCTCCACCCCTTGGCGAAGTACCTTAACATGACCGCCACAGGCTTTTCCTCTGGCATGCCTCCTACAGACTGGGACCCCCGCTCAGAGCTCTGTCCCTGCCACACTGGTCTTCTGATTCATGGCTTCCGGCCCTGACTTGCGACACAGGCCGCACGTTCTGATCCGCCCATCGACTACTTCTTTTTGTTCATCGGTTGGTCATGTTTTTCGTTATGACTTTTGTATTTGTTTGCTTTAGTTCCTTGAGATTTCGTGTCGGCTATCGGACACCTTTAGGAGGATTTTACATATTGGTGAGAGTTTTTTCCTTTGTATTGGGTGTTTGAGATTAAGGTTTTGTTTATGCCATAGCTAGCGCGGCATGCAAGTTCTTGTACCGTAGAAATAATAAATACATGATGATAAATAAAATAAAGAAAAAAACTGTGTAGATAGGCTCTACGGGACTTCAGGGATGTTCCGCCACTGTCGGCAGAAGAGGTAACAGTTACCCTCCGAAACTACTTTTAACCTCCGCCCCTGGTCTGGACCAGATCCCCTACTCTGTCTGGAAAAGGGTCCACTCCTTAAACCCTAATATCCTGACCTCCATCCTCAGCCCCCTCGTCCAGTACGGACACCACCCCCCCTCCTTGAAGAAAGCCAGCGGCATTGAGCTTGACAAGCCAGGGAAGCCCTCCTACGATACGCACGCCTCATTTCACATCATTGTCCTGCTAGAGATGGTCTCCAAGATCATCGTGAGGATCATGGCGACCCGCCTCTCAGCTCTCGCCCGCTTCTTGGGCCTCCTATCCCCTCACCAAACTGGTTCCCTCCCTGGCCTGAGGACATTCGATTGGGCAGCTACCCTCACTCATAAGGTTCACCTTTTTGTGCGCTCCGAACTTAAGGTCTCCACACTTTTTCTCGACATCAAGGGTGGTTTGACAATGTCTCAGCCCCATTACTTTGCGACAAGCTTGCCACTAAGGCGGCCAACTCCTACATTGTCTCCTGGATAAGGTCCTTCCTCCACGGCCGCTCCCGCCGCCTGGTCTTCTAGGGGGCCCCGCAAGTGTTCTCCCTGGTATCGGTAGACACACCCCAAGGCTCTCTGATCTCCGTGCTCCTTTTCGTCATCTATGTATAGTCCCTCCATTTCCAGGTCCATCGTGGCCTCAACCTCTCTTTTGTGGACGATTTCGCAGTTACAGTCACCTCCGGTTCTTACTGGAGGAACATCCAAAGGCTGCAAGGCATCGCTGATGTTCTCCAGGCCAAGGCCGTTAGGCTGGGGGTGACCTTCTCGATCCCGAAAACAGAGCTCATGCACTGGGTGACCCCGGCACAAAAGGTCCATCCTCCTGCAACCCCAGTCTTGTTAGATCGCCTCCTCTTTCGTCCCTCCAAACTGATACATTGGCTTGGATACTGGTTTGAGCCCTAAACCACTTCTTGCAACAAAGCAACCACCTCGCACTTCACCAGGAGAGTCGCCCTGGCCAGGGGGGCCTTTGCGACGATCAAAAGACTTTCCAGGCCCGGTAAGGGCCTCCCCCCCTTCCTCTGCCAGCGACTGGCATCCTCCCTCATCTTCCCGATCCTCCTTTACAGAGCCAACCTCTTCTCCCTGAGCCTCATCCTCCTAGGCAGGATGTCTGTCTTTTGGAGGTCTGTCCAGAGGTGGGTAACAAATTGCTTTTCTTTAATCTCGGTTGGCATCTTGGCATATGAATTGACTCTGCCCCCCCTGCCGCCTTTGGTCCTCCACCGACATAGACTGGCCGCTGTCCACCAGCTGTGCCTCCAGCCAGAAGCCAACCTGGCGACTGCCAGGCTTCACTTGCCCCTCCCTACCTCCTCCCCCTTCTGGGCATCGCATGACCGCCACCACTTCGCTAGAGGCCTGTCGTCCATCTACGCCCCCCTCCTCTGGAAGACTACACCCCCATGTCCCCCCATATGCAAACACCTCCCGCTGAACGCAATTGCGCACCGTGCCCTTCCGTTTATTGACCCTGTGGGTCCCTTCCCCGTGGCCATGCCCAACCTTCTTCCCCCTGAACAGCTACCCTTGAAAGAGGGAATGCCATCCTACCAATCGGTCAAGTCTCGACTGAAAAGTGCACTCGCCATGGATTGGGCCACCCAATTCCCACGCTCCCCTTCTACCCCTACTCCGTGTCCTTCTCGCCCCACCCGTTTATGAGCTTCTGGAGGTTTGTTGCAGGTAGGATCTACCAGATGCGATCGAGTAAGAGATACCTCGCCGCTCACCCCTCCTGGTTCACTGACAACCCCTCCCCCCTCTGCCCCCACTGCGAGGATGATGAGGAGGACTTCGCTCATGCCATCCAATACTGTGAGTCTTGCAAAGGACCTCGTGAGCGCCACCTCCGGGGGCTCACAGACGTCAGCAGAGACAGCCCACTGTGGACCAACAAAGACTCCCTCCACTCCCTGGCAAGGTACCTTAACGTAACCGCTACCGGCTTCCCTCCTGGCAGGCCTCCGGCATCCTAGGACCACCCCCTCTCTCCTGGTTTTTGGCAACGCCGAGCTTCCAATTCATGGCTTGAAGCCCTAAGAGTGGGATGCCCCCCTCCAGCTTTGACCCACCTGACGGCTGTGACTGTGTGGTTTGATGGTTGGATTTACTTTCTGTTATGATTTTTCAAATTTTTTATTTTAGTTCCTTGGGATTTTGTGTCGGCTATCGCACACTACTTGGAGGATTTGATATTTTTGGTGCGAGTTTTTTCTTTTTTGTTTGCGACATTTGAGATTGACGTTTTGTTTATGCCATAGCTAGTACTGCATGCAAGTTCTTGTACCATAAACAATGAATACATGATGATAAAAAAAAAAAAGAGAAAAAAAAAGAGAAAAAAAAAGACACATTAGATAGGCGATAGACCTATCCTTTGCCAATGCCGCCCTTTCCTCCAACTTTCAGTCATGGGACAAGCCTCTCCCTCCATCAGGATCCGACCACGTCTCGATCCTGATAACTCTGCCCGAGCCTGTGGCTCGCCCGCCCCCTCCTGCCCCCACATGGATGAAGACGAACTGGCTTTCTCTTGAGGAAGAAATCAAAGCCATGTGGTTCGACTCCCCCCCCCCCTCCCAACACCCCACATGTTCTCCGCCTGGTTCGACACTGCCCTTGGCAGACTAAGAGCCATCCTCAAACTCCACACTGTGGACAAGAGGCCCTCACACAGGTACAAGCCCTGGTGCACCTCTGACCTTACAGCACAGAGATCTGCCTTGCGCTCAATAGTTTGGTCGGCACAGCGGGACCCCCTCCCCTCCTCAAAGCAGCAGTGCTGGGATGCGTGGCGGTTATATTTCAATGCTATAAAAAAGGCCAGAACCGAGTATTGGAATAATTTCCTGAAAACAGCCACCCCACAAATGCTCTGGACCGCGAAGCGCTATGGCTTCGGCCGGCTCCCAAACAGATTCCCACAGATACCCAGGGCTGATAACTCTATGGATATAAACAAGGCCCTTTTTTCTTACTTCTTCCTAGAAAAACAGGCTTCGAGCCCAGCGGCTCTCCGCCGCGAGTTCGGGGATATTCCACTACTGTCGGTGGAAGAAATAACAGTTGCCCTGCGGAATTCCTCCTCGTCCTCTGCCCCCAGACCAGACCAGGTCCCCTACTCTGTCTGGAAAAGGGCCTACTCTTTGAACTCCAATGTCTTAATGTCCCTCTTTGGCCCCCTTGTTCGGTATGGACACCATCCTCCTTCACTGAAGCAACCCAACGGCATCGTATTGGATAAGCCGTGAAAGCCCTCCTATGACACGCCAGCCTTGTTCCGCATTATTGTCCTCTTAGAGACAGTTTTCAAGATCCTCGCGAGGGTTATGGCAACCTGTCTCTCTGCTCTCACCCGCCTCCTGGGCCTCCTGTCCCCCTACCAAACTGGATCCCTCCCCGGTCTGAGTACCTTTAACGCAGCAGCGACCCTCTCTCATGAGGTTTAGCTTTTTATGCACCCCAGGCTCAAAGTCTGAATGCTTTTCCACAACATCAAAGGTGGTTTCGACAATGTCTCGGCCCCCTTACTGTGCGACAGGCTTGCCGCTAAGGCAGTCAACCCTTACATGGACTCGTGGATAAAGTCCTTCCTCCACAGACAATCGTGCCGCCTGGTCTTCTAGGGGGCCCCCCAGGTATTCCCCTCGGTCTCGGTTGGCACGCCCCAAGGTTCTCTGATCACCCCCCTTCCGTTTATTATTTACGTATCGTCCCTTCACTTCCCGGTCCCTCAGGGCCTCATCCTCTCCTATGTGTATGACTTCGCAGTGATGGTCGCCTCCAGCTCGTACCGCCAGAATATCCAAAGCCTGCAACGCATCACCAGCACACTCCAGGTAAAGGCTCGCAGGCTGGGGGTGGCCTTCTCGATCCCGAAGACAGAGCTGATGCACTGGACAACCCCAGTGCAAAGAGTCCCTCCCCCCTCAATCGCGGTCTTGTTAGACAGCCGCCTCTTTCGTCTCTCCAAACTGATATGCTGGCTCGGATACTGGTTCAAGCCCTCATCCACCTCCTGCAACAAAGGCACCACCTCTCACTTCACGAGGAGGCTCGGCTTGGCCCAAGGTGCCTTCGCAGTGATCAAAAGACTCGCTAGGCCCGGCAAGGGTCTCTCCCCCCTTTCTCTGCTACCGCCTGGCATCCTCCCTCATCTCCCCGATCCTCCGCTACGGAGCGGACCTCTTCCCCACAAGTCTCACCCTCCTAGACAGGATGCCTGTCGTTTGGAGATCTGTCCAGAGGTGGGTAATGAACTGCTTTTCATCAACTCTGGTAGGCATCTTGGCATGTGAACTGGCTCTCCTCCCCCTCCCACTGTTAGTCCTCTACCGACAAAGACTGGCTGCTGTCCGCCTCGTGTGCCTCCCCCCCAAGGCCAATCCGGCGACTGCCAGACTCTATCGGTCCTTTCCCACCTCCCCCCCTTCCCGGGGCTGGAGGACCACCGTCACTTCACTAGGGGTCTGACGTCTGTCTACGCCCCACTCCTCTGGCAAACCGCACCCCCCTATACTCCTGTACGTAAGCACCTTCCGCTGGACGCAATTGCGCACCACATTCTTCTGTTCAATGACGCCTCAGGCCCTCTTCTGGTGCCCTCCCCCGACCTTCTTCCTCCTGACCAGCTTCCCTTGAAAGAGTGAGTCCCATCCTACCAGTCGATCAAGCTTCGTCTGAGAAATGCGCTCGCCTGGGATTGGGCAACCCAGTTCCCCCCCCCCTTACTACCCCTACGCCACATCCCTCTCGCCCCACCCTTTCATGGGCTTGGGGAGGTTTATAGTGGGTAGGATCCACCAGATGCACTCGGGTAAGAGCTACCTCACCGCCCACCCCTCCTGGTTCACGGACGACCCCTTTCCCCTCTGCTCCCACTGGGAGAAGGATGAGGAAGACTTTGCTCATGCCATCCTATACTGCGAGTCCTACAAGGAACCTCATGAGCGCAACCTCCGGGGGCTTACAGACGTCAGCGGGGATGGCCCACTATGGACCAACACAGACTCCCTCCACTCCCTGGTGAGGTACTTGCACATAACCGCCACAGGCTTTCCCCCTGGCATGCCACCTGCATGCCGGAACTCCCCTTCCGAGCCCGCTTCCTGCAATGCAGAACTCCCAATTCATGGCTTCAAGTCCTGAGAGTGCGACCCCCACCTCCTGGTTCGACCCGCTCGACAATTGCAGTTTCCTGGTTGGCCGGTTGGGTTTATATTTCGTTATGATTTCTGTACTTTGCTACTTTAGTTCCTTGGGATTTCGGGTCGGCTATCGTACACCACTAGGAGGATTTTATATTTTGGTGCTAGTTTTTCTTTTGTGCTTTCGAGTTTGAAATTGAGGTTTTGTTTATGCCATAGCAAGCACTGCATGCAAGGTCTTATACCGTAAACAATGAATACATGATGATAAAAAAAGAATTTAAAAAACAAAAAGACCAAGTAGATAGGCTCTTCACGCTTTGTTCTAAGTTATTTCCTTACTTATTACTTTATGCTTTTACAAATATAAAACCCTTACGCTCTTTACGAAATACCTACCTACGAGACGAGGACTTTACTGCCAGAGTCGAGTTGAAGAAAGAGTACGATAGGCGATAAGGATCAGAGACACAAGAGTCTCTCCCACCTTATCATAGACAGAAGTCTAAGAACTATCATTGCGAGAGAACACATGAAGTGTCGTCTACCTGTTGCTAACAACTGACCCCGTTTAGGGAATGTAACATGCTGCCACCTACCTAACCAGATGATGCCGATGATAACATGGCCTTGGCTAATACCATAATAGAAGGAGCTGATGGGATCTTGGCTGCATGTAGGAGTACTTTACTACCCTATACTAATAGACAAACTAAGAGCCCAAGCATTACCAATACCTACTTGGAAAGCTTGGACGAGATTGTGGCAGGAGACAATGGACCTCTGCACTCCCCAGCTTCCTCCCCCTTCTCCTCACATATGCCAGAGGATACCAAGTACCTGGCTGAGAGGATGGACATCCTGGTTGAGAGGATGGACATCCTGGTTAAGGCATACCAGCCAGAGGAGTGGTGGAAACATTGTGTAAGAATGCACAAGTTGGAACATGTCATCAGGGAGCTGGTACAGATTGTAGACTGGCAACCAGATGACATTTGGGATATAAAAGCTGAGTTGATGAATCACTATCCTGAGCCCGCTCTCCTTCCCCAGAAACCCACACCCCCTGCCCCCTAGTTCAATTTGTACCCCGCTAAAGGGAAGGAGCCCACTACGATAGCTTCTGGCTGCTAAAGCCTTTTATGCAGAAGTGGTAAAGAGGTTGACATATATGCCAAAACAGGCTACTCCAGCCTGTAACCGGTACTGGTTACTGGTTTAGGATTTTCATGTATCAGGTGATACTGTTTGAGTTTTGAATTTGTTTCAGGAAACGAGGTGTGCCTCTAGCCTGAGAGTATAGGGTTTGATACTCTATATGTTTTATGTTTGGTTTCAAGGATCGGTTTGATACTCTATATGTTTTATGTTTGGTTTCGAGTATCGGTTTGATACTCTATATGTTTTATGTTTGGTTTCGAGTATCGGTTTGATACTCTATATGTTTTATGTTTGGTTTCGAGTATCGGTTTGATACTCTATATGTTTTATGTTTGGTTTCGAGTATCGGTTTGATACTCTATATGTTTTATGTTTGGTTTCGAGTATCGGTTTGATACTCTATATGTTTTATGTTTGGTTTCGAGTATCGGTTTGATACTCTATATGTTTTATGTTTGGTTTCGAGTATCGGTTTGATACTCTATATGTTTTATGTTTGGTTTCGAGTATCGGTTTGATACTCTATATGTTTTATGTTTGGTTTCGAGTATCGGTTTGATACTCTATATGTTTTATGTTTGGTTTCGAGTATCGGTTTGATACTCTATATGTTTTATGTTTGGTTTCGAGTATCGGTTTGATACTCTATATGTTTTATGTTTGGTTTCGAGTATCGGTTTGATACTCTATATGTTTTATGTTTGGTTTCGAGTATCGGTTTGATACTCTATATGTTTTATGTTTGGTTTCGAGTATCGGTTTGATACTCTATATGTTTTATGTTTGGTTTCGAGTATCGGTTTGATACTCTATATGTTTTATGTTTGGTTTCGAGTATCGGTTTGATACTCTATATGTTTTATGTTTGGTTTCGAGTATCGGTTTGATACTCTATATGTTTTATGTTTGGTTTCGAGTATCGGTTTGATACTCTATATGTTTTATGTTTGGTTTCGAGTATCGGTTTGATACTCTATATGTTTTATGTTTGGTTTCGAGTATCGGTTTGATACTCTATATGTTTTATGTTTGGTTTCGAGTATCGGTTTGATACTCTATATGTTTTATGTTTGGTTTCGAGTATCGGTTTGATACTCTATATGTTTTATGTTTGGTTTCGAGTATCGGTTTGATACTCTATATGTTTTATGTTTGGTTTCGAGTATCGGTTTGATACTCTATATGTTTTATGTTTGGTTTCGAGTATCGGTTTGATACTCTATATGTTTTATGTTTGGTTTCGAGTATCGGTTTGATACTCTATATGTTTTATGTTTGGTTTCGAGTATCGGTTTGATACTCTATATGTTTTATGTTTGGTTTCGAGTATCGGTTTGATACTCTATATGTTTTATGTTTGGTTTCGAGTATCGGTTTGATACTCTATATGTTTTATGTTTGGTTTCGAGTATCGGTTTGATACTCTATATGTTTTATGTTTGGTTTCGAGTATCGGTTTGATACTCTATATGTTTTATGTTTGGTTTCGAGTATCGGTTTGATACTCTATATGTTTTATGTTTGGTTTCGAGTATCGGTTTGATACTCTATATGTTTTATGTTTGGTTTCGAGTATCGGTTTGATACTCTATATGTTTTATGTTTGGTTTCGAGTATCGGTTTGATACTCTATATGTTTTATGTTTGGTTTCGAGTATCGGTTTGATACTCTATATGTTTTATGTTTGGTTTCGAGTATCGGTTTGATACTCTATATGTTTTATGTTTGGTTTCGAGTATCGGTTTGATACTCTATATGTTTTATGTTTGGTTTCGAGTATCGGTTTGATACTCTATATGTTTTATGTTTGGTTTCGAGTATCGGTTTGATACTCTATATGTTTTATGTTTGGTTTCGAGTATCGGTTTGATACTCTATATGTTTTATGTTTGGTTTCGAGTATCGGTTTGATACTCTATATGTTTTATGTTTGGTTTCGAGTATCGGTTTGATACTCTATATGTTTTATGTTTGGTTTCGAGTATCGGTTTGATACTCTATATGTTTTATGTTTGGTTTCGAGTATCGGTTTGATACTCTATATGTTTTATGTTTGGTTTCGAGTATCGGTTTGATACTCTATATGTTTTATGTTTGGTTTCGAGTATCGGTTTGATACTCTATATGTTTTATGTTTGGTTTCGAGTATCGGTTTGATACTCTATATGTTTTATGTTTGGTTTCGAGTATCGGTTTGATACTCTATATGTTTTATGTTTGGTTTCGAGTATCGGTTTGATACTCTATATGTTTTATGTTTGGTTTCGAGTATCGGTTTGATACTCTATATGTTTTATGTTTGGTTTCGAGTATCGGTTTGATACTCTATATGTTTTATGTTTGGTTTCGAGTATCGGTTTGATACTCTATATGTTTTATGTTTGGTTTCGAGTATCGGTTTGATACTCTATATGTTTTATGTTTGGTTTCGAGTATCGGTTTGATACTCTATATGTTTTATGTTTGGTTTCGAGTATCGGTTTGATACTCTATATGTTTTATGTTTGGTTTCGAGTATCGGTTTGATACTCTATATGTTTTATGTTTGGTTTCGAGTATCGGTTTGATACTCTATATGTTTTATGTTTGGTTTCGAGTATCGGTTTGATACTCTATATGTTTTATGTTTGGTTTCGAGTATCGGTTTGATACTCTATATGTTTTATGTTTGGTTTCGAGTATCGGTTTGATACTCTATATGTTTTATGTTTGGTTTCGAGTATCGGTTTGATACTCTATATGTTTTATGTTTGGTTTCGAGTATCGGTTTGATACTCTATATGTTTTATGTTTGGTTTCGAGTATCGGTTTGATACTCTATATGTTTTATGTTTGGTTTCGAGTATCGGTTTGATACTCTATATGTTTTATGTTTGGTTTCGAGTATCGGTTTGATACTCTATATGTTTTATGTTTGGTTTCGAGTATCGGTTTGATACTCTATATGTTTTATGTTTGGTTTCGAGTATCGGTTTGATACTCTATATGTTTTATGTTTGGTTTCGAGTATCGGTTTGATACTCTATATGTTTTATGTTTGGTTTCGAGTATCGGTTTGATACTCTATATGTTTTATGTTTGGTTTCGAGTATCGGTTTGATACTCTATATGTTTTATGTTTGGTTTCGAGTATCGGTTTGATACTCTATATGTTTTATGTTTGGTTTCGAGTATCGGTTTGATACTCTATATGTTTTATGTTTGGTTTCGAGTATCGATTTGATACTCTATATGTTTTATGTTTGGTTTCAAGGCTACCGTTTTGGAGTCTATTATGTTATGAGAACAAGGCTCTCGGTAGCCTAGGAAGTGTATTTAAGAACTGCTACTCTTCTCGTTAGAAGGAGCAGACTTCGGCAGACAGAATTTTCAATATACTTGGTTGAACAGTTACTCTCTTCAGTTCGCTTCAAGAATCTTTAGTTTGAGATCTATCAAATATCTCGGAGACTTCAGTAGTTGCGATACAGTAAGAAGCCTATTCGACAACCTTGGCTAAAGCCTCCGGACTTTGATTCGCTAGTTACCACCTTGGTACAGAACAAAGCCCGTTAACCCTACGATTACCGCATCTCTCGAGAGGCGGTTACACAGCCCCTGATACCAGAAACCCAGCAGAGGCCGTACCTGCATTCTAGCCCACTCTTGGAACCTCCTCTGAGTACTAAATAGTCACTGTTAAGACTGCTCAGGCTACAGAGAGCAAGAAGGTGCACTGAAAATAATGGAATACGAACAGGGCAAAAAAACACAGGACATACTGGGCCGGAAATGTTGAAGACTTCCCAGCCCCAGGAAATAAGCCCAAACAAGAAAAGGCCAAAGAGGTTACCAAGGTGGCAAGACTACCTGATGATCTGTAATCTGCTTCCCCACCCCTCCCTACTGGACCAGCAGCTGTAACCAGAGATACATAGACCAGGGTCCCAGTTAGGGAATAGCGTCAGACCTCAAGAAGATAATCAGACCCCTACAACTCGATGTTCACTCATTCCTAATCCTTTCCTACACCTGACCTCCATGAAAGCAATACCACTATGAGGTTCACGACTAGGACAAATGGGCCCCTTCTGGAACGTCTTGCTATCGAGTCCATTAGGTCTCACATTAACTAGACCCTGTCCAACTCAGCTAAAATCTACGGTTCCACCCCCTTAGTCAAATTAGCAAGCATCCACGCACCCCTTGGTTGCATCTTTCTCACACTGGCAGAACACACCACCTTGGAGCTGAGGAATAGGCTCGATAAGCCTAAGGTATGCTTACTTCAGGACTTGAACATTCTAGAGTTTGAGTTCCAGATGGATGTCAAGAAAGTTAAGACTTTTATTTTAGGAGTCCTACTTGCTGATACAAGACGAGGGTCAATCTGGGCCGTGGAATGATGAATTGGTGATAACGCTACTGATGGCTTTGATACTAACCTGCAAGCTTCCAACTCCGGTGTAGTGACTGTTGCCTGCCCTGAGGTTTTAGGGTCCATCCAGGGCTTGAGACAGGCCAACGCTCACACCTACACCATCAAGTTTGTAGTGGAAAAAAGTGAGATGGTCAAGGAAGTCCTGAAGGCACAAAAGGTCTTCCTTCCTGGAGGAGCCTGGAATGTTAGGGTCTTTACTGACAACAAGCCAGCCAAGGTTTGTGATAGGTGCATACAGGTAGGCCACTTTCAGACTGCATGTGTCCTCTCTCCCCATTGTCACTTATGCTTGGAGGAATATCTTACCAGTGAATACGCGTGTAGCAAGTTTGATTGTCCAGATGGTTGGAGTGAAGGCTGTAGGCATACGACAAGAATGTGTTACTTGTGTGATAGGTCCGACCATTTCACTGGATATGGCTGGTGCCTGGCTCTACAAGAAACCACAAAATTCCTGGCCTCCTCTCCTAGGAAAATGAATACGAAATCTCCTACTTCAAGACCAACAAAATCAATGCCGAAAACTGACAAGAGTATGCCATCCTTGAAAATGAAAAAAAAGAATGGCAGACCCAGACAGTGAAGACAGAGATATTGTCAATACCCCATATCCAGGATTATGAATGGTAGTACGGATGAGAATAATCAGGCTGATGAGGCCTCTGCCCCCTGACCCCAGTCTGCAAAGGCTAAAGGTGAGGAACTGGCCAAACCCTCCTCCTCTACCTCTCCTTCTCTATGCTGTGGAATTCTGAAGCACGATACTGGTGGCGAACCCCCCCTATCTGTACCTATTCTGGCATTTGCCGACTGTCGTCCAATTCCTTCCCTGGCATGACAATAAGCTACGGTGTACCAGATCATCGACGTTGAAACTGGTAAAGTTGTGAACTCGGGCTCTACACGCTCAGGTGGATCCTACAAGTCTCATATTTAATATTTATTACTACCATAGCATCAAACCTTGGGAGGAGTGGTTGGAATTGGGTGTCGGAGTTTGATTTGTTTTCTTATATTGATGTGTTTTATGTGTTGGAGCCATCGGTTGATTGGGAGGAATGATATGTACTAATAGAAGTAAATGGCGGAGATTTGTCTTCCTTTATTAAGGGTTCAAGAGTTGAGGTATTTGTTCATTCCCATATTTGTACATTGTTTGAAGTTGTTGGGTACCGGAACAGTAGTACTCAAATTTGGTACTTGGAGAAGGGGGAGAGAGACAGGTTGTGGTAGGGATTTACTTTCCACCTACCAGTACCAAGTCAAGGTACCTAGCTTGGTTAGCGGAACTCGGAAAATCAGATCCAGTACTCGGCGACTTTAATGCTAGACACTCAGACTGGGACCCCAATGCTGACTGGTACAATGGCCCTAGAAAGTGGCTCAAACAGTAGCTTATATTATATTGCTACAACCTGTTCCTACCAAACCAAACCACCTTTCACGACATCTCCATAATCGATTTATGCCTGTACCAGTCACCTTATGGCAGATATAGATACTTGGACATTGCATGCTGTGAGCATACTGCCCAGATGATTTGGCTGAACGTGGACCTCCCGGATGGCATTGTTTGGAAATACCCGGCTTGAAAGAAGCCAGATTGGAGGAAAGTGGGAGAGCAACTTGATACCCTATAAAAGGTAGAAGACAGAGAGCTGTGGAATGGAGTGAGAAGTGTGGTGAACATACTCCTGCAGGCCTTGGTTTGTAATGGCATGTGAGAGTAGTGGACACTGGAGTTGGAGAGAATATGGCTGGATGTGGCAAGACTCTGAAGATATTCCAGAAAGCAGGTAGACCAGCTGGAAGACTATACACTGGCCAGATATGTCTATCGAGTATGGCTACTGTTGGCCTAGTTTGAATACATCACGATTGAGCTATCAGAGAACAAAGACCCGAACATCTTTCAGTTAGCTAGGAAGTTAGAGGCAAAGTATATACTGCCTTCGATGGAGCAATCAGATCTGATGACGGCAATCTCATGTATAGACATCAGTGACCTGATTGTATAACAGCTTTCTCCTAGCGACCCTACCCCTAAAGTGGACACCCTGGCCACTATGGATGGTACTCAGGAAATAGAAATTACCCTCACAAGGTCCTCAACTAATATAGGACTTAGTGAGAATGATATAGGATACCCTTTTCTGAGGTTTGGGAAAAGGAAAGATGTGACGACTATTCGACACTGGCGGGACTATAGCCTGTGGTATGACATTGCAGACTAGCATCCAGCTGAGTTTGTGCTTATACCGAAAGCTGACAAACCTCAATACAATATCATCATATCATGGAGGGTAATTCACTTGCTCTCCACTTCAGTGAAGATTTTGGAACGTATTGTACTACTCTGTCTGGCAGCTTGCCTTGACCTCCGAGAAACACAGTTCGGATCTTGTTGGAAGCGAGAGGTGCACAATGGCATGGCAGTAGTGACGGAATTCCTGAAACACAACAAAGGATACCAATACCTCATACTGTCGATAGATGTTAAGGGAGAATTTGACAATATCAACGTTGACTTTCTATTAGATTTTTTGGTGGCGAGAGGATGCATGGCAGATATCTGTGCCTGGGTATGAAGGTGGACCTTGTGTCAGACAGTTCAGTTCGGATTCAATGGTTGGGTCTCACAGGTATACCATGTTTCTAAAGGGATACCCTAAGGCTCGCCCCTTTCACTATTCCTATTTGGCACTTATATAGCAGATATTTTCAACTCAAGGCTGCGCAATACCCCAGGGGTCCAACACCTGGTAGCCTCATATGTTGATAATGGGGTCATTATGGTTGCTGCAGACAGAAGATGGGCAGCCTACTACCATGCTGCTGAGCCTTTTGCTAACTGCGATCACATAGCAAGGGCTCATGGAATAGGCTTCAGCACACTTAAGACACAGTGGATTGGGTTCAGTGACACAGTATGAGAAGCAATGGAATTATTGGAGGAGAATGTACTGCCATCCACTGACCTTCGGCTCCTTAGGTACAGATTTAATGTTTTCCTTAATTTTTCTTCCCATGTTAGGTATTGGTTAGAAAGGGGTCTGCATGTGAGGAGAAGGATTGTGGTACTGGGGATGAGGTTTGCAAGTATCAGAGAATTGGGAGCATGGAAGGCTTACCGCCTAGTACAAGCAGCCTACCCTCTGACCGTTTATTATCGACTTGAGTTTGTAACCAACTACACATCATATGTGAAGCCAATTCAGTTGCACGTCAACAACTGCCACCGGTTTGTATTTCGAGCTCTAATTAAGCTCGCAAATAGTATATTGCTAGCTGAATTCAGAGCTCTGCCTGTCCATGGTCAGGGCAAGTACCTGCAATAGAGATATTATAGATGATTCATTAATTACCAATACTATAATGATCATCTATGATTCGGTCACATTCGACCCGACTGGAGGGAGGAAGAAATGCTTGCCCAACCACAGACCTCAGAGAAGGTGCTAGCTTATTGACCTACCATCAAGATTTGGAAGGGCAAGCTGGAGACAGCACTTTGATATCATCAGTGGTTTGGGAAGCTCGTAACGACTTTCAACGTAGTTGTATACATAGACGGGTTCAAGTCCTCTGAGGGGGCTGGGGTAGCTTGAGAAGTATTTGAAAAAGGAGCCCTCACCTGTGTTAATGGGTACTCAGTTCCCCCATTATGGAGCATTGTCAAATGCGAGCTGTTCGCCATCCTTTGTACTCTCCAGAACATATAGAGTTTGGTCAAGAGGAGGCAGGTGCTTATGTTCTTGGATTGTGTGCCAGCCCTGACTGTAGTTGACAACATGTTTTCCAATGGGGATTTGGCCAGGATATAGGAGGTAATGGCTCCTCTCTTGAGGGGATTCTCCCGCGTTAGTTTAGACTGGGTTCCTGGACATATGGGTATAGACAGGAATGAGTTTGCTGACAACAAGACTAAGGCATGTGCGCACCTTCCCATTGCACAGACCTGGAGGTGGGAAGGGGTCAGCTTCAGGATAGGACATGCCGCACTGGCAAGAGAGTTATGTTGTTAAGAGTGTGGTACCTGGCATGACTGAGAAGGACATGAGTACTATGCTCATGAACTTAAGGCCTCCAGACACCTCCCTAGTTTCAGCTGGATGGATGCATATGTGTTGCTACACATTCGCAGAGGCACAGGCCTGGTTGGCCATGATGGCTGTGATGGGACAGAGGATAGACACCATTGGACTGAGTGCCCCCATTACCTTAGAGGGCACCCCACTGACACTGAGCTTTACAAAAATACAGCGATCTCAAAGTGGAAGTTTTGGTAGATGGAATATTGGTGGTTGGGGATGGGAATCCCAAGGAGTATGGTAGAGGTGGACAAGGAAGTGGTGGTGGCAGGTAACCTCTTTGACAGAACACTGATGGTGGAGAGAAACGGTATGCTATTCAGCATACCTAACCCAATAGTTTGCGAAAGCGGCGAGTGCAAACACAGCTCAAACAGCTGTCAACTCCCATCCAGCATGTTTCCTACTAAGTAGTTCTTTTTAGGCAACCAAATCCGGATGGGGTATCTTGCTTGCGGAACAAGGATTGCCTCAGTGCATACCTCAAAGTGGCACTTTTTCGGTGACCAATTTGCGGCAGAACTCAGTTGCTGGGAACCAGGAATGATGTACTTTCAACTGAAATGAATGTGCGACTAGGACTGACTGACTCTGGGTGACTGAACCTGCCTGAGTATTCAGTGTGCTGGAACAGGGGGGCTGTTAAACTGCAATGCTTACCTCTTTTGCAAGCGACCAGTAGGGAAAAGCCACAAAGACTAGAGGGGACACTTGAAGGCAACCAGGAATTGTTGTGACAGATTGGGTCTTTCATTTGTTGACTGGGTGAAACAAATTGTGTTGGAGGCGGAGTAGGTTGTGTTGTCAGCAGATGATGGTGGATTGAGGCTGTGAGATGGAAAGATACATAAATCAATAAAGTTGCTAGTCAACGTGAGCTCCCATGAGCCCATATAGGTAGTGTTTTATTATAGTCAGGATTTATGTTTTGAAAGAGCAGTAGCAAGATGGGTACAGCCCATGGGAGTGTATTTAGTTAGGCACAGAGGTGACTGGTCAGATTCCAATTTTGGCAGTACTAGTGAAATATATTAGATTGAACTACCTATTATACTTTCCTACCTATATGTTAAAGAATAACAAGTTATTCTACCACTCATTTCAATATTGTGATAAGATCAGATTATTAGCGTTCAAGCAAGGAGCATAGGCAATGCCCTAAGAGTAATAATCAGATCCTTGATAAGTACTTGAATTAAGAAAAGATATAGTGAATGAAGAGAAGTATTCCTGATACATATGAGGCTAATTGACTAAGTGCCGTTGCCTGTTGCAAGGTATAAAATGAATGAGATAATGAGTAAGATATTTGATACATATATTGGTTTCTAGGCCCAGGCAGAGAAAATTGATTGCTCTTGGCCAAATGTGCCAAACTTCTGATTTAAGGTTAGACGGACGCCTATCTCTAGTATAACTGAGGGACATGGGCCAAAATCTTTATTCGGAGAATCTGTCGAGGAAGGCTCGTCACGATAAAGTAAAAGTAAAGTAAAGATTTATGAGGTAAACAATTTTACATTGATAAGATCTCTTCTCCGTTGCTTGATGATGTCTGTAAAGCTCGGAAGGCACTTCGATATTTATATCCCACGTCACAGTGTTCGCGGAGTACTTCTAACTACTATGCCTGCGAAGTACCACTCTAGTTTTAATATGCAAACGTCCAGAATCTTAGAAGTGCGAACACCGCTTGACCCTGAAACTTATCACACCCTTTCGCGGACCCGGAATAGTATTCCTCCATTGGGATGACTACGCTATTTTTATACCACACAGCGGCCTCCAACTTAGATATCCGCATAGACTATTATATTACTCTGGTCTGGTTGACTATCGTCCCAGTAGTCTCTTCAGTCATGAAGTGATCAAGTTCATGCCGGGCAACCTAGTGCCGATCGCAAGTCCGAGCCCGCCGTGTCAATGTCTCCAGGGGCTGTGACTTATCTAGGTCTTCCATTCTGAGCATGGTTCCCCTTGGTCTGCCAGCCTCCGGAAAGGAGTCCTATTACTAGGACCAACCAACCTACAGCTGGTCTCAGAAGGGTATGAGTGGATTCGGTATACCCCTAATAGCTTCCGCTACTAGGATATCCCCTTAGAGTATTTCGCCGAAAACGTCCTGTCACCTTCGGGCCCTTAGTTTAGGAGGCCCGACCTTGAAGCCTACTATCTCAATGCGCCTCTGACAGATTTCCTCCGTTCCAGTTCCCAGATGTCACCAAAGGTCCCCTCTTGTATATCCTGCGAACAGCATGAGCCCGGACAGACGGCGGCGACGTATATGGTGTTATGAAGTGGGCTTCATTGATGTGATATTTTAGTTATGGGATGCAACTCTCGAAATCTCGCTAATGACGTGCAGGCCCCATAAGGGGGCCGCAGGGGGGTATTGGCTCTGGGAAATCGAGGATCTGTGCCCAGTTACCCTACCGTGGGTCTGTGCACATGTCTTCGGATTTCCATTTGCCTAACATGAGCTCCCTCCTACCAGGCTTCGCCTCGAATGCCTTTATAACTTTTATAATTTTCTTCCAAATACATTTTAAAACTCAGTGTGGTCAGGGTGAAAAACCTCCCACGTTTACTTGGCCACGGTAGGAAAACCCTTTCCACATTATCTTACTTCTACCCTTCCTAGCATGTCCGGATTTTCATTATGAAAATTCTCCACAACTTCCTCCATGTTTTCCATACCGGTAGCAGGTTCCCATGTGTTCTCATCTTCTGAACACCATTGCCACTTAATGAAGTACCACAGTTCCAACTTCTCCTGATAGCGGCCGCGTACTCGTTTCCTGTAAGAACGAATCTCGCTTCTTACTATTTTCTCAACCTCTCATTGCAGATCACCATCAATGTCCTCAGGCTCTCTAGCGGGTTGCTGACGATTGTCATGAACGGACTCGCGGTAGGGTTCCAATAGTGCGACGTGGAATACAGGGTGAATGTTCCATCGATCGGATATGTTGCGCTTGAAAGCTCGTGCTCCGCATTTCTCCATGATTTGGAAAGGACCGTATAGCTTCGGACTTAGCTTCTTTGATTTCCGTCGGGTACGAATCTTCTTTGCGTTTAACATTACTTGGTCCCTGATCTTAAAGTCTGGCTGTTGTCGAGCTTTCCGGTCATAATATTTCGACATTCTTTCCTGTGTCTTTTCTAGTGACCCCCTCGCTTGTTCATCTATCGTCTTGATCCAGTTCGCATAGGGTGTTGCTCCTGGATTTTGAGCTCCTCGCTCCTTCAGCCACTCAGTCTGTGGATGGAATCCGTAGTTCACATACAATGGTGACATCCCATACGCGTTGGTTGCGGAGTTGTTATAAGCATGTTCACCTAACGATAATAGCTGATACCAGTCGTCCTGATTATAGTTGACAAAACTTTGAAGGTTACCGTCCAGCACTTGGTTGGTCCATTCAGATTGTCCGTCAGTTTGAGGATGGTATGTCATCGACATTCTTCGCTTAATTTCCAGCGCTTTGCACAGTGATTCCCAGAATTCTCCTGCGAACATTGAGTCCATGTCCAAGACGATTTCGGTTGGTAGGCCGTGCAACCTCCATACTTCTTGGAGGAATGCTTTTGCGACATCCTTGGCCGTTGCCGAGGTCTGAAGTCCGATGAAGTGTGCCATCTTTGTAAACCGATCCACTACTACCATTACTTGAGTGTATCATTGCGACTCTGGTAGTTGCGCGATAAAGTCTACAGATATAGACGTCCATGCTGCGTAGGGTATTTGCAGTGGTTGAAATAATCCGTACTTAGCGTGTCTGGGTGATTTGTTATGTTGGCATTCATCGCAGGATCGTACGTAGTCATTGACCCATGCCACTAGTCCTTTCCAGTAGGAGTCCCTCATGATTATTTGCGAGGTATTTTCTTGTCCAAAATGTCCTGCAACTTTTGCATCGTGACATCCTTCTGCGATCTTGGTATATAACGTCTGACTATCTGGTACAAGCAGTCTTTGCTTGTAATATAGTAAATCATTGATTAAGGTCCAATCCTTGCGGAAATCCTTTCCTTCATCTCATAATCTAATGAGTTCTTCCCTCCGTTGCCTCCAACCTGCGTCTGGTCCGATAGCTGTCTGTATCTCGTTTAGGAATTCAGGATTAAACTGCTTCATTCCTTTCTGTAGGATAATAGCATTTGACATTAAAACCTTTTCGGATACTTCTGAAATATCATACCAATGTTTGTTGTCTTTAGCCGATGCCTGTAGGTAGCTGATGCTAGGTTCCTGTTCCTTGACAATCAAGGATCTTGTCGCTATATCGGTGCTTCCGAATCCCGCGGCTCCTCTTTCCGTATCTTCCAAGTCGTCTACTTCCATCATGTCTGAGGTGTTGACCTTTTCTACCACTAGCTGAGCTATGCGATCGCCCATTCTCATTTGGCAGTCCACATCCTGAGGGTTGAAAAGTACAACTTTGAGTTCACCATTGTAATCAGCATCGATTACCCCTGCGCAGGTGGAGATACCGCTTCGGACCGCTAATCCGCTTCTTGGAGTAACCCTTCCGTAAGTTCCTTCGCATAGCCCCGCCACTATACCCGGCCTTATTAATGCTTGTCTATATTTCGGGACAATGTCATCCTCAATGGCATACAGGTCATGTCCTGCTGCCATTCTTGAGCCTTTTGTCGGCAAGTATGCCTTCTTGCTCAATCTCTTGACCCTAATAATGGGTTCCTTTCCACCTCTTCGAGGTTCCAAATCCAAATCCCTTTCTCCATCCGAGTCTTTTCCGTCATCGCCTACCCTCACTACTAGTGATACCAAGAAATTTTCTTCTTTCAAAAGGTTTTGTTCGTGATGCGTAGCTCCCTCCGCAGGACGGTACTCTGGCCGTCTGCTTAATGCGTCAGGCTTTCCGCCCTTCGTGCCTAGTCGGTATACAATATGGAAATTGTATTCTACCAACTTCTGAGCCCATCGAATCTGACGGCCACAGCAGACTTTTCAGGTGAGGAAGTATTGTAGGTTCTGATAGTCAGTAAAGACTGTAAACAGTTTTTCTGTCCCGATCAAGTAGTGTCTCCATTCCTTAAATGCTTCGAGGATTGCGAGAAGTTCTTTATCACGAATTTCATAATTGCGCTCTGCGGAATTTGATTTTCTGGAATGGAAAGCTACTAGATGTAACCTTTTTTCGAACTATTGAGATAGGACGCAACTGAGCGCGAAATCGCTAGCATCAGTTTCCACCACTGTTTCTCTTTCTGGGAAGAAGTGATGTAGTATTAGGGCTGTTGTGAAGCGCTGTTTTAGCTCCTCAAAAGCCGTATCCTGCTCAACTCCCCATTTGAAATTCTTTGGATATCCTTATAATGTCTCAGTTATGGGTTTGCAAATAGCGAAGAAACCTTTTAATAAATTGTTGGTAGAAGTTAGCGAATCCCATGAATACTTGTACTTCTCCAACCGATTTCGGTGCTTTCCAAACCATTATGGATTCCACCTTTCGGGTGCTTATAGACACCCTACCGAGTGCCACTATGTAGCCGAGGAATTCTACATCAGTTGCGTACAATGTCGATTTCTTTAGCGATACCGCTAATTGAAAGTCTGATAGACTTTGTAAAACTTTCTTGACAGCTTCGATGTGTTCTTTTTCATGCTTTGAGTAGATGAGAATATCGTCAAGGTAACACACAACTCCGACGTCCAAGTATTGCTGTAGAACTTGGTTCATCATATCTTGGAAGGTTGGTGGAGGGTTGACCAATCCAAAAGGCATAACCTTATATTCGTAGTATCCGTATCTTGTGCGGAATGCTGTCTTCCATTCATCTCCTTCTTTTATCCTAATCAAGTGGTAGCTGTCCTTAAGGTCTGACTTGGTGAGGATCTTTGGGCTGGCTACTCTATCTCAGAGTTCGGTCATTAGTGGAAGAGGATGTTTGTTGAGGATAGTAAGTTTTTTTTAGATTTCAATAGTCCACCACTAGACGTAGTCTGCCATCTGGCTTAGGTACGAATAATATGGGTGTGCCGGCTGGCGATTGGCTCCGTGTAATTTTCCCTTGTTTGATCATCGTTTCCAAGTATTCTCATAAAGCTTTAAGCTGTTTTTCGGACAGCGAATATATCGGACCCCAGAGGGGAGTTGATCCGGGAATCAATTTGATTTCATGATCGAATGTGCGTCTTGGGGCTAGTTTTTCTGCCGTCTGAGCTTCAAACAAATATTTGTAATTCCCGTATTCTTGCGGTAATGATTCGAGTTCAACCGTATTTTCGATGGCTCTGATTCTTCCGATGCGGTAGGCATTAGGATCCCAAGCGACAGATTCATCATATTCGAACATATCCGCTATTCCTTCATCTTCTTCCACACAGTTTTCGCAACATTTTGTGGAGAAAGTCCAAATTTTCTGCATCTTCTATGTGAGACACGGGGTGTTCACGATGCCACCGACCAAACGGTATTATCATTCCATAGTAACCTTCCTTAGCCACTTCAAATGAGACTTCAGAGATGTGTCGGTTTTTTCCTATTTCCAATATAATAGGAAGGGTATAACACTTCCCTCCTGAGGCAGCTGATGATCTGTCAAAGCCTAAGATATGAACTGCATTGTTACGCTCCACTGTAGGAATGCGAAGGTCTTCAACTAGGTCCTTATTAATAAGGAATACGTTGAATCCTGAGTTTAATAAGACTTTAACCTGGTATCGCTTATCGTGTATGTGGAGGTAAGCGATCCCCTCTGGACAGTTGTATCATTTTAGTTTTGTAGCGTCTAATTCTACGCGCTTGGCGCGGATAAGACTTTCTTGGTTCTTTCGTTTGGGCATCGTTGGTGTTGGGTGTAGGTAACAAGATGTTTGTTACTACGCCCGCGTAGTTTCGACCATTGAGGTCTCCTCAGACAAACTAGTAACTCTTTAGTTCTTTAACAATCTGGGACTACATACTAAGCGGCGTTTCACCGATACGCAATTCGGCGCGACCAGTTTTCAGGCTGGATGCCTTCTTCCGACACGCCAAACCTAGGCTCATAGCAGATTTTCAGGTGGTCATTAGCCATTTTACTCCCCTGTTGTGGGGTTCCCGCTTTCACCAAGTCCTTTCCTTTAGGATTTCGGTTATCTGTCCAGCTCCCTCAGATGAGCCTTGCGCACCAAAGCGGTAGATCCCTATCCCACACTCTGGCCAGAAGGGAGAATAGTACCTACATATAATACGACTCAGACTTGTGTGGTAGGTGGAACGGCTCGCGTCGGTTGTCCTCGTATTGTGTATTGTTATCAGGTAGATCGTGCATTGCTATGCCCCAACTTCTTTGGTATCGTAACTTGCTTGCACACGGGTAGCAGGCAACTACCAGGTGACTTGAGGAACTTTATACTGTTGGTTCCCGGGCCATGTGGGCATGTCAACTATCCTCTCTTTCGATCAAGACTCTCCATATATTGATTCTAGTGTTCGAGCTCGTAAGTCCCTCGTGGGGTTCCTTCACTTAGAGCCTACTTGCGTTGATCCTCAAAGGAGAGACTTGCTTCGCGCCACTTTGATCATTTTGAGTTTCGACTCCTGTAGTTGCACACGGACTACCCGATCCCCATCGTGGTCGGTACCCAATACACCCCAGCCAAAGCGGGTTCCGGTTTCGATTCCAGCTCCAATAGGACACTGAATACCCAATCGCCATCGCCATTGGTGACAATGAACTGACCTAGGTCAGTTCCTCGTCGTCCGCCAGTTCATAGATTTTATTAACTCGTGCTGGGTTCTGGACGGCCGCGACTTTGCGTGCTAATTTAGGCTTTACAATAGCCGATCTTGCTCGTCGAATTCCAATTTTTGTCGGTCTTGATCTGACTGCTGCCGCCGATATATGGGCGTCTCCCCAACATCTCTGATAGGTGTGGTTTTTCTTTCCACAACACGTGCAATCTCCTTCTTTTCTTCGAATATCTATTACACTCTGTGGAATGCCAGTATGAGCCCGGTCGAAGTTTGTATGAGTGGTCTTCAGTGCACCGCCCAACTTCTTGCGGGGTTTTTCCAGCTCGTCGTCCCTTTTCTGATTACGTGGTGGGGCTCCACCCCCCTTGACATAGGGTTTATTCTCCCTTTGTCGCTTTGGTTTAGAGTCCCGTCGGTCTTCTCTTTTGACCTCCTGGACTACTTTGGGCTTGGACGTTTGGTCTTGCCAGATTTTTTCTCTGTCCAGAAGTTCTTCTTCTGACCGACCGCACAGTCTTAGTGCCTCTTCCCATTGTTGATCCGTTGTATACTGCAGAGCCGACAATCTGCGAACAATTTGTTTGGGAAGTTTATTTTCCACTTCCTCGCTCCAGGATTCTCCTGTCATGTGGGCACAAATGTTATGGTTATGCATGATCGTTAGGCTATGTTCAATACTACCATTGTACTCGACTAGCTTTATGGCTCGAAGTGCTAGTCGTTGGGCTTCTACCGAGGCAAATCGTTTGATCATATCGTGTTCAAAACGGGTTCATGTTGCCAGTTCTGGTTGCTGGGTTTCCCCTTGAAGTCTGTCCATAGCTGTCCTATACCAAACGGTATACGGAAGCACTATTTCTCCTTTCGTATGACTGAGTGTATATATAACCCGTTCTCGCGCATTGTCCCAGATTCGGGGGTTCTGTTCGAAATAGCCCGCGCATTGCAGAATCTACACGTATATGTCTGGTGCGGGTTTCTCCTGAATGAATGGGGGTGGCTCTGATGGTCACTTAATAGTCAGCGCCATCGCATTGGCAAGTATCTCTGCCATACCAGACTGTACTGGTGTCTGTCCTTGCCTATGTCGGCTAAGACTTCCTCTCCTTCTTCTCCTCTCATCATCCTCGTCGTCATCGTCACTAGGATCTCCAGGATTACCTCCCTGGGCACCTGAGGGGGATGCATCAGTGGCTTCCTTGCCTTTCCCCTTTTCCCTGAGTGTAGGTGGAGCATAGTACTCCTCGTCGTCAGTTTCTTGGACTGCGGGTAAGGGTGCGGGTCCTGCAGCTTCGGGACTTGGTGCGGCAGCCAATATTCTGTTTATCGACTGTGTCAATACCTTCAGGGTATTGATAGTCTCGTTATTTTGCTGCTACTGCTGGTCCGAAGATCGGCGGATTTCTACCTGGTGAGTAGTCTGATCTAAACGCATCTGTCCTAGGGTACGGTTGACTTCCCTTTCACGTGTGGTACATTGGGCGCGGAATTCTACAAATTCCGACCGTAGACGGAGGACCATTTGTTCTAAAGCCTGATCTCGGGCTAATGCCGCTTGGCTTTCTTCCCCCAGGGTTCCGTGTAACCTTGTGGTTACCTCTTCATGTTCCTGTTAACGCCTTTCCTGGGCGTCAATTTTCTTTGCCACTTCTCGCAGCATTTCCTCTTGTATCCCCTTGATCTCTACTTCCACACCTGCCAGCTGCATTAACGGGAGTCCAATGTCATTATCGTGGACATCTTGTCCTTCGGCGATTTGCTGTTGTACCTTAATTAATTTTAAGGTATTGTCTTTGGTGGCTCCCTTCAAATGTTTGAAGGCGATATTAGCTTGGTCGAGCGAGGTATCTATGTCCTACCTTATTCGACCCAAGGTTATCGCAAGACAGGCAGCCAATTTAGCCAAGTTTGAAGCGTGGTCTCCTCCTGGTTTGGGCGTGGGGACCCGTGATATCCTATGAGTGCTCGTGGCACTTAAGGATCGGTGGGAAGGTAAATTTCCTTTCCATAATGTGGGTTCATAAGGTGTTGATGGGGAGGAACACCATATAGCTGAATCATCAGTGTTATCCGTCGTATCGGGGTGGGTAACCATGGGTTCACCTGCCATTATTCCCCTTCTCGAGTCTTGCGGAATCTCAGCCACTGTGATACTTTCCAGGTAGGCTAATTGCTCTAATAGTCCTGGATGGGTGATTACTGGTACTTCATACCAGAGTTCTTGATATCCTTTAAAGGGTTTAAGGAATCGTATGTAAGGTATCCAACGTCTGCGGTATCGTAGAGGTGTAGGTATAAAAGAGTTCGGTTGGTCTAACTCTGGACTCAAAACCTGAATCTCCATTTTTTGAGGTTTAGGTTGTACTTATAGTACATATAAAAGTGTATCAGGCCCAGGCCGAGGGGATATCGGGCTCCTGGATGGCTGTGCCTGGCATCTTATTATCAGAGTACTGAGTACTCCACTCAACAAAGTTTTCTGACTTGGTGGAACTCTACTCGAAGTCCAGACCATACCAAGTACGGTATATGCAATAGAATTGATCCCTCGTTGGGATCCCGAAAGGTATTGTGAACCACGAGGGTTCTGTGATAAATTCTTCTTCAATTTCGAACAACTCGCTGTCGAAAACCTCTTCGAATGTCTGAATGTAGATAGGACCGTCAGGTGCTTCAAAAATGTAATCGAAGTCTGAGCTGAGGGTGGAGTTTGAAGTGAACTAGTATTTCATATAGCGAGCCTTGGCAACAGGAGAACTATCAATATACTGTTAGGCAGATACCTATCTCTAGTATAACTGAGGGACGTAGGCCAAAATCTTTGTTCGGAGAATCTGTCGAGGAAGGCTCATCTCAATAAAGTAAAAGTAAAGTAAAGATTTATGAGGTAAACAATTTCATATTGATAAGATCTCTTTTCCGTTGCTTGATGATGTCTGTAAAGCTCGGGAGACTCTTCAATATTTATATCCCGCGTCTGAGTGTTCGCGGACTACTTCTAACTACTATGCCCCCGAAGTACCACTCTGGTTTTAATACGCAAACGTCCAGAATCTTATAAGTGCGAACACCGTTTGACCCTGAAACTCATCAGACCCTTTCGCGGACCCGGAATAGTATTCTTCCATTGAGATGACTGCACTATTTATTATGCCAAACAGCAGCCTCCAACTTAGATATCCACATAGACTATTATATTACTCTAGTCTGGTTGACTATCGTTCCAGTAGTCACTTCGGTCATGATGTGATCAAGTTCATGCCAGGCTACCTAGTGCCGATCGCAAGTCTGAGCCCGATGCGTCAATGTCTCAAGGGGCTCTGACTTATCTAGGTCTTCCATTCTGAGCATGCTTCCCCTTGGTCTGCCGGCCTCCGTAGAGGGGTCCTATTACTAGGACCAACCAATCTACAGCTGATCTCAGAAGGGTATGGGTGGATTCGGTATACCCCTAATAGCTTCCGCTACCGAGATATCTCTTAGAGTATTTCGCTGAAAACATCCCGTCACCTTCGGCTTGTAGTTTAGGAAGCCCAGCTTTGAAGCCTACTATCTCAATTCGCCTCCCACGGATCTCCTCTGTTCCACTTCTCAGATGTCGCCAAAGGTCCCCTCTTATATATCCTGCGAACAGCATGCAGTCGGACGGACGGCGGCGATGTATATGGTGTTATGAAGTGGGCTTTATTGATGTGACATTTTAGTTATAGGACGCAACTCTTGAAATCTCGCTAATGACGTCCGGGCCCCATAAGGGCGCCGGAGGGGGGTGTTGCCTCCGGTAAATTGAGGGTCTGTGTGCAGTTACCCTACCGTGGGTCTGTGCACATGTCTTCGGATTTCCATATGCCTAACATTTAAATAGTATTGGGTACTCCACTCAACGAAGTCTTCTGATAATGTTGAACTCTCCTCAAACTTTGGACCATACCACATATGATAAATGCGATTGAATTGATCTCTCATTGGGATCTCAAAAGGTATAGTGAACTACGAGAGCTCTGAGGTCTTGATGAATTCAATTTTGAACAGCTTTGTATCCAATATCTCTTCAATCATATGAATGTAAATAGGATAATGAGGTACTTTAAAAATATAAGTAATGCCAGCACCAAGGATTGAGTTTAAAGTGAACTTATAATTCATGTAGTAAGCCTTAGTAAGAGGAGAACTATTAATATACCTTTAGGCGGATATCAATTCTAGGATAACTGAGAGACTTAGACTAAAATCTTTGATCCGAGAATTTGTAGAGGAAAGCTCATCTCAATGAAATATGTAATGTAAAGATTCAATGTGTAAAACAATTTCATTTTGATAAGATCTCTTCTTCATTGCTTGATGATGTCTGTAAAGTTCAGGAGGTACTTTGATATTTATATCCCATGTCTAAGTGTTTACAAACTACTTTTAACTACTGTTTCCATGAGGTACTACTCTGATTTTAATACGCAAATGTCCAGAATCTTATACGTGCAAGTACCATTTGACCCTGAAACTTTTCACACTCTTTTATAGTTACGAAATAGTATTCCTCAGCTGCGATAACTGTACTATTTATTTTACCAAACAGACGTTCTCAACTTCGCTGACTTTATAGACTACTATATAACTTTAGTCTTATTGGCTATCATTTTAGTAGTCTCTTTGGTCATAAAGTGATTAGTTTCATGCTGGGCTATCCTGTGTCAACTGCAAGTTCAAGCCCAATGTACCAACATCTTATGAGTCTTTGACATATCTAGGTCTTCCAGTTTGAGCCTGCTTCTCCTTGATTTACCTGCCTCTATAGAGAGATCCTATTACAAGGACCAACTAACCTATAGCTAATTCCAAAATAGTATGGGTGGATTCAGTATGTCCTCAATAGCTTCCGCCACTGTGGAATTCTCTTAGATTATTTTACCGAAGGTGTCCTGTCACCTTTGGCCCATAATTAGGAAGCCTTGTTTTGAAGCCAACTATCTCAATGCACCCCTGACGCATATCTTCCATTCTACTCCTCCGATGTTACCAAAGGTCCCCTACCCAATATTCTATAAACACCATATAGTTAGCCAGATAGTGGCAATGTGTATGGTATCATGAAGTAGACTTCATTGATGTGATATATTAGTTACAGGACACAACTATTGCAATTTTGCTAATGATATGCAGGTCCCATAAGGGGGTCGGAGGAGAGTGTTGGGTCTCGGGAAAATCGAGGGTCTGTATGCAGTTACCCTACCATGAGGTCTGTGCACTTTGTCTCAGAATTCCCTATACCTAACACTACTAGTATGATAGTCAATATGACCAAAGTAATAATATAGTCTATGTAGTCTACCTCTTGGAGACATCTGTTTGATGAAATAAATAGTGCAGTCCTCTCAGCAGAGGAATACTATCCTGAGATGGATAGGGAGTGTAAGAAGTTTCAGAGTCAAATGGTATTCACACTTATTAGATTCTGGATGTTTGCATATTAAAACCAGAGTGGTACTTTGGAGGCATAGAAATTAAATGTACTTAGCAAACATCCAGATATTAAATATAAATATTGAGGTACTTCTTAAGCTTTTCAGAAACCATTAAGCAACAGAGAAGAGATCCTATCAATATAATATTGTTTTATACTTTAAATATTTGCCTTACCTATTAATTAAAATAAGCCTTCCTTAACAGATTCACCCATCAAAGATTTGGCTCAAGTCTCTCAACATATCCTATAGTTGACTTCCACCTAGCAGAAAAGCTGAGCCAATATTTAAACAGAGGAAAGAAGGTAGGATTTATAAGCAAGGAAGGAATAAAATGAATTTCCTACTAGGAACAAGTTCTGCAACATAAGGTTTACACATAGTTAGAGTCTATTCGAAAAATCCAAGGTATTCTACAGCTCTACCTAGTAGAAGATGATACACCAAGTCACCAGACAGTATGATAAATCAATAACAAAGAGTGTAGAATACATGGAATTTTTACTTTGGATTGGCTGTCTAAGTCTCCTGATTTGAACCAAATTGAATCCATTTGAGACTACACAAAGGATAAGGTCTTGACATGACAACTTGTTGCAGGTAGTAGGATAGCAGTTGATAAAGCAAAGAAGGCACTTGCAAGGACTTAGGAAGCTCCTTCTCAGGCTGTGAGTGATCAAAAGTGTCTATTGTTTCATGAGAAGCTTTAATGAGCAATATTTCATAATGTCAATAACAATTTTAACAGTTAGAATTTTTTTAATATGTGATGGTTTTATGCTTATGGAAATACGCCATACTGAACTTTGTCTTGTCTTGTATCATATGTGATTATTAAGTGTGTTGCGCAGCATCTGCTTGTTATTGGTTCGCCACTCACTACTCTATATTGGTGTCCGACAGCAACTCGGCCGCGCGAGTACATTTTTCTCATAAGCGTCTACCATCTACCGTTACCCATTCTGTGAAAGAAGAGGTATAATATGACATGGCATTTCTGGTCCTCTCTATAGTAGGGTTCTGCAGGGACTTTGGGGGTATGTTTGTTCGAATCGCTTTTACTCTCAAGTCTCGGGGGGTTCTTTTTTTTTTTCATCAGTGGATGAGGGCATTGTCCCTGTTACTGTACGAGTACTGTACTGTACCTTATGTGGATGGTTTTGATTGGTGCGGTGATAGTTCGAGTAATGGGCTTGGTTCCTTGGGCCCCAGGGGGAGTGCCAAACAATCGCAAAGAATGGTGCTAACCGTGCCAACATTGTGGCATAGCCACAACCCAAGCTTGCTCGTTCGCAAACTTGGGCACCTCGCTCCGCTAGGTGCCCTACAGCTCAACCCCAAATTCGGCTCAATGCCAGATTTTACCAATCTATAGAACTTAAAATACAGTATTTCCACCACACTTGCTTCTTTCTTTCTCCTTTGCTCTTCTGTTCCTAGTAGACCTTTTAAGCTCCTGAAAGATTGGTTTCCAATTTTTTTTCGGTCACGAATAGCTTTTCTTTTTTTCCCTGTTCAAGCTGTCTCTCCGCTTGCTCCAACTTCTTCTGCACATCCTCTTCCTGCCTTTTACGTACCATCGCTCGAGCTTGATGGGCATAGAGAACACCTCCTTTCTGAAGTGAGCGTTGTGAGTGGTTATGGCGAGTGGCTCATGCTAGTTGGGCTGCTTGGGTATTTCCTAGCTCTTCAGAAGCCTGTGCTCCAGTCTGTGCCTGTATAAGGCTACCCTTGATGTAGTGCCCTAAATTGGTCTTAAAGGAGGGAGATACCGTATTGGCCGCCTCTAGGTATCGTGCCTGCCGTATCAAGGACCGAACTGTATAGGGTGTAGATGGTGCATGAGAGAAGGTCGGCGGAGGAGTTGTGGGTTGGGTGTTGTAAGCGGTATTGGAAGCGGTATTGGTTCTATACTCCTGAAGGCAAGATAAAACGATATCAGGATTGTAGGGTATGAGACCGGTTTTCCGAAAGGCGGAGATGATAGTGCTGTCCTTGAAGGCTTGTGCTCGAATGGAATTCAGAGCCGTAAGGAATTCTACCTTATTGAAGTCGGAACACCCAGTACGGGTCTTTCTCTTTCAATCACCTCTGCATGATAGTGCTTTAAGGGCTGAAACACAACTACATCAAGTGGTTGAAGCAGATGTGTACTGTGTTGTGGGAGGCAAAAGGGAATAATCGCCTTCTCGTCACAAAAGGTAATAAAATCTCTCGTACAGTGACAGCCATGCCCATCAAGTAGGAGAAGCCAATATGTCCCTACCTGACGCCGGGCAGGAAATCACTCAAACTGATACAGCCAGTCCAAACAAAGCTCATCGTTGGAATAGCCGGTTTCAGATACGGACATCAGAACATCATCTTCAATATCGGTCTTCGTAGCCCAATCCTCCATATGTAACACGCCCGGCAGTATCACTATCGGGGGAAGGACAAAACCGTCACCGCTAATTGCTTCACAAGAGGTGACAAGCTCACGGTTCGTAGAACTTGCCAAATAGGATTGCCGATTGGGGTCAACGGTAACAATCCATTGATCTTTGCCAATGCCGTTACGGAAGCCTGTCTCATCGAAATTATAGACGTCTTCGGTCTGAATACCTTTGGTATTGTTACGATCCCTAACCGGTATCAGTTCTCAGCGACGGGTGGACGATACTTCTCTCTCTCTCTCTCTCGACGATAGTTCTTAGGCCGTTGCCTACGATAAGGTGGGAGAGACTCTCGTGTCTCTAGTCCTTATCGCCTATCGTACTCTTTCTTCAACTCGACTCTGTACCAGAGT
>JACCEG010000177.1:0-112704 GCA_014065205.1 Tuber brumale
GGGGGTGTTGGCACTCCGGTAAATTGAGGGTCTGTGCGCAGTTACCCTACCGTGGGTCTGTGCACATGTCTCGGATTTCCATATGCCTAACATGGCCCCAAGATCTTCACTAAGTTAGACCTTAAAGATGGCTACCACTTGATTAGGATTAAGGAAGGAGATGAATGGAAAACAGCTTTCCAGATACGGTATGGGCACTACGAATATAAGGTTATGCCTTTTGGATTGGTAAATGCTCTGGCAACTTTCCAAGATATGATGAACCAAGTACTCAAAGAATACTTGGATGTCGGAGTCGTGTATTATCTTGACAATATTCTCATCTACTCCAAGGATGAAAAGGAATACATCGTAGCTGTTAAGAGAGTATTACAAAGTCTGTCAGACTTTTAGTTAGCAGTATCGCTAAAAGGGTCGACTTTCTATGCCACGGAGGTAGAATTCCTCAGCTCTATGGTAGCAGTTAATAGGGTGTCTATGAGCACCCGCAAGGTAGAATCCATAATGGTTTGGAAAGCACCTAAGTCGGTCAGAGAAGTACAAGTCTTTATTGGATTTGCTAACCTCTATCAATGCTTTATTAAAAGTTTCTCAGCTATTTGCAAACCTATAACTGCGACATTACAAGGAAATCCTAAGAATTTCAAATGGGGAGTTGAACAGGATATGGCGTTTGAAGAATTAAAATACCGATTCACTACAGCTCCCATACACTACTATTTCTTCCCAGAAAGAGAAACGGTGATAGAAACTGACGCTAGCGATTTCATACTCGGCTGCGTTCTTTCTTAATACTTTGAGAAAAAGTTACATCCAGTAGCTTTCCATTCCAGAAAACTAAACTCAGCGCAGTGCAATTATGAGATTTATGATAAAGAACTTCTCGTGATCATCAAAGCATTTAAGGAGTGGAGGCACTACTTGATCAGAACAGAAAAACTGATCACAGTCTTTACCGACTATCAGAACCTACAGTATTTCCTTACCTCGAAAGTCTGGAGTGGCCATCAAATTCGATAGGCTCAGAAGTTAGTGGAATACAATTTTCGTATTGTATACCGACTAGGCACAAAAGGCGGAAAGCCTGATGCGTTAAGCAGACGGCCGAAGTACCATCCTGAGGAGGGTGTTACGCATCGCAAACAAAAGGTTTTGAATAAAGAAAGTTTCTTGGTATCACTGGTAGCGAGGGTAGGCGATGAAGGAGAAGACTGGGATCGAGATAAAGATTTGGATTTGGAACCTCGAAGAGGTGGAAAGATACCTGTTATTAGGGTCAAGAAATTGAGTAAAAAGGCATATTTGCCGATGAAGGGCTCAAGAATAGCATCAGGATATGACCTGTACGCTATTGAAGATAACATTGTTCCAAAATATAGACAAACATTAATAAGGACGGGTATAGCTGTGGGGCTACCTAAAGGAACTTATGGAAGAGTTGCTCTAAGAACCAGATTAGTGGTCCGAAGCGGAATCTCCACCGGTGTCGAGGTAATCAATACTGATAACACAGGCAAACTCAAGGTCGTACTATTCAACCATAAAAATGAGGACTGCCAGATAAGAATGGGTGATCGCATAGCTCAGCTGGTGGTAAAAAAGGTCAACACCTCAGACATGATAGATATAGACGACTTAGAAGACACGGAACAAGAAACCGCGGAATTCGGAAGTACCGATATAGCAACAAGATCCTTGATCGTTAAGGAACAGGAACCAAGCATCAGTTACCTGCAGGTATCAGCTAAAGACAGCGAATACTGGTACGACATTTCAGAAGTACTAAAGAAAGTTCTAATGTCAAATGCGAAAATCTTGCAAAAAGGTATGAAGCAGTTCAATCCTGAATTGTTGAGCGAGATACAGGCAGCTATCGGGACAGATGCAGCTTGGAGGCAATAGAGGGAAGAAATTATTAGATTACGAGATGAAGGAAAAGATTTCTCCAAGAATTGGACCTTGACCGATGATCTGCTATATTATAAGCAAAGACTATTTGTACCAAATAGTCAAGCTCTATATACCAAGATTGTAGAAGGATGTCACGACGCAAAGGTTGCCAGACATTTCAGACAAGAGAAAACCTTGGAAATCATTATGCAGGACTTCGACTGGAAAGGACTTGCGGAATGGGTTAATGACTATGTTCAATCCTGTGATGAATGCTAACATAATAAAACGTCTAGACATACTAAGTATGGATTATTGCAACCCCTGCAAATACTCTACGCAGCATGGGCGTCCATCTCAGTGGACTTCATCACACAACTACCAGAGTCGCAAGGATGCACACAGATAATGGTAGTCATTAATCGATTTACAAAAATGGTACACTTCATTGGACTACAGACTTCGGCTATGGCCAAAGATGTCACTAACGCATTTCTGAAAGAAGTCTGGAGGCTACACAGCCTGCCAACCGAAATCCTCTCGGATATGGATTCAAAGTTTGCAGGAGAATTTTGGGAATCCCTTTGCAAGGTACTGGAAATTAAGCAAAGAATGTCAATGGCATACCACCCTCAGACTGATGGACAAACTGAACGTACCAACCAAGTGCTGGAAGGATACCTTCGAAGTTTTGTCAACTATGATCAGGATGATTGATATCAGCTACTACCTCTAGCTGAATATGCCTATAACAACTCTGCAACCAATGCTAATGGGATGTCACTGTTCTATGCAAACTACGGATTCCATCCACAGACTGAGTGGATGAAGGAGCGTGAAGCTCAAAATCCAGGAGTAACACTCTACGCGAACTAGATTAAGACGATATATGAACAAGCAAGAGGGTCACTAGAAAAGACACAGAAAGGAATGTCAAAATATTATGACTGGAAAGCTCGACAACAGCCTGACTTCAAGGTTGGGGATAAAGTAATGTTAAACGCAAAGAATATTTGCACCTGACCAAAATCAAAGAAGCTAAGTCCAAAGCTATACTGTCCTTTCCAAATTATGGAAAAGCGTGGATCGTGAGCCTTCAAGCTCAACATATCCGACTGATAGAACATTCACCTTGTATTCCATGTCGCACTATTGGAACCCTATCGCGAGTCAGTTCATGATAATCGCCAACAACCCCCTAGAGAACCGCAGGACATTGACGGCGATCTACAATGGGAAGTTGAAAAAATAGTAACAAGTAAGATTCGCTCTTACAGAAAACAGGTATGAGGCCGCTATCAAGAAAAGCGAGAACTGCAGTACTTCGTCAAATGGCAAGGGTATTCCGAAGATGAGAACACATGGGAGCCAGCTACTGGTATGGAAAATGCGGGGAAAGTTGTGGAAAACTTTCATAATGAAAATCTGGACATGCCTGAAAGGGTAAAAGTAAGATAGTGAGGAAAAGGTTTTCTTGCCGTGGCCAAGTAAACATGGGAGGTTTTTTACCCTGACCACATTGAGTCTTAAAATGTATTTAGAAGAATTATAAGAAGTTATAAAGGCATTCGTGGTGAAGCCTGGTAGGAGGAAGCTCATGTTAGGCATATGGAAATCCGAGACATGTGCACAGACCCACAGTAGGGTAACTGTGCACAGACCCTCAATTCTCCAGAGAGTGCTAACACCTTCCTCCGGCCCCCTTATGAGGCCCGCACATCATTAGCGAGATTTCGAGAGTTGCGTCCTGTAACTAAAATATCACATCAATGAAGCCTACTTCATAATACCATATACGTAGCCACCGTCCGTCCAACCGCATGCCGTTCGCAGGACATATGAGAGGGGACCTTTAGCGACATCTGGAAAGTAGGACGGAAGAGGCCCATTGCAGGCAAATTGCGATAGTAGGCTTCAAAGTTAGGCTTCCTGAACTATGGGCCGAAAATGACAGGAGGTTTCGGCAAAATACTCCAAGAGGATGTCCCAGTAGCAGAAGCTATTAATTGCATACCGAATCCACCCATACCCTTCTGAGATCAGCTCTAGGTTGGTTGGTCCCAGTGATAAGACCCCTCTACGGAGGCCAGTGGACTAAGGAGAAGCATGCTCAGAAAGGAAGACCTAGATAAGTCAGAGACCATTAAGACGTTGACACGTTGGGCTTGGACTTACGATTGGCACTAGGTGGCCCGGTGTGAACATGATCACTTCATGACCGAAGAGACTACTCGAACGATAGTCAATAAGACTAAAGTAATATAATAGTCTATGCGGACATCTAAGTTAGGGGCCGCTGTTTGGTATAACAAAGAGCGTAGTCATCTCAATGGAGGAATACTATTCCGTGACCGGAAGAGGGTATGATAAGTTTCAGGGTCAAACGGTGTTCGTACTTATAAGATTCTAAACGTTTGCGTATTAAAATCAGAGTGGTACTTTGGAGGCATAGTAGTTAGACGTAGTCTATGAACACTCAAGCGTGGAATATAAATATCGAAGTGCCTCCCGAGCTTTACAGATATCATCAAGCAACGGAGTAGAGATCTTATCAATATAAAATTGTTTTATGCTTTAAATCTTTACCTTACCTACTTATCGATATAAGCCTTCCTCGACAGATTCTCTGAACAAAGATTTTGGCCTACGTCCCTCAGAATTATACTAGAGTTTGGCATCTGCCTAACAGGGAGGCAGCTGGAGGGTTAGCTGAAGGCTACTCACTGGTTGACGATGGCTCTCATATTCACATTTCTGCCTACAGTCGTCGATTCAAGTTGAGCAATAATATCCTTTGCTCAGACTGGCCAGTCTATAGCCCTGACCTTAACCCCATCAAAAACGTTTGGAGAACTCTGAAATGGCGCCTTAAGGTTTGTTTCCGAATCCCTCAGCTACGTTCTAAAGGTCGTGTTGACCTGATCCGTGCTGCACAGGAAGAGTGGAATAATATTGAAGAGGCAATGGTGGATAGATTTATTGAGTCTATGCCTTTACATGTTCTGAAAGTTATTCGCCGTCATGGAGATCATTCTGGATGGTAGTATTTTCTTTAGTTATATTATATATTTTCTATCTCTTTTATATATCCTTAAATTGAGCTGTTTTTCACGAAGTTTGTATTTTCATAATCCTGACAGTGATTCTGGAGGGGCGCCAATGCTTGTGCCCCGTCACTTTTTTGACCCCACTTGTACAATGGGAAGCCACAAAGTCATGTTGAGCCATAAAGTCATGTTAAGCTGTCAGGCACTCTGGAGGAGTGCCCAAGGTTGCGAGCGAGCGAGCAGCCAGGGGTTGTGGCGGCTAGCCACAACCTTGGCACGAGTATACAGTTGCGGGCCAAATTTGCCCTTAACAAAAAAAAAAGGAAAGAAAAGGAAGTGGTGGTCTTGTTTGAGTGCTTTGTCGCTATATCTGATAAAGTATTTGGCCCCGCAGAATTTCCATGTCATACTCGAGTAGGTAGATGGCTTGGCGTCTTATTTTTCACCATACCGGCCTGTATCATACGATAGCTGGGCCCCCCTTTCTCTCCTTTGCACACCTAAGTGGACGAGACAGCCTACAGACAACCATGTAATAGACCGCCTTTCTTTTCTATCTCAATTGGGTTTACCTTCTCTTCCCTTCTATGTCGGTCAATTTACACCGTCCGATCCAAGTCAATTTTTCCACTTTCAATTTTTTCTGTGTACCAAGACGGTCACAGTCGCAATTAGACACCCGGGGTACGACTCGGTCAGCACGCCATCCAATTAGCCCGTCAAATTGTCCACACCGGTACCGCCGGGCGAGTTACGAGTTTCGCGGGTACTTGGCAGCCGAATAATGGAGTGCCACGGGGGATGAGACCGATGCGCCTCATAAGGCTTAGCGGATCCCCACTCCAAGCTTCGATAGAGCTGACAGAGCCGTCACAGCAAACCATGCGTAAGGCAGAACTTAGAGCAAAATTACCAGGACCTCGCTGAGGAAATAGCAAGGCAGAAATGGAAAAGAAGCCGAAGAAAACGAAAAGATGGGAATCTATTAACTATGCCCAGCGCTTGTCCGGAATCTTCTCATCTCTGTTGCTTTATACTGGCACGCGAGTGGCCCCCAAGTACTGCTATCTCAACCAGAATGCCAACGAATGTCCTAGCATATCACCGCGAGCCCATTCACATGTCTTACAGCACTACATATCAAGCGGCGATGAATGGGTGAGAGGGGGGAGGTCTCACCCAGGGTGTCTTCGACAGCGAACGCCCCATGACACCTGGCAGAGGTGTCCCTCGCCAAATCAAAATCCCATCCCGGCCTCTCTCCTCGCACCTACTTGCACGGTGTGCCTGGGAAACTGCCGTGGTACGCTACAGTTTGGCTGGGAGGATTGGATTTACCTCTCAATAATGTGTGACTTCATGAAGCCGTATATTTCCAAATTTCGATCACCAAGAACGGGTGACATTCCCATGGACTTGGCTGATAATTTTTCAATATACGGGGGCAATTCTCACTGATTTGCAGGATTCCCGGTGGCAGTCTTCTGGTACGGAGATGCAAGTTTACCGCTAGCCTAGCCGAGGGCAGGAAAGTGCGTTCTACAGGTCTACGGGCAGGTATCAGTTACCTCCAAACACTAGCTTCGGAGGATTGGTTTGTGAGCACTGGGTGGGTAGATGTGGAAATTTCCTATTGTTGGGGGAGTTGTTGCCGCGTTGAGAGAGGTTTTGTTTTGGTGAACAGGTGCTAGAACCTTGATTCTGGGTTTGATTACGGTGCCGTACTGTGCATTCCACGCACTTTTAGTCTTCTCGATATAAACACCCCATCTAAGCTAATACCCCTCCCCCACCATCACCACCTCCACATCCCCAAACCACAATCTCCCAGCTCGACAAACCACCCCACCTCCTCATTAGCAGTCCACCTAACCTGCACATTCTCCAACCATTTATTAATTTCGCCAATTCTATTTAGCCACTTCTCAATCGAGACACCACCCTCCGTCGGGTAGTGATTTCTAGCAGTAACAAAGCGGCCTATGGTAATATACGCAGGCGGTAGTGCATACCAAGTGGCTACCTCCACTCCCGTTGCCGCAACCATATTATACAGATCACAGCGGAGGTGGTGATAAGAGCATCCGCGGCCCTCGCCCGGGACGAAGGAGATTTCCATCGCCGCGGCGTCGCAAGAGACCACGGGTTTTACCAGGGCCGTGCGGTTCCTGGTTTGGAGCGAGAGGATATCCGGGAGCTGTGGGCGGAGGATCTCGATGTAAGTGCTTATGAGCTCGCATGGCACCGAGTGGGAAAGCTCTGAGGCCGTCATGTGCAATCTCTCCCTAGGCATACACCCGAAGTCTGCCGATATATATGGTTATTCGATTGTTCCTGTTTCTAGTATAAGAGAGGGGGGGTACCTGGTGCTGGACCAGCCAACTTATCCCGGATCGCCTTTACAAGATCCCTAATCTACTTTGTCGGGCGAACCCATAATGTCAAACAAGCCCTTGGGCCGATCTCCTGAGAGTCATGTAGCGGTTGTTCAGCAAGTTCGACAATACCCCCTCCGTGAGCATACCCCAACTCCTGCAGAGTCTTATCGACGGTCATTCCGGTGAAATGCTTGGAAAGCATCTTCTCGGCCTGTTGCTTGCTGCGGTTGTTGCGATGGGTTTCATAGGCCTTGGTCACTTCCGCCTATACATTTGACTTTACTTCAATTTGTTTCCTTTGTTAGGCGGAGCTACACAGAAGGTGCGGTTCACGAACCGGATTTTTGCAGGTCGCGATCAGCTTGTCGTTTGCAGGTCGCGATCAGCTTGTCGTAAGGATCGGAAGACTCAGTAGTAGCGGTTGAGGGCTCCGCCGGGACACCGGAAAGGTCCTCGAAGGAATTGTAGGCATCAGTACCAACGGCCATTATGGGAGGGCCACGGACAGGAGATGCAGACATTACGGGAAGCGGGGAGCATGGCCTTACGTGCTGTACTTCTGTCGGTGACTGGCCCACACTGTGAGTAGGGTATTAGGGATATGGGAGCTTCAGAGGATACGGTGGACGATACAACAGAGAAGGAAAATCAAAATTAACTACGATATCGACCCACAAGGGAGATGAAGCCCTTGCTAGATAGCCGGGGGTGACAATATCCTACTTTTTCCATCAGCTCTGCTGTACAGAGAGTCGATAAACATGTTGAATTATAAGCGCAGAACAATAGAGCGGACAGTTCCCCCCTCCACCTTATAGATGGCCAGTGACGAATTCATAAAAACAGAGCGGCGATATATATTTTGTGCAACAAATGTTGGCCCAGCCCGTCGCTCTAGACCCCACCGATACATACACCATATTCCCACTATTTAGACTTGACATGTCAGTGAAACGCCTCGGAAAGAGCACAATCAGACGAACCTTGAATATCCCTCACCAAGGCCCATAAGCCTTCTCAACACCATTAGGTACACTTGGCCTCTCTGCAGCCTCCAGTCTCCCTAAAGTTGCGCTCCGAACTTTACTCCTGAGCCTACCATGACGCTCCAGGATGTCATGATACTTCTGCCATAAAGTCGGCAAATGAACCACATCCCCCACACAGTACTCCATCACATCCTGCCTCAAAGGCCTTTCAGCGAACACGGCGTAGCTTCCGCCGAGTCGAGGATTGAAAATCTTCGCTCCCTCCTCCTTCTTCCTCTTAAACTCCGCCAAAGCAGCCCTGCTCAGTCTGCAATCCGCGGCAATGGCCTTGGCGAGCCCCATAACGAGGTTCCCTCTCCTGAACACGCCGTTGTGGACCTCTCTCACAGCGTAGTTCATCACTTGAATGTCTTGCACGCCTCGAAGGGAGATGCCGTACAGGTTGAATAGAGCGTCCGCATCGTTGCGCACGTCAAAGAGGCACTTGGTGATAGATGGTGACTCAAGGATCATCTTGAGGTTTTTTGCTTGGCGGCTTTCCCGGAATGTGAAGGCTTCCCACCCGAGAGTTGTGATGTCGAGAAGGTAGGTGTGGTTTTGCGGCAGGACGTGTATCTGTATGATAGCTATGGTGCCGTCACGGCAGAGGTTTTCGCCTTCGAGGTCTAGGTAAAGAGGGGGGGGATGATCGGGCAGATCTGAGATGCTACTGAGCATGGTTGCCAGAGCAGGGAGAGTGTCTATGAGGGTAGATTGCGGGGCCGACATTTTTGAACTGATATTTGATAGAAGCCCTGTTGAAGTTAACGGAAGGCTAAGTTGCTCAGTATCTTTCACGAAGACGGGGTGAAAGTACTGCACCTTTTATCTACCCCTCAAACCGTCCGAAAAAAACAATTACCAACAGCATGGTAGGCCTAACTCCATCAGGGGTGGCCCCGTGGGAAAAAAGATAGGCCAGGGCGCCCCACTGCTAGACAAACCTCGAATCGTGTGTGGAAGCCTATCCACTGGCAAATACAAGGGGTAAAGTGAATGCAACAAATCAAGATCCTGAATGGATATGCAAGGAGCATGTGTGTATCCGGAAGATGAAAGGATTCGAATGAGTTTCTAGCAAACGGCCTATGAGCAGCGCTTGATCGCGAGTTAGGCAGATGCTGCCTAGAGACCCATGCCGCACCCGCCGCAAACAATGGGTTGTCGGATATTGTCGCTCCCCTAGACCCGAGCAAACGGCCAGTCTAGGCATTCCTGTTTTATAATCCCCGGAGAGACATCCCTGGTTGCCTTTCCAAAGCTCGAAACCCCTGGAACTGTTCTCGTGATAGTCATATCCCTAGTATCCTCTGTGTTTAGGTGCAGTTTTGGCCACCACCCCTTTGATAGCACAGGGGTAACAAGAACCCGCTCCTTTCTCTTTACTAGGCAGCATCATCCCAAACACCCAAATTGTGACTACCGCTCGCCATAGAGCATTCCAGCACTCAGTAGAAAATGGGGGCAAGTTAGAGGCCAACCCTCCAGCATATAGCAACAAGCAAGCAAAACTCCCAAAGCCAAACGGACTCATCCCAAGAAATAATTGTGACGTCCTCTCGAGGTAGAAGTCCAGTTGACCTGCAGCATTCTCCAAATGTTTGTCTCAACAACCCAACTAGCCATAGGAGGAGATCGCAACCAAACAGATAGCCCTACGAGCCCCTCAGTTACCTCTTCCCAGTCGCTATAGGTATTCAGGCCCACAATTATCCAAGCAGAGCGGTGATGGATACCGAAAAGCCGAAGGAGCAAACAGGGATCGAGATCACTCGAGATGGGGGGGCTATCGACCTACATATAAATCCCCCATCGTGCTGCATAACAGCGCATTAACCCCGCTTTTCTACCTATTTATATTCCTGCATTGTAAAACGGAAATGCACTTAAGGTTTCATCGGCATCGAAGCTTTCTCCCGGCTGATGGATACTATTCCCCATTCGGACGATGCAACAGATTGCATAATAGCGAATGAAAAAAGGGCAAGATGCAGATCCGGTGTCCCGTTAGATCTCTCCCCGGCCCGCATGCAAACCAACCAATCTCGTTCGACGTTGAAAGATGAGGTGGATATTCGAGTGATATTCTATGAAGTAGACCTAAACTTACGACTAGCAGAAGCGGGGAAACAGGATTCAGCCGTGGCATTGCATTGAGGGTAGCGAGCGATCCCATGCACACCTTCCTGGCTCTCTATCTAGTTAGTAGATACTAAAGATTTGTGACAGAACGAAAAAGAGAATTCTATATACGGTACTGGACTGGAGGGGCTGAACAATGTAACAGACAGTTTTGCTGGGGGGGGGGGCTATTCCAAAACCCATTCAGCATTACCGGTCGGTCGACATTTTCGCTTCAGACCCCCCAGTACATGGGGCTGGTGCGCGGAGTATACTCAAACTATAGTAATTCACATACTGTAATCACTTTGATATCTTTGGGCGAGTTGTTGTGGTGTGCCGGTGTTATTGAGTGTCTCCACCGTGGACTTGGGCACAATAACGATTTTTGGTCAACACTCCCCCATACCGGTAACTTGCATTGACTTAAGGTGGATGCCGCATAAGAGCTCTCCCGGGGATCCAATTAGGTAAACCCCCGGAACAAGAGTACCGGTACCGGTATTTCGACAAGACAGCAAGGCCATGCTTGTATCATACCGTAACCCGTATCTTGCTCGGGCGGGCGGCCCTCGCCTATCGATAACAACTCTGACTGGCAACACTCCACCACCACACACCCCCGGGCTTTGACACCAGCTAACCCTTGCTGCATCGTCATCACTGTAACGACGACAACATCTACGGTACACCCCGCCATGGTCCCAAGGCTCCTCCTTGCAAAGTGTACTCGTACCGGTACTAGTACTTGTACAAACTCTTGGCGGACGTACAGCACATCAGCCTCACCTTCGGGGTATCATACTTGTGACACAGGAAAAATAAACTTACTTGCCGCCCCACGATACTCGAGTACCCGCCGCCCCGCCACCCGATGGAACCAACATCATGCGTTCCGCACCTCTGGCGAATCGGCGACTCGTTGCTCGTCGAATTTGGCCTGGGTCAAGTGAGTTTAGTACCGTAAAAACTCTTGAAATCCGCCATCACTGTCATCCCTGTGATCTCCAGCTTCTGAGTCAAAATATTTTAAGAAGGATTAGCGGTTTCCTGACATGGTATAGTGCAAGCCACTTGGCTGTGTTGGATCTCATTAACTTGCTTTCTCAATTCGGTTAACTTGCTAAGCCAAACCTACCCGGGCCGATGTCCCGATTTCCAGGGATATTCATCGCAGGGTTGAGATGGCTGATTTCAAGAGTTTTTACGGTATTCTCGAGAATGCGCTTCTTTTCTTTTCTTTTCCCAATTATAACCTCTGGGCATGGCCCTGGGGTTAGGCTTACTCATGGAAGGGCTAGCGGTACCCCCCGCGTTGCCGAAGGGGCTCTTGGTGAATGCTGTTTACCGGTACTGCTTGGCGGAAAAGTACAACAAATATCATACAGGAAAAGGAAATACGAGTGCGGGTGCTATCGCGCACTGTTGGCTTCACGACTGCAGAATGCAGTCCACGATATACTGGTGGCGCCATCGAGGCCCCCCCGTTGATGCTGCTTGTACGAGTAATCGAGCACCATACCCCTCGGGCACCGGGACCCCTCGGGCAGGGACGTGGCTGGGAGTGAGATACGGTAGGTGCTGTCGATAGTTCAGGATAGCTGAGGTCTACATACTCGAGTAGAGTAGTGGCTTGTGAAAAAGGCGTACCACTTGGGCGCCGCCTCCTGTGGGAGGGTCTTTGAAAAAATTGGACTCGCACTCGAGCACGATACTTGTACTAGTCCAAACCTAGCATGGTCATACCATATCATTTCTCTCTTTCATCAACACGCAAGGAAACCCCCTTTTCGTTGAACGACACGGTGATCAATCCGCAAATCTTCCATGAAAGGATTCCCAGAAGGCTGTAGCTCAAGTCATACATATTACCGAGTGCACAAATGTAACTCTCGGGGGGGGGGGGGGCTTTCATAAGATTCTTCAAACTGAAAATTAAGGGATCTCTGCTTCTCGCTCGCTTAATAGGATAGAATTGGAGAGAGAGGTCGAGAAACTTTTATCCTAAATGGTGGCATGTGGCATTATCCCATGGGGGCGGATTGGAGAGCGCGTTTTTCCCGCCTGGCTCACTTTGACTTTCCTATTTCTAAATCAAATCCAGTACCGGTACTCGAGCACCGTAACTGGAGCAGAGTGAGAAGGCAGGCTATGGGGCGGTGGAACACGGCAACTGAATCATCCGACCTGGTAGTCCACAGCCCAGCACCACCTTCTTGGTAACAACATTTCCCTCTGCACAGCCGTCTACTCGAGTAATGTCACAACACTAACTAGACCTCTTGGATCTTCTTGGTACTGTACTCGTACTCCACTGCAGGGACATCACATCTGCGGTGTCCAATAACTTTTACCATACGCTAACGGCAAGAGTGTAGCGTCCCGCCATCGAGTTTCTCACGTTGAAAATTTCCCAAAATTTACCCTGCTTACTCGTACAGGTACCGGTATGTTCAATGACTTCTTGTTTCTCCCGCTGGTGTCGTTGTGCATGTACTCGAGTACATGTGCCGGTGCCTGTCCCGTACGCAAGGCACCGAAATTTTTCCCTTTTGCCTTCGGTTCCTGGAAAAGGTCGCTAAGGCTCTTTTGTCATTGGAGAGAAATTGCACTACATGAGCGAGCCGCCTCTTGGTAGCATTTCGAGTGGCAGGGGGAAGACGCACGCGGGAAGACTATCCAAGGTGATGCTGGTGACGGTTAAGTGCTTCAGAGATCACCCGAACATGAGGGCGCAATTTTCTTTTTCAGCAGGATTAGAGAGATGCACGGTTTCGCGAGCGAAACTCTTGGCACAAATTCGCTTGTTCCGTTTGCTTTGCAACGGAGCACAAGCAACAACTCATTGGGCCAGAATAGGCCCCTTGTTTCCTTCTACCTCCACTACCCCTGTTGGCTCGTTGTGGATTCCGTATCATGGATTATTATTAGCATGATACCCGAAGGATATTGACCTACTCGAGTACACCCTAGGCGTCTTTCGGCACTCGGAACCACCAAGCCCCTCCTATGTTGGTGCTACAATGGCACGCAACACTTGCGGTCCCCTCGAGAGTGGTTCGAAATGTCAAAGCCTTTTGGTTCCGGTACAGTACCGGTACATGGCTAATCATCAAGCCGGATAATGCGTCTTACCGGAAAATAAGGCAACGGATACGGGAAGCAATTGAGAGGGCCTAGTATCTCCCGTCCGATTTCCTGCCATTCAATGTTATGAAGCAGAAACCCTTCATCACAGCAAAACAGGAATTCTCGTGGTGCGGTGTTCGTTCCGTTTTGAGGAATCTAAGTTGGTTTTTCCCAAGGGACCAGTTTCTTATTATCAAGCTTCCGGCACCCCCGTGGGTGGAACCACCCACACTCGGAGGGGCCAAAGGTCCTTTTTCTCTGTTTAACCACTTTACTGCTCACACCTTTCGACATTTACGACCGGATGATCACCAGGAAGAGATATTTTTGCGGGGAGTACTCGAGTACGAGTATATGTCAACCCGGGCCCTGTTAGGCACGCTACAAAATTATATTGTGACGTGCCTAACTGGGTCTCATTGTTACGCTAAATTATAGGGGAAGAAAAGGCACCCACGTTGCACCCTAGAATATACAGTACTCGCAACAATTTCATACCAAGTCCAGGCTAGTCCGGCGTCCAACTCAGGAACGCCGTGCTTCGAACCCCCCAGCCGTGCTCGATATACAACCCTAGGCCCTTCGGTCTCCACGGATTTCTCCTCCCTGCCCCAACGCCCAGTGTGCCTACCAGTATCACCTCTTGCTTTTTACGGTGGCGTTCTTGCGCTGTGGGTTGCTGTTCTCGAGTACGGTAGACTACTAGGGGTTGGAAAAAAGTCTGTTGAACTCTTGGCGCGAAATCACATAGTAAACACTGCCAAGAGTTCGATAGACTTACCCACAACCCCTGGTACATCGTACTAGTACAGGTCGTTGTTGCACACTCTTTTGAAGCTCTCTCTCTCTTTATAAGTTCGCTTTCATTCCTCCGCTCTCTCCCTTCTTTCTTCTCTACCCCTCTCCGGAGTTCTCTCGTTGGGCGACAAGTTGATAGCCAGAACCTTCACTCGTTTTAGGCTTTTTTTTATTTTTGCCCCATCATGCGTGGAGTTGGGACAGTACTGGCCCTATGCGCCGCGCTCTTGCTGCCGGAAGTCTCCAGTCGGTCGTTGTTTTCACGAGCTGTGTGCTCTACAAACTTAATTATTGATGATTACTCCAAGTATTCTAGTAATCAGAACTCTCTTGGAAGTTGGACGAGTGGTGAGTGCTTTCCAAGAGCGCAATTGAAGGTGAAGGGATAACTGACCTGTTGGTGATAGATGATGGCTCGATGACTTCTCTCACGGCCTCAACCGCCAATAAGAAGTTGACCTTCACACCAAAGACCGATGGCTCATCATACTTTTACACAACTTTCTCGAACTGCATCTCAGCCACCGCTGATCACTATAACGCCATAACATTCCCCTTCAAGGGGCCTGCTGGTGGCTCTTTCACCCTCGAGCTTCAGACAGCCAGCAGCTGCTCGGCTGCTTATACAAGCTATTACTATAGCGTCACTAGCCTCACCGGTTCCACCCAAACCATCACCGTTCCATTGTCATCCTTTCCCGGTGCCAACTTGGGCGTTATCAAAGCGTGGGCTTGGTCCGCATTCAGCGCTGCTGGAAGCTGGGAGCTCGGCCAGACTAGCTTTGTGTGCGCTGGTGGTTCTACCAGTGTTCCGGTTAGCTCTACGACCTCCACCACCTCCGGTAGCTCTAGTAGCTCTACTCGCTCTACCACCTCTACCACCTCTAGTAGCCCTACTACCTCTACTACTTCTAGTAGCTCTACTCGCCCTACTACCTCTAGTAGCTCTACCAGCCCTACTACTTCTACTACCTCTAGTAGCTCTAGCAGCTCTAGTAGCTCTAGTAGTTCTTCTACCCGCTCTACTACCTCTACTAGCACCATTAGCACCACTAGCAGCAGTAGCACCACTAGCAGTAGTAGCACCACTAGCAGCAGCAGTAGCAGCACTCGTACTACTAGCACCACTAGCACATCCAGCGGGATGGGGACTTCTACCACTTCCAGCATTGTACCAACAGGCACTTGCCAGCCCCTTCTTATCGACGACTGGGCATCGCAGTCCCGCTTGACCTTCCTCTTCTACAATGCCATGAACCAACCCTCCTCCGACGATGGAACCATGACATCCATTGTTGTCGCCAGCAACCGTGTGACACTCACGCCAAAGTCGGGTTCGTACTTCTACTCCAGCTTTGGCTGCGTGAGTGCCACCAACAAGTACGGAGGTATCAGTCTCCGGATTAAGGCGGCTGCGGGCACCACATTTAGCGTCCAGATGCAATCGAGCGGCACCTGCTCTACAAATACCTTCAACCCATACGATAGGACAACCACACAATTAGGGTGGACATTCGACGGCACCGAGAAGCTATACAACATCCCGTTCTCGTCCTTCTCGGGACTTGACACTAGCAAGTTAGTGTCCATCCTCTTTATCTCGTTCAACAACAAACCCGTGACCTTTGGGCCAATGGCGTTCTACTGCGGAAATACTCCAACGGAATATATCCCCTCGCCAACACCCACTGGCAGTGACCCGACGTCGACTGTTCCAGTCACTAGCTCCACCGCTAGCGCACTCCTCGTTGACCAGTTCGCAAACCCAGACACCAATGCCCTCGGCTTCTATCACGGGGGAGACGATCCAAGTCAATACCGCATCACCGGTGGCAAACTCACTGTCAACTATCAAGACACAGATTATGCCTTCTACTCCCAAGTATCCGGCACCTGCCGCGACATGGCCCCCTACGAGAGTGGATACATGCACATCGCGTATACCGGTTCAAACCTTTTTACTGTGTCTCTTCAACAACACAATAGCGGCTGTAACGAAGCGGTGGCCCCGTACCCAGAGACATGGGACGATGTGGAGGCCCGCAGGTACTCTTCCGCATCAGACATATACATCCCCATGAGCCACTTCAACATTGTCAAATCCCGAGTCATCGGTGTAGCATTGAAGGCTTTCCAAACGAGTACCTCCACCGTCATCTCCCGCATCGAGATTGTCAACACCGTCCCGTCATCCTTTACCGGCAGCATCTCCGCCAAAATCCCTACAGCCCCACTCCTCTTCGCGTGCAAGCGCCCCAATAGTTTCGCTTTCGCCATCGACGACGGAGTCCCGGAACTCGCCCAGCAAGTGATGAAAATCATCAACGAGGAGAACATCAAAGTCACCTTCTTCACCGTCGGAGCACCGCTGCGGGACCCCAGCACCAACATGTCAAACGTGTACACTGAGATGCTCGCGCGCGGGCACCAAGTCGCCCTCCACTCTTACACACATCCAAAGCTGGAATCCCTCTCAACAGAGGCGGCCATAGACTGGGAACTGCAACAGGACATATCAGCCGTTCAAGACACACTCCACATCAGCAGCAAGTACTTTCGCCCGCCATTTGGTAACACAGGAGCGCGGTCGCGGCAGCGACTCCAGGCGATTATCCCCGGTTCACAGGTAATCCATTGGAGCGTGGATTGCGAGGATTGGCTGTGGGCTACTACCTCCACGCCACAGAAGCAGCTCGACGCGTTCAAGCGGGACGTGAATAAGGGGGGAAATCTGGTCGTTATGCATTACTTGTACCCATCCACTGTTAACTATCTTAAGCAGTTTATTCAGATTGCGAGGGCTACCGGCAAGCAGTTGATGAGGGTTGATCAGTGTATGATGGATCCGAATGCGCCGCCTTTGTAATGTTACTTCTTATTTTTTTTTATTTTTTTATTTTAAGTATCATACCTCTTGCTTTTGTAATGGTTAGGTTTGGGTTGGGCATCTGGCGGGGGTGGAGTGGGATTGAGAATAAGGAATAGTTTAGTTATTGCCATGAGACAACGAGTAGTAGTTAATGAAAAATGAGATTTAACGACACATGGATTGAAACTGAAATTACGTTTTGGTGAAGCTTGGGCCGTGATCTGACCCGGGGCGAATCGATGTAGGAAGCCTACATGATCGACAATCATACATAATCACTCACTCCTAACATTTTCCCTCGGACTGTCCCAGGGGATGGAACTCAAGTATCGTGCCTCTTCACACCATCACACTTGCCCTCCCCATACCCGCCCGCTCCCCCCGACCTCGTGATATAGCGCCGCACCTTCAGCACGCAGAACATCCTTTACCCGTCCCAAAATTAAACCCCCTAATCCATCATCCACATCCACCACCGTCAAACCCTCCTCCCTCTCCAATTTCACACACCCCATAAAGAAAGAATACCCCACCCCAACCCCGAACAGCACATATATCCTTAAAGCTCAAGCTCAATGAGTGTCGATCCCTTATCACGGCATGTCCTACTACTACACTGGAAAAATCCAAAAGCACGATTAGGCCCTCTACGCTATTTCTCCAAAACCTCCCGATTCGCGCCATTCCCACTCCCATCACGGCGAGACCAAACCGGCCGGACTTTGAAGTGTAACTCACGGCCGGGAGTGAAACGGTGAGAGACCGTACGGGGGGGAGGGTAGGATGTAACTTACAGTGTATCCTCTTGGGGTATTTTTTTCTGGGAAGGTATTATAGTTGGAGTATCCCCTTTTCGGGAAGGTCTTATGGTACAGTACTTGGGGGGTTGGTATCGGAGGATACGATTCTCTGCTCTGTGCAGCTTACTTACGGTACTCACTCCACCCCACTTTCCTTAATTGCGGATAGATGTAATAGCGCCATACAGTAGCACATGGTATCTCACATCTGCAACGCCGAGGGGGGATTCCAAGATGCTGCGGTAAGTACCAATTGGCGGCACGAATCAAACTACTATGATGATAATACGTCACTGACTCGGTAGATCCATCCACATCTTTGAAGCTGCGGTGATTTTCATGTCGGTATAGTGGAGCTCGACGCCAAGGGCGCTGTCCAAGTCAATTGAGGACGACGTATCGTGCCTCTGCAAGAATGTAACTCGTTACCGACGGCAGAAGTGTGGTGACTTTCCTGTCAGAAGCACTACAGCCTCCGGCAATCATTCACTCTTGTGTGGAGTCACAGTGTTGCCGTACGTCTATGATGTGTATGGTACAGTACCGGTGGGGACCCTTCCAGCACTCCTCCAACAACGCATTCCCAGCGTAATCCGGTCGGTCTACGGGAGCACACTCCGTTAGCTCTACCAGACCACCAACGGTGTGGGGGGGGAAAACGGGATTTTTTTTTTTAGGCCAGAGTACTGATACCGCAGAGGGTATTGCCGCCGTGTTGGGACCTTCTGAACGTGAAGACAGGACAGGCCTAAGTCTGGGACAATGGGCACGATCTTTCATGATATAAATAGCCCAATCCACGAGCACATTACCTCCCTCCTACTAGACTTTTTTTTTCGTTCTGTCCCGGACCAGCGTGCTTAGCCCTAGCATAATAAGAGGGGGTAAGCATGCCTTCCACCAAGATTTTTTTCTTTCTACGATTCCAGAATGACTTGGTTATAGTAGTGATGATCACCGTGGTATAATAGTAGGTTATTGTTTTTTGTTTTTTTATCAAGGATGCCTTTGTCTCACCTACTAGGAATACCAATTTATATGCTATTGATAGGGGAGCAGGAGGTCCTGGCCAAAGAGGATGGAAAAGATATTATAAGAATTGAATATACAAAGATTCCGATTGGGAGTGTGGGATATGTAGGTGTTTACAACTCAAAGGGTGGAAACGGGGGGGGGGACTACTATAATTATTAAGTATGATATCAAACTGGAAAAATCATTTCGGCCTCGTTCAGCATGGCTAAAGAATATATGCTATCTTTTTTTTATTTTTTTTATTAAACTTCCGTCTCTATAATATATATTTGCCATATTATGTACTAGTATGATATGAGCGACAGGGACTTGCGTATAGGAAGAAAGAAGAAAAAAAAGTGGGGTGATTTTGTTTCCCTATTTTTTCCCCCCCCCTAAATAGTATGATGGCCCAAATAAAATAAATAAAATACTATCATACTTATATAATAACCTTGCAAAATACATCAAACCAAATAAACAGCACCAAAACAAGTCTATACAGTAATATATAAATTACAGAAATGGCAAGACCACCATAATTTCATGAATGCGGCTTGTTTCTAGTCCTAGCTGTAGTACGATAGTATATCTGACAGCAAATCTAAGGGCATTACTATTTATTACGGTTTTTGAAGAGAAAAAAAAAAAAAAAGGTATGGTATAAAAAAAAAACAGCTAAAAAGAAACCTTCCCCTTTTCTACATATTTCTATTATATCCTACTCATACTGACTGAACACTCATTATATTTCAGGGAACGATATTATAGTGTTAAAAAAAAAAAAAAAAGCTCTAGTATAACCGGTACAGTACAGTACTTGACAGCTAAAAGGGCATCTTTGCTTCCAGTATAGGCATATATTCAACAATCGCAGGGCTTTATATTATTATATATATTGAGTCATTTTTTCAAAACCGAATTCTCAACATAGAGTAAGTATCACAAACCTTCAAGTAGGATATAGGATAAAGCTGATGATCTCCAAGGTATCATATATATGGCAATGCGACCCCCTTCCCCCCAAAAGTAGAGTATGACATGAATAGGTAAATAGCCCTTCTATTTGTTTGATATCATAGCCGATACCGCAAAAACCATGATATATCGTTGGGTTTGTAATATGATATAATAGTATTATAATATTATATGCTAGGCCGCCCCTTGTAGTAGCTACTAACTACTGACTAACTAACTTACCGGCCAGCTCCAGCCCATCGTAAGTGGCTCACGTATGATATAAAAAATTGTTTACAATAGTCACACCCAATCACCACATCACTCTTTTTTTTTTTTTGCAAAACACGGCAATCCTTTCCTACCAAATGCGAACACTATTTTTATAACCTCTATTCCTCTCCCGTGGAGTTTCACTTTCCATAAACCCTCATTGATCTTTGTCCGCTCTTCTATTTCCCGCACTTTGACCGGCGGTAACTGTACTTACTATACTGTACAGTACCAATTCAGAACAGCGCGCTACGGTACAGTACTGTAAAGAACTCGAAAAGGGAGATTAGGCGCCTCCCCCGACAATAAGTACAATAAACCATTCTGTTATTACTGGTAATTAATGCACGGTATTCCCCCCCTCTCCCTCGCCCCCCACACGCCCGGTCTCGTCTCCGTAAAGGAGCAGAGTTTGCAGTTTCTTTCTTTCTTTCTTTCTTTCTTTCTTTCCTTCCCCCTTCCATATGTAATAGCTGAGAAGTGGGGGGGGGGGGGAACCCCCCTCCAAGAGTCCTGTCATGCCACTCTCTCACCTACCTATCCGGGTTCTCATAGTATGTACTGTACAGTACTGTACCGGTAACTTAACTTACTTCGTCAACGCACGGGAAATGATGCGGAATTTTCAGCAAGAAGGTCCACAGTGTGATATTGGTTATTGTGGAGATTTGTTCTCGTAGAGAGAGAGAGAGGGGGGGGGGGGGCAACTCAGTCTTGTGTGGTCCAAAAAGAGTTTTTTTTTCGAGTTGGTCTGCCAAACTTACTTTGTATATCATTGCAAAACAAAAAAAGGAGTTACACACACGAGTCCTTCAACTTGTATAAACGTTTTCCTCAACACCAGGGTTGAATGGATCTACTACCGGTACTGTACTCTTTCGACGCCATGTTTCTCGATTGGTCATGCCCTCCCCTCGCCGGGCTGATAATTCGACTGAGTCAACGGCTATAGATCGCCCGCACAACTGCACTATGGAATAGCACTTTTGGGGTCAGAGGCGTTGCAAAGCATTTCCCAATTCGGTGTTTTAATGTTTAGTGGTGAGTCCGAGTGTACTCGAGTGCGAGGCTTGTGGGCTCTTTGTCCTGATAGGGCTCGGGAAACCGAGCTGGTGGAGGGATACTTTAGTTCGGATTTGAGTTTTTGTGGAGATGATTCAATGGCTTTATGATTCACCTAGTTTAGCATGCGAGTGATGAGTGATGGAGGGCGGAGGGTGGTAGGCGCCGAGGATATAAACCCCTCGCAAAACCTCCCAGTCTGCTTGATTCAATAGACTGCTACCCCCACCACAAGCAGTAATTCTACATACATACTACTTCTCGAAGTGATCTACGTTTAAACCCCAACAATGGCCGTCGCAGACGTCACCTCTTTGAAACCCGTCCTCTCCCACTCTTCCACCCCCACCATCCCGGGAAAAACATTCACAGAGGACTACAATAACTGGACGAACTACGCCCTCACCACCCCCAAAGCTATTGTTAAGACCACCAACGAATCTGACATTCAGGCCGTCGTCAAATTCGCCTCTGAGAACAACCTCCGTGTCTCCGTGAGGGGTGGGGGGCATAGTGTGTTTAATTCCTGTGATGGGATAATTCTTGACTTGGCGGGATGGGATGAGGTTGTTTATGACGATGGTGATGACACGATTAGGTTTCGGCCTGGGGCGTTGAATGGAAAGGTGATAGAAGTTGCGGCGGGGAGGGGGAGGTGTGTTAGTACGTTACTCCGTCTCATATTATCTAGAGGGCATGAGACGTTAATGAGGAGTAGTGAGCGGAACATGCAACACCGTCGGGATGACCTCCCTCTACCTCGGCGGCGGCCTCGGCCCCCTAGCACCAAAGCTCGGGATGGCCATTGACTCGCTCCTCTCCGCCCGTCTCATAACCGCCTCCGGCGAACTCCTAACCGTAAGCCCCGAATCCAACCCCGAAGTCTTCCACATCCTCGCTGGCGCCGGACAAACTCTCGGTGTCGTCACGGAAATGCAGATTAAAACCTACCCACTCAACGAAACCCTAAACACCACGGACGAAACGGTATTCTGGGCGTCAATGACATTCCCAGCGTCCCAGATCGTAGAAATTGCTGGTTTGTTGAGCTCTGCGAAATGGGATGAGAATACCGCGGTTTACTTCTTGCTCGTATCTCCACCAGAAGGAGGCGCGCCTTTGTTCATCTTCTCCGTGAATTACTATGGCAGCGATGAGGATGCGAAGAGGGCATTGAAGGGGTTATACGACTTGAAGCCTATCACAGAGACGGCTAAGAGAGTGCCGTACGTGCGGATGAATGATCATGGCGAGGGCTCCGACGAGCGCGGGGAATTTAAGCGCATGATTGGAGTGGGGCTTAAGCGGGTGAACATTGAAGGAGTGAAGGGGATGGTGGAGGCGCTTGAGAATCTGGTTGCGGTGGGGGGGGATTTGGGCAAGTCTTGTGTGTTGATTGAGTTTTTGGGGATGGGTGTTGCGAGGAAGAGCTCTGTGGGTGTGTATCCGCATAGGGATATTGATATCTGGTGGTTAGTAGCTTCTGTCTTTCATGTCTTTGGAGTGGCTGCTGACTAGTATGACGGTGGCACAGTATCCCTATATCACAATATAGTCGCCCGGAGAATCATGCGAGTGCGGAAAAGTTTTGTAGAGACGTGCGCAAGGCGGTGAAAGGAGGGGACGTGTGTGAAGATATGGTGGTGTGCACTGCGTTCCGAGCTGGAGATGAAAAGCCAGAAGAGCTCTGGGGAAGCGAAGAGATAGCGGATAAGATTGCAGAGATGAAAGCCAGGTTGGACGCGAAGGGAGTCTTCCTTAAATTTTTAGCTTGATGGAGGAATTTAGTTCTTAGTAGCCAATTTATAATGTTGGCGCTATCACGAACTATAATAGGTGCGCAAATAAGTTAACTTTTTAAATCTTCAACAATGGCATCGACCCAGGGTTAGGGTTTCCATTCCATCGCTACCCCATCCCCTAATCATTCCTTGCTCCCCTCCTCACATCCCTCCCCATTACGCCCAACAATGCGCCAAACCCTCGTCCTCTTTCTCCGCCGCCTCCCAATCCACATAACCCTCTACAGCCGTGCAACATGCAGCCTCTGCGATACAGCACGCACCGAACTCTCGCAGGCTTGGGAAAAGCGGCCATTCGAGTACGCTGAAGTAGACGTGATGAAGGACGACAAGTGGCGTGTTTATGTACCCAACCTTCATTCCTAGCTAGTTATAGCCGCGGTTAAGTTGATTGGGAGAGGATAGGAATTCGACGTCCCGGTAATCCACGTTGCCCGGACAATCGGGGAGAAGGGCATCGAAGAGGGTGAGAAGACGCGAAAGTTGATGCATAAGTTTAAGGCCGCGGAGGTGATGGGAGTAATGGAGAAGGTGTTGAGTGAGGGTGAGGGGGAGTAGAGGGGAAGGAAGAGGGAGTTGAAGATGGGAGCTCCTATTAGATGTTGGCAACTGGTGTTAATCTGATTTCCCCTGCCAAGCCGGGTGCTGGAGGCTGAATATTTGACGAATCAGTCAATAGAAAATAGGGAAATTTTTAATATCATACAAAAATATGTACTGGGAGGATGGATAAAGGGGGCGGCGGGTAGGTCGGACCCTGCACCGAACCCGCCCAAGTAAAAGCTGATCGTGTCCAGATCGTGATAACACAGCGCCCCTTTCCTCCTTCTCTCCCTAGTGATTCCCCACTCCTAAATTACCTGCACATCCAATGGCCCTCCAAACACCCATCCCTCTCCCCGGACCAGTCATCTCAGCACTCCTCCTCCCCCTCTTTTGCATCCTCTCCCTCTCCCTCCCGCCATTTCCCCTCCGCAGTGCGCTCTTCGTCCCACTAATCGTACTCCTCGTGATCGCGGTACATGCTTCCCCAGCTGACCCTACAAACCCCCAACTAACTTACGCCATCGGCACCCTCTGGCCACTGTACCTCTCCGCCCTCTCCCAACACTTGTTCCTCCCCGCACCCCCTGAAACGCTCCTGTATCTGCGTAGCGACAAGCCCGGCGAAGCTGCGACGTGGGGGTTCTCCTTGCGGAAGATCATCTGGAGCGCAAAGCTATTTTTCGACCAGCGTGGCATTAGATGGAATTTTCGCGTGAAGGGAGCTGTGCCCACGGCTAATAGGAAAGTTGGCAGGTGGGAGTTTGTGTTTGGGAGAGCGGTTCGGGGTGTGTTGTTGGCTATTGGGCTCGATCTCTGTCTGGAGCTTGTGGCTAAGGGATATAGGATTCCCGATACACAGGGGGGTGGATATTTAAGCACTCGGGATAGCGGCTTTGTCGCAAAGCTCGCGATTGCCGTGGTATGTTTCACAGGTATTGAACTCAATCATGTCTTCTATTCCGTGGTTGTCGTCGCGGCGGGATTATACGAACCAGAGGTAACCCCCCAGCGCGCCCTCAGTATCGAGAGAATCTACTAACGACACCCTCGAGCATAGGATTGGCCACCCCTTTTCGGTTCCCTAACAATTGTAACTTCGATCCGCAATTTCTGGGGCAAATTCTGGCACCAGCTCATCCGCCGAACACTAACGATAACCTCAACCTCCATCCTAACATACCTCCACCTCCCGTCCTCCTACGCACTCGTCATCGCCCTCTCATTCATAATAAGCGGCTTCTTCCACGCCCTGCCACTCCTCGTCATGCCGCCGTTCTCATGGTCTTCAGTGCCCCGCGGCATTCTCGCGTTCTACTTCGCACAGCCCGTCGGAATACTGCTCGAGACACTCGTGTCATCGGTTTACACGGGCAAGAGCACCATGTGGACTAGGATGGCGGGACATATTTGGGTTGCGGTATGGTTGAGTTACACAGCTCCCTGGTTTTGGGATGACATGTTTGCCGTGGGGATTTTTGATGAGAATTTTATGCCCATGCCTAGGGTTGTGCGTCGATTGTACAGCGGGTGAAGTTAGGCTGCAGCGCGTAGATAGGATGCAACATGGCAAATGGAGAGAATTGAATTTCACATGATCCTTCCTATCATATTTGCCCTGTTTCTCGAGTGAGACTTGATGTCCCGGTCAGTTACCGGATGCAGCCTGGTCTACAGATTTGGCAGAGTTCTTCTAGTTTCCCTATGTGGTAATATCATATCTGAGCAGAAACATACCCAGTGGGAAGCAAAGCAAAAGCCCAGCGAATGAGAGGAGATGACTTTGGAGTCCTTATAATGGCCTTCTTGATGCTGAGATCCAAGGCCAGAAATTATGTACGGCGCCGGGATGAGCACGAAATCGGCACGATTTAAAGAATTGCTTTATATTGAAGGATAGAATGATGGGTATGGAAAAAAAGGACAGGCCAGCACTAATAATGCTAAACATGCTGAGGAGTAGCTCAAAAGGTGGAACGTAATGATAAAGGGACAATGACAGATGCGGGTATCAAAGCAGCAACAAAAAATAAGAAAATCGTGGAAAAGCTAGTCGCCAAGGCAGACAGGGCAGGTAGAGCAAGCAAAGTCGGACACAAACCAAGCAGGGTGAGCAGAGCGAAACAAAGAAACATCTACGCGGAGGGCTTAAGCCCACGAGTGCCCGGCTTAACTACATTCACGAGCCTATACCTCCCATCGAAATCTTTTGCCCCCTCTCCCCCTCCCAAAATGACGCCCCCCACCCCTACCGCTTTCTCCTTCTCCAAATCAGCCCTCTCAACAATTCCTTCCTCAACAGCCCACTCTATAAACTCGTTGTCTATTTTCCACCCCTGTTCAGCGCCTTCAGCCTTCCCGCCTCCAGCGTCCATCTCCAAGTGCCCCCCAATATGTTCCATCTTCTCCCCGAACTCCTCTCGGGTCCACTTCCTCCCGCAGTGTTCACACTTTTCCCAAGCTGGAGGCTTTCGTCTCTGCCTCTTACACCTCTCCACCATGTCTGACAGCCCCTCAGGCGTTGTGACAGTAGTGCTGTGCATGCGCTTTACATGCAGTGTGAAAAGGTCTTTTCTATTAAACGTGTTCTTTTCTCTCGCCCCTGAAGGTGAGGGTGGAGGATCGGTCTGTGGAGAACAAGAAGCTTGGTCGCAGCGCCAGTAGCTGAATAGAAGGTGCTGGCTGTGAACATGGCGTTTCCATTCGTTTTTGCTTGAAAAGGTCTGTGGGCAAGATGCGAAGGAAAATATACAGTGATAGGGGCGGGGATGGCCTGATAAGTGATTTCTTTAGACCATAGAATTAGCGACTGCGCTAGATATACAAAGGAGTGAGGGGGGGGGAGGAGAGTCACCGTAGGCCAGAATTACTCTTGGATACCACAGTGGGGTTGTCAATGCAAGATAGTTCTCGTTTTGCTGTTTTCATTGTAGTCTCTTTGGGCCCGCCGTTGAGCTTTTTGGCTTGGTCGGTCCCTTCCTTCGTTTCCAAGACATCCTTCGTTTCCGAGACATCTTTCGTGTCCGTGACATCCTCCGATTCAGCGGCTACAGTCGTAGTGGTACCTTTCTCCCCGCCACCCTCCGCCTCTTCTACCGTTAGTGCAGTCTCCATTTCTTCATCATTCTTTGGCTGCTGATCAATAGTTTTCGCCCTCTTCCTTCCATTTCTCTTGCTTCCCCTCCCCTTCGCCTCTCCTCCGCCCCCGCCACTCCCTCGCTTCCCAACACTTCTCTCCGCCTTCTTGCTCACGGTCTTCGTATTCTGGTCATCTTCCATATTTACTAGACACTTTACTACAGGAAAGAAATAGATATGGCAATCCCCAGGAACCACTAAATCCTTATATACCCAATACCCCGCCGCCCCGCCAAGAAAAAAATTTCTTTTCTATTCCAGGCTGTGCATGTGTGAGCGAGCCAGCCTCGTGCGACGGTGCATAGAAAACAGGGCGGCGCTCGACAGCCTTGCGAAGTGTACCGCGCTCCGAGTAGGCCCAACGCAATGACGAGCAATTAGGCGAATTACTCGATTTGGTGGCGAGAGGGCTCTGGTCATTGGCTTTTGATTCCTACTCCTTTTTTTTTCGGCCCGCATGCTTTTGTGTCGGTAGATAAATGCTAGGGTACTCACACCGCACGGTATCACGTTCAAGCAGGTGTTCTTGAAGGCCCGGGTTCTCATCAAGAAGTTTGAATGGTAGAGGAAGCGAAAGGGCGGCATGGCCAGTGATTGATGGTGCGGGTTGGTCGGAAAGAGACCAAGGAGCAGCAGGTTGGTATCAGGTGAAACTGCAATTCCCGCCACTGAGGCATTGTTGATAGACAGGGAGGGAAGGGAAAATAGGAGACAGGAGAACTGGCCGAAGCTATTGGTGAAGGCCCCTCCTTATAGACTGCAACGCAGTACTTGAGTATTGACTCGTATACTCTTTCTCCGTCAACTCTTACGCCTCCGTTATCGCTGCCCACTCACTCCCTATGTGTGTGGTCCGCCTATCAGGAACAACTCGGCCACCAACTTTGCGCATTGGTGAACACTCTTGGGTTCCTGATAATGGATATTACCGGTATGGTATTGTTGAGACTATATGTTGTAACTTAGTCTTTGATCGTAACCGGCAGGATGCAAGTTAGCTTGTGAGCAGCGTAACACGGCACCGCACTAGTGTGTTGGTGTCAGCAAATATTATCAACCACGATCCAGAACTACCATCTACCGCTGCAAGGACAGCAAAGGAATGAATGATGAGTGGGAATGAGCGGAGGTATCAATAGGATATGGACTAGTCTCTGGATACAGTCAACAGGGCTATTTTTACGCGGGGCATAACCTCATATCGTATACCAATGAGGTCTGGAAAAACGGAAAGATTTCACAGCACAGAGACCTCTAGATGTATCAGAGACAGGGGCGATAACCTTAGATGGCAGTGGAGGATTTGACGAAATAGCTGAAAGGTATCGTCGGACGAAGAGCGCGACGACGGCAATAATGTTCATCCCCAACACCACACCTTTTCATCTTCTAAACGCAGGGAGAAAGGGAATGAGACGCCTCTAGCCTACCGCGGAGAGGAAGCATTCTACAATAATTCGATTTGCACTCCCCCACTTTGGCCCGGGCCACAGGAACCAACACCCTACGATATACTACACTCGTATACTGCTTGAGTGTGTTCCAGCCTAGTGGACAACACCATTCCTACTTGTGCGGTACCGCACACCTCTGCCCCGACAACGACGCACTCTACTCGTGATGTTGAAGCGTTTTTAAAAAGGGAATGCTATTGCATACCACTAAAATTTTAGGCTTTTGCGTGGGCCCGGGTGGTGGTGTGAAATGGCAGGTTTCTTTTTTTAAAAAAAACGCTTCGATACTACAAGGATTAGGCGGTGTGGAAAGGGTGTGAGACAACATGTACCTCGTACTTGACCCAGGCAAGCAATACTTGCACTAGTACGGTACTAGTGCCCGAAAACACAGGGATTAAAGAAAATACGGTATATGGTGAAATATCTGTGCGCATCTAAGCACCAATACAAAATCTATCCCCCCTCGTTTTCGGGTACTTATGGCCTGAGACAAACGCTCGTACCACTAGGAACCACAATATCCAGCATGCTGTGCGCATCCTTTTACCAAGCCTGAATTCCTGGCAAGGAGAATGCATCAAATGCAAGCAGGCAAGAGTCGCCATGTTGGACAAGCGGATTGGACGAGTAGGGGGGTGCGGGCAGGGAATGCCCCAGGAACAACGGGGAGGGGTGAGCAACTAGTATATGATATAACGAGGCGTCGAGACAGAAGCCGACAACCTATGCTCTTGTTGACTGTAGTTTAACATAGGTTAAATTTCCAATGGTAAAGTGTAACCACGCTTTCCAGAAACACCTCGGTTCCAGACCTGGAGAGGAGAAAGGATTTACACAAGGGTACGGAAGTTGGACCCTGGGGTGGAGATTTTCAAGTCTGCTGAAGAGGGAAATCAAATCCATGGACGTTTTAGTTGATTTTCGCGTGAAAGGGGATCTCTTTCACGAGAGTGTCGCAGTTACTTTCTTAGCTTGGAGGAATTTTAGGCTTTTATCACACTACCCCGCTTTCAGGCTCTAAAGGATGCTATTTGTTTTCCCTGTTAGTTGGTTGTTTCGAAACCTCCCTATGGACGTTGAGTGATCTGGGTCGTCATGTCATAACCTAGAGGTACTATGCGGGGGTTGTACCCATCCACAATTGAAGGATCCAATGAAAGAGAAATCCAGCCCAGCGGGCAGAGAAACCTCTTACACAGAATCTAATTTGTAGAGAAAAATGGATGACTCAAGAAGGCCAATGCCTGGGTCCAATTTGAGTTTGGTACGGTATTTATATTTGATGGGACGGGACTTCGGATGAGAGAGCAAGACTTTATATACTTGTCCTAGACAAGAACCATCGAAAAATACGAGTTGTGAGTTCGTATAGGGCCTCAGATCCGCACGGATTTTTTTGCCATGTACTGTACTCGTACTTGTTGTACAGTATTCTGCGGATCCCTGTTTTTAGATACTTCTCCCCTAGCACGAGTACCAAGGACAACATGTCTCAAAAGAGCACACTTTTGGTCAGCCCTTAAGGCAGCACGTTCCGTACGTCTGCAGGGACGTAAGATACTTTGAGCGGAAACATGGGGAAGTGCTCGGATACCAGGATCAGCCAGTGAACCGTTCCTATGAGTGGTCATTTCTGACAAATAAGTGAGTCTATTGATTGAAATAGGGTGAACATTTTGTGATTATTTATTTATATGAAGGGGTTTCTCTGGTTTGGCTAGTAACGCCACTATAGCACGTTCACGGGTTATGTCCTCCATACGGGTATTCAGTGCACCCAATATGTAGTCCAATAAACTCTGCCAACGCATTGAAATTCCCAACCAGTAAAGAGAGAGAGTAGGACGTTGAAGCAGATTCTTCAGCGTCAGTCACTCCTGCAAGACAGCATTGAAAATGCTTTGGAATCGCTTGAATAAAGTGTGGTGCTGTATTGGATAGCCCTCCCCAGCTGGCGTTCCCAGCAAGAGAAAGGATATTGTCCTTCATTGTCTGGAGGGCAGTATTATCATCGTTGAGTGAAGAGAGAATATCTTGGCTATTAGAATCGCACGAGTAGCGCTTGACATATGCTCTTTCTGAGAGCGCCCATATAAAAAGTACCGGCAGCCTCCGTCTTCCCGCGCTCCTGCTTATAGAAAACCCTCACTGCGGCTTTTATTGATCGTAATCGAGTAAGACAGCTGGGATCCGATGATATTAGGGGGGCAGCCTCACGGCACTTGCACAGCCCATTTCGGGATCCAGGGTGAGAGTGATGCAGTACATGGTAAGCGGGATCTTGTTAATCGGGAGTCGCCTCTGGCCGTCACAGCAATATCGGCACACACACTTTCTGTCCATCCTGGTGCCCACAACGGTGACGCTTTTCTCCGTGGGTATTATTAAATCTAGGCGGCACACCAATGTGTGACTTTGCTGAGTTATGATACCTGTACCTAAGTTAATCTCTAGAACGCAGGTACAAATTATATGTCCAAAGCTCCAAAGCGGGATACCGCGATGTCTCGGAGAGTACCGTAATAGAGAGATTCTTCTCCATCGTGCACATTATGTCGCCAGAGAGACGGCAAGGATTCGACTGGGATGAACGGCAGTTGTAGGAAAAAAAATTTATCACGCAAACTAAAGGCTCAGATAGCCCAGCGCAAAAACAATGTAGCATGGTAGAAGGATAGGCAGCTGGGGATGGCTAGCCCCGCGGGGTTAAATCTCAAACCTTCCGATTATATGTTAGGCCAGCCGTTGGATTTTTGTCGTCCTAAAACCTTGCATGGGCTTGGGTTACTATAGCCCCTAACCTTACTTTGCTTTGGTTTTCTAACTACCATATTATGTAAAATCCTTTAGCAGAAAGCGAAACGAGTATACACCGAGGTTTCTCTTGGAATGAGGATCCAGAGAAAGTATGCAAGATGAAGCATAATCTCGCTCATGTGCGGAAAAGATCGCACTAACGACCTGTGAACATTTTACCAAGCACGCAGTGCTATTAAGGTTGTGTGCGAGGGATCGCAGTGAAAGTAGAGGTATCTTGAACACGTTAGAAATTTGGACACTACGAGTGTCTGCTCTTCTATACTTTCCCTTTCTCAGAAAACTGCACTCACCTCACCGGGTATCTAACTCAGCTTTCCCCACAACTTTCCCGGGAAGATACACCTCATACTCGCACAGACTGTGGGGTTCTCTCCCAGGAGTGTGAGGGCCACGGGAAACAGGAAACTGAGGAGCCACTTTGGATTCCTTCAATTCTCATTCTCAAAATGTCTGTCATGTCATCAAAGGTCTAATATTTCCTTGACCTAAATATACCGGTATCTCGGGGAAACTATCTTCCCCTCCCGAGACATCCCTTCTCGACCTCGGTACCACAACGGCAGAGCAAGGCGGAGTTAGACTATGGTAACAGTCCTGTCCTCATCTCGATCCTATTTCCCATACTTTTTTTCCGCGCATCTGGTTGCCACCCAAAACCTTTCAATCTAACCCCAACTATGATACATTGATATTACTTCAGATAACGTATTCCACGCCATAGCGAGCGGGCCCCCAGCATAGCGAGCCATCTGCAAGTTTGAGGGAGGTGATTGGTTGAATCTCGGTTGGGATTTAAATTTAAATGGTGATTAGAATTTTGGTGGATGGCTCGCTATGCCGGGGGCTCGCTATCGCTTTGAATACGTTATCACATTATGATTCACTGTATCATAGCTAGTAGTGCCACATATTCATGTCTTGGCACAAATCATGCTGCTGAGTAATACACTAGGCAGAGGTGGGAGGTGTTAGTTTAGGTACCGGTACCATACTAGTGAGAGCTGTGTTGCTAAGGGAGATTCCAGTAGAATACTGAGTCATCCTTCTCTCTATTTGCAAAGTTGTTGAACAGGTACTTATATAAAAGTAATAGCAGAAAGAAGAGTAACTATTCAACTAAGTATATTGAAAATACTAACTGTTGAAGTTCAAGTTTGCCATCCCTAGTCCTACTGATGATATGATAACCTTCTAAATACAAATTTCTTAATGGCATTCTTGTGAAGCCATGGAGTCTCACTCATGTTCTTACAAAAGTAAAAAATATAAACCAAAAAAGTATCAAATGGGTTTGGGAAAACATATTTGAGATAAAATAACCCCCCTCCCCAAAAAAAAATCCTTACTAAGACAAGCTGTCCTATTTTCACTATTTTTATTTTCAAAGTAAAACAACTTTATAACTATGAAAAATAATTGTAAAAACTAAATTCTAGCTATAAGATACCTATGAACTAAGGTATATTATGAAAAGGCATTGTTTAATATGTTGATTTTTACACCTAGAATCAATTATGAAAATACCATGAAAAAAGTGATATAAAGGTGGAAATACCATGGTATGTGTGTGGCATTCCAAATAGGGCTTAAAAAATTACATTTTTCGAAAATAAAGCATATATTGCAATATTTTTGTATGCACCGAACACACCCTTTTATATAAAAACTTTGATAATATTATGCCATAATTTATGCTATGGGAGTCGTGCGCTGAACGAGAGAGAAATGGGGTTTCTCTGTAATAATAAATTATGATGGCATGCCAAAAAGAGCCTTGAATGAGGTTGGGGGGAAGGGGGAAGAAAGGGGGCACAATTGCCGTATAGTGTCCCCACATTTAATGGCACTTCGATTGCGAGAGTGGGTCGGATGGTGGGAACTTCCAAACTGTCTCCCGTTGTCCCTTGCTAAAATTGGCGGATCCCCATGTTGCCAACGAGAAATGAGCTAGATAGCAGAAAAGAAATTCTCTCGAGTTTACTCCGATTGACTCCTTTCGACCAAGTCCATGGCATCACAAACAGCGAATCAAGACTATCACCAAGCGCAATCAAAAAAAAAATGACCTATTCCCCCCCCCCTTATCTCCCGACATAATTTCCCTTCCCAACTACACTAATTAGGCCCCTGTACCCTTCCCCCCAGAAACAAACCACCACCTTCTCCCATCGGTAGGACATTAAAACCAGCTCCCAGAGCAAGGAAGGAAAAAAGAAAGAGAGAGAAAAGGTATCCAGATACAAAGATCAACCCTGTCAAGAACAGGATCCGACCCTGCGCGCGAAGATATCTGCTGACTAGCTTCTTGAGAGCCCGGCAGGTGAATGTGTTGACCACTCTCTCACCTACAGTACCTCCTCGTGCAAATGTTTATTTGTGGGTTATTGACGTATGGATTATCCTACCAGTATATCACAGGTGTCTCACATGTTGGTGATAGAGATTACCTCCATATGTGATGTTCGCCTCTCAGAAACGCAGTCAAGTGGCACGACCGGATGGTCACAAGTGGGATTTCATCGACCTCGCCCTACAGGAAACAGTGATGGACCGAAGAGGTAGAACGAAGATAAAATTAAATCAAAACTTTATTTTCAGCAGTCGGTGCTCGTTTGGAATGTTCTTGTCTACTATCACTTCTTGCCCAGAGGGTCCTAGAGCCCCTCTAAGTGTGACAATTTCGTCCCTAGAATTAACGAATACTAGGCACATAATCAACTTGACAATACCACGAATATCAACGCAGGCCAGGACGAGCCCATCCACGCCTGCAATATCACTCCACCATCTTTACTTGCTTTCCCCGCTCAAACTTACTTCTTACTCTTTAAGGATTTCATCTAGGCGCTATCCTCGTGCGACGAGGCTAGCCGCCGGGCAGATGCGTCAACCAACCTAACCTTTGCTGCAAACCTTGCCAGAGCGGGAATGCTTGGCAATTTTCCGGTTATCAAAAGGTTATAAAGAGCAAAGGGTAGTAAATTTACAGTGTTCGTCAAGATGGTGGAGTGGTTAACACGTTCGCCTGCTAATCTCTGAAGGAGCTAGTCAGCGGATGCCTTCGGGCGCGCAGGTTCGAATCCTGTTCTTGACGAAATTGTCCTTTTCGTTGATTTTTTTTAACATCATTTTCCCCTTAGATACCGGGTGGGTGGGCTGGATGTTTGGGAGAATAGGGAAGCGTAGCTGCAGTGCCCTAGTAGAACTCAAACTAGGTAGCCGGGTCATCCATTTTCGGCTCATGGCTTGGTTTACTGTGTGCCATAAAGCTTAAGATCATATTCTAGTAATCCCATGATCAATATTTGTCTTCTAGGTGAGTATAGATCTCCAGGGATGCGGCATTGTAAAGATTTAAAAGCATCCGAACAAAAATGAGTAGCAAAGAGGGGAAAACACATCACCCTCGAGCAGAGGTAGCACTGAGAAAGGCTATCAAGAACAGGTTTAAACCTAATTCCGACGCCGACAGTTATGTGGCGCTGAAGTGTCGTTGAGAAGAAGAAAAGAATCAGTGAGAGTTTACTCAAATCGGCTGGGCGAGTATGCCTTAAGCCTCTGTATTTCAGGTGGGCGTTAGAATAGTTGAAGGATAAAGTATGGAACTTTGACTCTGCCAAATTTTGTCCGGATGTTCTTATATTCCTACAATCTGTATCATATCATTCCACCAAGAAAAGACGCAAATCGAACGACTAGGTTGCTAAATAGCTGAAGGAATCATGGACTCATCAGCAAGTAAAACCATTCAAACTTAGGACCGTAGGCTAAGATTGAAGGCAAAACATAGCAAGCAGATCTGGACTGGGAAGGGAGATTGGCGTACACCTTCCCGACGAGACCCGAAGAGACGCCACAAGGAGTAACAAGAAACCCCACGAATGCCAGCGAAAGAAATTCCAACCGGAAAATCGGTGGAAAGCAGGGGGAAGTTCGGAAGGAACCTTAACATCTCGTAAAAAAAAAAACCCCCTGAAAGACATCGAAGAAAATGAACATCAGTTGAATAAGCAAGAGCCCTCCTGGCATCGGCAAAAGCAACCTCCCCACTAGAGTGATAACGTAGAGAAAAGATAAAAACTACAATCTCGCGCCCAAAGCCATCCAAAAAGTGCGAAACCCAGCGACCCGAGAGTTGCTAGTAAGGGCTGTCTTGGGGGACAGATGTCAGCTGTTAGCGTTGGCAATCTTAATGCTTCCAATGTTCTGTCAGAGGGTAGCGCTTTTCAAAATTGCAGTTCTGAGCCCAAATCTACCGAGGACGATATTATCGTAGATATCAAGTGAGTAAGGAAATTTAATCCAAGCGGAGTCCGTAGGTTTAATCTACCAATTATTAGGCTTTCCTTAGCCTTTAACATCTTGCCATGTCTAGAGAAAAAAAAAACCCATAAAGGCATAACTACCGGAGACCTTACCTGGCATCAAGGATCCGAGTCATCACTGAGACAGCCCACTCCCCCTAGACACATGCACTGAGTCTCCCTCCTAGAGTCACCCATTTGTTTGGCCCATTTCACACCAAACCTTCCGCCTCCCGTGGCCCTGGACCACAAGGACAAGCTATCCGGCTACACCCATCTTCAGCTGGATGGAATATTCAGCCATTCCAATAAAAACTCAAGATTTGAAGATTAAAGATGCAGTTTAGTAGTTTGTGTGAACATGTGAAATTAGAGATTCCCAAAATAACCACCTCTTTATATCAGATGACACACAGACCCTAGCCACCTAAGCTAAACCTCCAGTCCCTTCTACATAACGGTGTTTATCCCCTGCCTATGAAAATAACGAGCGGCAAGATTAGAATCCAAGAGCTACTTAAAGAGGTATCATGAGAAGTTGTGGACTATGGATCCATCACACCTGTGCTACGACATTACTGTATTCACCCAGGGAAAGGAAGAAAGAGAGATTGTTCCCCGAGGTACGATATGCATCATAAGAAAAACACCATACCGACATTCTCGTGAGTTAACGCCCGCTACTATGACTAAAGGTCACGGTCAAGGATACTCTTCCTGAACCACACTTGAGCACTCCTGCCTACTTTAAAACGAGCCTTGTTTTAGGTAGACAGAAGGCAGAAATGTACTGTACATGTGATAAAGAGAACGTTCCCAGCTATTAAGCCAAAAAAATTTTACCACCAAGTCATTGGCCATCACTCGAAATAAAGCCGAGACAGCAAGATGCGAAACCCCAAACCGTAATTGTGTGGAGTAGACCCCACTTTTCTGTGATTGATATCATAAAAAGTCTAATGGAATGATCAGTAGCATCAAGCCCGGGAAGCTCCTTGGTCCAGAACTCCAAAACGTACTTATGAAGGCCTGGATGTGCCACGAACGCAACTCATCCCGCCATGCGGCAGATCACCCTGGCAGAGTCAATTTCTTGATTCGGGGTCAGCCCGCATGGTTTTAACACCCAACATAAGATTCTCAACGATAACCTGTGCCCTCAACCAGATTCACTCGGGAAAACTTTCCCCAAAACGAAAATGGGTATCATACATATCACAAAATGGATAGACTGAAGAGGGTAACCCAACTCAGTTGAGGAACCAGTGGATGTGCGATATCGTAATTAGCAGGTACTACCGCGGAACGCAATGCTGCAGCTAAATTAATTACAATACATATACTAGAGCTACTATATTGACATGTTCCAAACCGGCAACGGATTTCAAGCTTCGATATCTTTGCTGAACGTTTCCATTTACCGTTTTATTCCGGCTCATTTCCATTATCAATACTCTAGAAAGGTCATGTGCCCCATATGATCGCGGCGGTGAGGCCCGCCTGCTCGTAAGTTAATAACTTACTTGTCAAAACCTTCATTCATCATTCGCTCCACCTATGTGGGCTGCATTAAATCACAAGCTTTTGATGTCAATATTCCAGCTCCAACCGAGCTCTAAAATTGTGCTGCTTCGGCAGTGCACACGTTTCGCATTCACTCTTCATTCTTTCTCACGAATTCACTCGCTGTGCCACAATTGAAAATGGCCTTTCTTTGAACATCTCGAGTGATAGATCATGACACACCAAAGTCTTCCCCTCAGTAAGCCGCGGTGGGCGGGAGCCAAAACAGTGGTTCTTTTGTAAACTCTAGCCTATATTTTTACCTCCAGGAAGCAAAGGAGTCCAATACAAACGATGGGCGTTTTTCCGTAGGTAAAAAACGCGGAGCCCACGCGTAGTCCATAAAGCGTACATACGTGTATGATACTGTACCACACAATTCGCAGTAACAGGATGTACCCTGCGTATCATCAGGTCTAGGGGGGGAGGATACCCTATACAAAATAATGAAAACTCTCCACCATCTCGTCTAACCTTCTCTCGTCCCCCTTTGAATGGGTAAAAAAATACATCTCCCTTTTGATTACCTAGTAAGTTACATCAGCCGCTCTACCCCCGACCTTCCTCACTGCTATGCCAGGCCTAGCTCCCAGTGGTGAAAATTGTTAGATCATCCGAGCCCTGCAGCGATGAGGCACGAGGGTGGAAACCCCCAGGGAGCACTGGTGCATGTGCGAGCCAGACCGCCCGCCCCCACATAAGAGATCCGTGTTGTTCCTCACCGTCATGGCAGGTTCATCGACGGAAAGCACCGGCCAAGAATCATGAACGATAATATTCTTTTTTACCCACGATAAGATATCTTCAATTACCTCCCACAATTATTTCACTAAGATAATAATATGCATTATTACAATAGGCCAGATTAACATATCTAGTTTGTTGGTCTCATTAGCAGCTTCAACACCAACAAAGGCATATAATGCTATACTCTACCCTCCGAACCTCAGAGCATAGCCGCTTTATAGAGGCTTTCCGGAACCAACACTGACATCAAATACCTCTCGAAGGCTAAGCGGCAGGCTGTACGCTTACGGTATGATATTTGCACGCCTGTCCGCAAGGTGCTGGTGCTTCTGCAAAATTTCAGCTAAAAGCTGATATTTCCCAAAGCCGATTGGAAGAGCAAAGATCCTCTGCTTCCCTTCCACAAAGCACCTCTATTCTACCATGCAGATCGGTACGATGGCTAGGCTAACAATTACGGTTCTTCTAAAAGACCTCAGTTTGCTGGCACACGCCTAGCGGTTATCGTGGAGATATTGCCCTAATATACGACGATTTCCACTAATATCTTCATGACGTAGCATTGTTACTGAAAAGCATTATATATCACTCGTATTATCAGCGGCTGAACTTTTTGGGGATTTGCCGCTTATGCCAGGCTGATGCAGCCCCCATGCTGCGCTGCACTGACGTTCCGATTCAAGACATACCACCACCAGCAAAAGCAAGCATAAGCGTGGGTCGATATTTTTCTTTTTCTTTACCAGGAACTTTTCTCCTACTCGATCTTTGGTTTGGGAATCGAACTGGATCGGTAAGGGTTGGGAGTCCTCGAGTACCGGTCTGGCGCTTCGTGCTGAAGTTTTTCTTATCACACAACAGGCAAAAAAAGGGGAAAAATATTCAATCAGAAATAGATTACATTCCTTAAAGCTCTTCCTGCAAGAGAATCAGTTACAGCAGCAGGATGCACAAAAATGGTCCAAACCTGCACCCTGGGTACAACACCAGACAGCGTTTGTTGGTGAACCCCATATCGGAAGGATAGAGCATGAAACCCGGGATGAACATTTTCCCCCTCACTCATATTCAAGGTGATGGCACTTACAGTTTGACTAGGGAATGTTATTACACTAAAGAAATACCACTTCACAGCGGCTGTAGTGACCCTATCAGCTTCCGACCAGCGATCTCCTAGCAAGGCAGCGGGCCTTGTTTTAGCCAACAGAACTAATGGTCGCTTTCACCCCTACCGGTAGAAACAGAATTCGACTGAAGGAAAAGCACAAGATAAATCATATCGCTAGAATCCTGTTTTCTAACTCCGCGGATTCAACTCAGTCTATCGTTCCGGCTTCTTGGGAATTTTATCGTTCAAATCCCGGTAGGCCATGATCCAATGTGCAGATATACCGGCATTCAAACACCCCCGCGATCCCCCAAGGGTCAAAGCCGAAAATGGTTCAAAACCGATGGGTAACCAGATTCAGCGGGGAAAAAAAAAAGAGCTGTTGGGGCCCCCTCAGGACTACTTTCTCGACGGATACGGTAGTGGGGGTAATACAACTACTCGAGTACTGCTACTGGTACTAGTGTCCCACCTTCCGCCACCGCGCCCAAGAGATCGGTGGGATAAGTCTCAGGTTGAAACGCTAGTAATTTATTACCAATTAAGGAAGGATACTTTCTATATGCTGCTTCACTGAACAGGACCTCTTCGACGTAGCACCGACAGACTCAGGGATACTCGTGTAATGGCACAGAGGACTTATCAATTCGACAGAAAATGGTGAGAGGGTCGAAGCTGGACATCGCCACGGGCCGGACTTGGTTCACGTTCAAATGTAGATCGGTTGGGTCTGTGGTGCCATCCTGGGAGAGGGTGATGGCTGCGATCTCCGGTAAGATAGGTTATTCCATCTCTCAACGTGCGTGCGAGATTGAGTTCGGCGGCTAGGCGAGGGGAATGAATCATCAAAAATCACGCAACGACCGCAAGAAAATTTGTGGGGGTATGGTTGTGCTATTTGGAACTCGCCTCCCGAAGGACACTACCATATCTGCTTGGTGATGATAAACGAAACAGGAACGATACGTCTACCGTAAAAGGTTGGAATAATCGACAATGAAGCCAGGACGTCCAGAATTTCCCTCTTTGGATTAAAGGGATATAGCTGAGGTTTGCGAGGTCGGTTTGCCGATGGTTTTGCTTTGCTAGCTAAAGCTAGGCTGGCATATTTAGGATAAATTTAATTGCTTCACATCTTTTGGCCCTCGGTTGGGACAAGTAAAAAGGAAAATACAACTAAACCTTGCTAGGAGAGGCAACTCCAGCGCCCAAGCTTATTCCAGTTCTCAATTGTGCTTGTTTTCACGGCGGGGTATTTTGGCATTGACGAAGTGCCTGTACGAGTACAATATTGGGCCTGGGAAGTCAGGTCATCGCTGCTTTGCAGGCGACGTTTAGTCCATGCATCGTGGGATATGGCATCGAAGCGCGACCGATGAAGTACCGGGCCCCACTATTGCCTGTCTCGCACACATGATTGGGTCAGAACTAGTTTTTCATTAGGAATGGCGTTCTATGGTATTAGCCGGAGATTATCCGGGGCTGGTCACCTCGCAACAGTTGTCTCACACTTGGGTGAGTAAAATGATACCGGTATCGATCCAAAAGATTACCGGTATGCCCAGGACAGTATCAGTATCCGGGAGCTCGTTTAGTTGTGGGGGCACTAAGGTGCTTCAGCGGATCATATTAACCTGCTCGAGTGCCGTACTGAGTCGGCTGTCGATATCACGGAAATACGATGTACGGTACGAAGATGGTCTCTAAAGACATGTTGATGATGTTTGTTGCCTAACGCTGTTGGGCACTCACGATTCGTGTGATTGTGCCCCTTGCACCGATCGACTAGAATGAACTGCTACTGATTTGTCGGGGCGAAGTTGACATGCAACAAAGAGGAACTATTGGTAAAATTCTGAGTTGAGTACAGCTGGTCCACGGCTGTTTGTTCAAGAAAAGTGCCGTCTATGGCGTAAACGGAGTACCGGTAGGGACGAGGTGTAGAGTGATATAACATCACACTCCAGTGCAGTGGTTCACCGTATCCACCATAGCGATATTCTGTTTCAAGGAGCTCCAACCAGGGAATCAATCAAACGTTGATCTTGGTCCAAGTAGTTCATCCTTAAGCACCAACATCCCACGTGCCCAAATGCTGAAGCAGAAAATTTGGGCTGTCATAATGGGATTTATGATATCCCATTATGATTACAAGAGAGCACAAGGATTCGAGAAAAACCCCTGATGCAACAGCAAATGACTTTGACCCAGATTGAAATTTCCAGGGAAATATTCAAGAGGAGTGACTTCGGTATTGTTAAGGTTGCTTGTGCCGGGACATATCCTGCTGGTATGTGCCCAACACAGGGACAAGGATGTAGAACTCTGATTGGAGCAAGCTAGCCGGGACAGCCGAAAGTCTAGCACGGTACTTTTTATTGCTGCTGCTACAACTCCTTACACATATCGGGAGGCGACCGCAAGTGCATAAAAGTTTTCCGCAAATATTTTCAATCGAGATTCCTCGCAGCAGCGGAGGGCAGAGAGTATCACGCGTTACCCCTCCCGAACCTCATTCCACGAGCCCTATCCCTGCTCCATGAGCATTGCTTTTTATGGAAGAATCGGAAACTAAAAAGTACTAGTGTGGGGATAGAGGGTTCACAGAGGAAAAATATTTTTCGTGTTTTGTTGTTGGCCCTTGGATAAACCAAATACCGGCACGTAAAGTTAGATATTTGGAAGGGGCTGTTACGTCTTGGAGGAATAGTGGTATTTGTACGAGTATTGTACAAGTACTGTAGAGTACTCGTACAGCGATTTCCATAAAGCGCAGTACCTCAAGAACGATGCCTATTAACAGCAACGGAACAGCGAGAGAATTTTCTAGACAACCGTTTTCGGATATGTCTGTCGGGGCATTGTAAAATCTTATCACAATTTGATTTACTGGACGGTCTGAAGGGGGGGGCGAGCGAAGAGTTTCAAAGGGCGGGTAGTACAGTACATGGAAGGGCATGGGAACTTTACGGATGAGGCTGTACTGGGTGCAGAGGGTGTGAAACATCGGGGTGTTCTCACGGCACTTGCTGCGGCCAGGCGCGAAGCCGAAGAGAGGTCTACATATCAAAAGCGTACCGATTCCGGAGTCGAAATCCTATCAATTGAATGAGGTGAAGTCTTAAATCGTGTTCCTGAAGAGAAGGACTGGTGCTGTGTAGCACACACAGGGTTGTATCTGGTGGGTAGAGCATGGTTGGGTCACCCTCGCACCACCGAACGGGCGCTTGAGGATTTAATTAAGTTGGCCGCTGCCGTGCTCGAGTAGTCATCATCCCGGTACCGTATTGGGCAGCGTGAGGTGAGTAGAGAGGCAAGGATTTACAACAGCGTGACGGTGACCGGGCTGGAGTCTCGCTTGGTTCCTTCATTTCGAGAAAGTTATTACGAGTATCATCATGTGTTGCACACGTTGCACGGGTATCGGTACCTGACTGCCTGTAGAAGACTTATGTAAGTTACCACAGCATCGCTAAAGTGCGGCGGCCTCACGACTCGAGCACACTCATATTGTACTCATACCCGAGTAGTTGATACAAGTAGAAGTTAGGGTAAGGCATGTGTGTGTGTGTGTGTGGAAATAGATGCGAGCGAATGAATGAATGGATGGATGACTGATTAAATTGGGCTCGGTAGCCATGTACCCCACACAGAGCGGGGTGCACAGACTAATTTACTGATACATGGCTTTGCGGGGGTTGGGGGGGAAGAGCTCGCTGTTAAGGGAGCGCTTGACGGTTCAGTTGTTCACTCAATGGACCAGGGAGGGAAGGGGAATCACCTGCTCTTCGGTCAGCAACCTGACGCATGCGCTTTCCTTGACGTAGTTCTGCTAATGGTAAAAACGGCGGGTGACCTGTGATGGTGAGGTGTAAACGGGAATATTCACTTTGTTTTTTCCTTCCTTCCTTCCACGCGTATCTGGATCCCTCTGGAGCTGTTCTATAATATCTCTTTTTCCTTTTTCCTTTCTCCTTCTTTCCTTTTCTCTCGATAACCCCATAGATTTAGGGTACGGGAAGTTCTGATGAGGAATAAAGGCTTGTTCTGTTGTGGCCAATTCCGGACGGTGATGGTGGTTGATGATGATGACGGTGGTGGTGGTTTCGGGGGTTGTGATGATTTTTGGGGGGTGGGGGAGGGATGTCATCTTACGCGAGAATAGCGGCGAGGTAAGGGGTACACAGGAGAAAGAAGGGAATTTACGATGGAATTGAGTAATGAGCCCCTCCCCAGCTGCGTCGGGTATCTAACGTTATGTTGTGAATTGATCGCTCACTCGAGAGTGCTCGAGCACCGGTACAGTACTACAGCTGTATGATACTGTATCTAATCAAGAAATGAGAGGAGATGCGAGGAGTAGTGAGCGAGTGTGAGCTGTGGGTGGTTGGCTGTGTGGACTCAAGCGAAAGTGTGAAGCGTGTGGATGCAAAAATGAATTGTGTATGGATGGGTATGGGTGGGTGGATGGACGGATGGACGGATGGAATGATGGATGGGGGAGGTGAAGCTTCTCTGGGCTGCTAACATTCAGTATGGTGGTGATGATGGTGGTGGTGGTGGTGGCAGGTGGTGGAGTTGTCTATTCCCGTATGATACGAGTGCCGTATGTATATCTTTGCTCTCCCAGTGGCTACCCGTGATAGAGTTCAACCCTTCCTCCGCCCCCAAACGGCTCGACTGGAGTCGGGGCGGAGGAGAACCAAGCATTCTGTTCACAGCGGAAGTAGGCCAAGAGTAACAGGTAATCCACGTAGGTATCCGCAGAATCGCCATCGCTCCGTCTCGCCTTCTATTGTTGTGTTGCCTTCTGGCCCAACAGCCAACAACCAGTGTTCTCCAGTATCAAGCTGCACAATGTCGTAGTTGGGGGAACAATGACGACGATGGCCCGATACCGAGCCCTCTTTATCCCAAACTTTATCGCGGGGAGGAGGGCGGGAAGAGCTGGGGGAACATCGTGTCCAGCTCATCTCAAGTTTAGCATTATTAGGCTGCCAGGTATGATGAACGGGGGGAGTCGTGGTCTGGGATATACTGTGGCTGCATCAGTAACTGTCTGAGGGCCTGGATAGCTTTTCCTGCCCTGACCACTGTTCACTCGGGATATCTCTTTCGCACGGCTACTGCTGAGTTGCGAGACCAGAGGGACAATTGGTTAAGCCTATCAACGGGTGGAAGTGGGCACAGGCAAAAGACAGGGCGATTGATACGGTATTGTGCGAACACTTATGGTTGCCGGTATCTTCGGAGGTAAGCACTGACCGAGAGTGAAGGAGAGGGAAAGAGGGAAAGAGAAACCATCCTGTTGTTGGTGTCTCTGTGCGGTGCTGCTTGCAGTAATGCTGTTTGAGCTTCAAGACCTTCTCCCTATAATATGGTACTCGAGTGCCCAACTGTGCCCCCCCCTCCTTTCTTCACCACTCCGGCAGCCCAGCTCGAGCACATTCTTCGACGCTGTTCCGCTGAGCACTCTGACTCCCGTGCTCTCAGACCTCTCATCATTGTTTTTCCCCCACGTACATAAGACGGAGCTATCACTTGGATTTAGGTGATCCTGGTTGTCTTTCACAGCTTTGTTCCAGTATTGCCATAGGACTCTATCATACATTGCAGTGCCCGGTACCTTATCCATTTCTACTCGCCAACCCCACACCACACACCCTTTTCCTCATCACCTCCAGTACCGCACACCTCCATCATCTACATATTTCCCCCAAGGTCATCTTGAGCCTGGGCTTGCTTGATTGGTATCAATCCCTTGTTTCTTCTGCTCTCTTTGGCTATTCCATATTTTATTTTTTTTCTTCATTGAAACCACCCTCAGCTTCGCCGCGACTCAAACCTGGCAGCCGGCGGCTTTTTGTGGTTTTGGAAAAGGATCAAGGAGAAATCCCCCACAGCATCTCCGCAGGATCCTACCCCCCCCTCCCATCTCCGGTCATCTCCCTTGTTTTTTTTTTCCTCTGGTGGCGCACCTGGGTTCACAGAGTTCCATCCTTGCCCTCGCATTGGGTATTCGGTGGCTTGGGTTACACTTTGGAATATCCTACAACGGGTGCGGAGTTGAACGAAGCATACCGGTAATTGCATTGGTAACCACCTGCCTCTAAGTTACTATCACACATAGAGAAACCAACTTCATATCGGTGGCACGCAAGTTCCAACAAAGACCGCCGGCTAGGTTTTTTTCTGTTTCTCTTTCTTCACTCAAGAAGTGTACAGTGACGGTATGGGATTTTCTTCGAACGATGCACTCCGGTAGATCGGCGACGACCATGTTGACGCGAATCCATTAATTCACCGCCAATTCTGATATAGTTGCGGATTTTCCCGCTTCACATTGCCTATCCTTTTGTCCTTTTGGCCTGCGAGTCGACCGCCGATTAAAAAAGAAAAAAACCTTAAACGGAAGTAATGCTTGACTGTACTCGCTCTGCCGGCATTATCTAATACATCTATTACAACAATATTATACTTGTACGATTACAGTACACCCCTTTTGCTGCCTTGCGGCTCTTTGGCCAACTTTCTCCCTCTTTGGATTTGAGTCTGAGTTTTGGTCCCGGTCCAAGTACTAGTACAGACTGGGACTTGGGATCGCCGAACGACAACAGGCGGAGTGTGAGGAAGTGGGAAACAGCAAGAAGCACGCTAAAGGCCTTGAGCTTACTTTATAGGAAGGAAACTCATTATCCTAACATTTCAGATTTAAATCCCAACGAACAAAGTTTTGGTGTCTTCATATTTTTCCGGCTGACTGAAGGGGTTGGTCGCTGTTCTGCCTTTCCAAACGTGGAAGGGGAATAATAATAATAATAATACGGATACACCGCCACTGGTTCTTCCCGCTGCTACCATTACCCACCATCATCCCCCCACGGGTACGCTCCCTTCGGAGTGTGGTCAGCTTCCCCTGGCTCGCTTGGTTCCCGTCTGGGATACGGTAGCTCTAATTGCGAATGGTACTTGAGACTTGACAGGTCTCTTCCCTCGCCTAGTACGGCAAGTTTCACTCGCTTCGTCCGAGTTATTAATTGAACCTGTTCCGGGTTTCCTCTCCGGATGACTTGTTAAATAAATAGTTCAGCAGGTTTCGAATCGGTCATTCTGTTATGTCTGCAACCAACTCCGACTCGAAGAGACCCCGTCTGGAATCTTGGGGATCATCGTCCTCGCCCCTTTCTCATGAGATACATCACACCCACTCACAGCATTTCCCTCCACAAAGTTCATCCACATATTCTACGACATCGCCAACAGCTAGTTTTGCCGACTGGCAGATGAAAACGCCCCCGCAACCGGTTCAGCATACATTGTCACATTCGAGATCGCATTCAATCCCCACACTTCCCCCAGGGACAGTAGCTGGTGGAAAGAATGGTACATTGCAGCAGCAGCAGCATCCTGGGCATCCACTCGCTAATAACTCAGCAGTAGCAGTCTCACCGCAGACAAGTCCTCCTGTACATAGTTCCGGCCCCTCCCCCAACCACGGGTATAATAACGGCTTTCAAACTCAACATCACCGTCAACTACAAGGTCAGCAAGTTTCCATGGACGGTCCTGCACCAACACCTCCCCCTGCTGGGTCTACGCTGCACCTACGCAATGCGACCGACCAGCAACAAGTTCAGCAACTTCGTTCCTTCTCTGTCTCTGGCAATTCTTCCTCCGGGCACCCTTCTCACTATCAACCGGACACATCCGGGTATTATGGTCAACAAATGCAGAGCCAACGCCAGCAGGATTTGTCCCATCCCGGGAATTCAAGTGGAGCCTCTACCAACGGTGATAATCGACCCCCAACTTTATTTGACAGCACGTCACCGGCGAGCTCAGCAACTCTACCTCCTGGCCCTAGCCCTATAATGACCAGCGGCTTTTCTACAACTCCTACACAGATGTCCCATCAACATATGTCTACTTCGGCATCTGGGGTTACAAGCCCCGTTGTAACAGTATCAGCTGTTGGTGGTGTTCCGGGAACAATGATGGGAAATCCGCAAATGAATGTGGTGACTACCTACCCTCCGCGTCGAAAGGCAATCAGAGCTGCACAAGTATGTATCATCATTTCTTTTTCCCTCCTTTATACTTATTTTACCTTAAATATTCCATTCCATGAGACATGGCGTCTGTAAGTCCAAAAGCGGACAACTCCTCCGGAGCACTGAGGGCTTTTGTGAGACTGTTTCAATGGGGCCCGAATATTGGTTCATGCATACTGTGTGATCATGTGACCTCACCAAACGACCGGGAATGCGCATTTACGGAGGGAAGAAGGGGGAGAGAGAAAAAAGAAAAAAAACTCTGAGGCTGGTCTTCAGGAGGGCGCTGGTGCTTGAATTTTGGGCGGTTGGTGGAACTAGGCGTATTGGCGCATTTATGATCAACTACATCATTTCGTATTTCGGTTTAATACCTGCTTTTACCTGACTGGGCCGGAGGTTTCATTTTTGCGTCATTTTTTCTATTTGTTTAGTTTAAGATATGGAATTTTCACGGGGCTGACTTGATCAAGGCGTGTGACGCTTGTAGAGCTAGAAAGGCTAAATGCGACGAAGGAAGACCGAGTTGTGGCTTCTGCAAGGAGTCACAGATTGCTTGCGTCTATCGAGAAGTACCACCACCGAAGTGAGTTTTGATATCCTAGTAACTTTCAGGTCTTACTAAATCATTCCTTTTCTTCCCCGAAGACAAGATAGGACATTACTCCAGATTTTGGAGCGGTTAGGGAGAGTGGAAGCTCTGTTAGATTCGATTAATTCCGGCAGAGAAATAGCTACAGTTGTGGCTCCTACGGGTGGTAATGGGGCTGTTGGTGGGGCTACCGCACCAAAGGAGGCCACGGCTGTTAATGAGACATCTCTACAAAGTTTACAGAGCACTTCGCCTTTTCATCCCCCAACCCCTGCAGCCCAACAGGCTTATCCTCAAGCTATAGCGGGTGGTGCCTCTGTTCAGGATCACGACCCACGCCCCGGCAACCCCACTGAGGTTCCGTTAGAGGAGGATGAACAGCTCACTATCCCGGTGCAGCATACTACTGCTGCGCATAAGCTCATGTGGTGGCCAAGCATCCGGAAGAATATTGACGAGGAGTTTCTAGCAAACGAGGGTTATGTAATGAAGGAAGAGGAGAAGAGGGGTCCCTTACGTGTGTATGGAAGAGGAGAGAGTTTGGATTCTCCCGGGTCGATGTTCGAGGATATGGATGATCATGATACGGGATTTGTCTGGGATAGTGGGATTGGGGCCGACGAGGGTGTAGAGGGATCACGGAGGGGCAGTGAGGATTCGCCGATGGAAGATGTATTACCGGAAGCCGGGGATTATACAAACTCCCAGAGGAAGCCATCCGGATATACAGGGAGTGGATTGACGACCGGGGGCGGACTGAGGTTGGACCGTCAGACTGTCCTTACGCTGCTGAATAGTTATCTGGCGAATATTCATATTTTACACCCTGTTGTGGATAAGGCCACAATAACTAATATGGTGTTTTTGTTTTCTGAGCGCGTGGCATCTGTGTCCGCAGCCTCGCCTACCACTCCTTACTCTGGTGCGCTAGGGCCTAATGTAGGGCTGGGGTTGGTATCCACCACTGAGGGGGATGGGTCTATGCTGTCCCTAGGACTCCATAGGAGGAACTCTTCTTCCGCGAAGAGAAAACGGAGTATATCCGGAATCGGGCCAACTCACTCGATGCCTTCCTCCCAGGGGATGGGACCTCCACAGCGGATCCCGAGGACCCTGCACTCGGCGTTGGTTCTCTTGGTAATGGCCCTTGGAGCAATATGTTCACATAAAACACCAATCCCAGGACCATTATCCCCGCTACCCAATTCCTCAGGTTTCCGGACTACTACGCCCCCGTTTAAAACTTCCGGTTCTTCATATCATAGAACGGGTTCGCCTTTTCACTCGTATAACCAACAGCAGCAGCACTCTGGGAGATTACAGGGCGGACAAGGTCGAGAGCTTAAGAATATCGACGTAATTCCCGGACTAGCATATTTCGTGAAGGCGATAGAGATCATGGGGGTTCTGTCAGGAGGCAACGAGTTGGAGAATGTCCAGATTTGCCTTCTGGCGGGATTGTACTGGGGACAGCTGGGGAGGGTATTGGATAGTTGGAAGTGGATCAATTATGCGTGCATGGGGTGCCAGGTTTTGGTTAGGATGTGAGTTGTTTTGTCTTGTCAGTCGGTCTCAGTAGGGTCTAACTGTGATAGGAGGTTGGAGGGTGAGAGTAATAAGTTGAGGAAGGATTTGATTCTTCGGGCTTTCTGGAGTTGTCTTCAGCTTGAGAGGTTTGTCCTAACATTATATCGCTCCGGGGTTTTTGGGTGATTGCTGATTATGTATGGTAGTGATGTCCTTGCTGAACTTGACCTTCCGCCGAGTGGGATATCGCGATTGGAGGACTCAATGCCTCTTCCGAGCTCTGTTACGGACAGTTCAACGGCAGAGGGTACGAATGAGGACAACCCATTGATGTGGATGTACTACCTCGCCCAGATTGCCTTGAGAAAGCTACTTAACCGAGCCCACACGTCTCTCTACAAAAGAGGCTAGTCCCCCCCTCCCCCCATCTCCGGAGGTAACTAACAATCTCCTAGACAAAGTAAAACTCGACTCCCCCCGTTCTCTCGCAATCGCCCGAGAACTCGACTTCCAACTGGAGCAGTGGAAGCTTCACCTCCCTGAGGCCCTCCGTTGGGAAGAATCCGACCCACCACCCGCAGATATCAATGCCGCCCGCCTGCGCGCAAAGTATTTCGGTGCACGCTACATCATCCACCGCCCATTCGTCTACTATGCCATCCACGGCGGAAACGGCGTGTACAATGCCCCCAGCAGCGGAGGCGTCTTTTTTACATCCTCGCCCGCAAGGTCTACCAGCGAGATGTCGCAGAGTTCACCCAGCGCCACTACACCTGGGGGATTCAATCCATTGGGGAATACGGCTGGTGGTGGCGTTAGGAGGATTAGCATTGCTGGAGAAGCCGAGAGGGTGGAGTTGGCGCCTGTTTCGCTGGAGACTAGTTGTCGGAAGTGTATCGATTCGGCGATTTCTAGTACTACGGCGTTTCACGCCTTCTCACCGGATGTGAATAGACCTGTCATCACGAATGTTTTTGGGACAGCGCATGCGTATTTCCCCCTCTTCCCACTTCTCCTTTCTTCGATTGTGTGCTGAATAACGTACTACAGACAATTCGGAAACCTCCTAGTCCTCCAAGCAGCCTACCAGTCCACAACCCTTAAGGGTATGATACCACAGCATCTCCTTGCGGAATTATTCCAGAAAACAATCCATTGGCTGCAAACCCTCTCCCCGATTTCGTCTGCCCTCAGACACGACGCGCAGATACTGGATAATGCGGCGGCGAAGTTGGATTTTCAGATTTCTACTTCTATGGGGCGGGGTTGACGCTGGTGGGTGGGCATAGGATAGTATATTATACTGCGAAGTTTACTATGTATGGTTGAATTGTCAAGATGGGGATTGTTTGTTTGCTTGTTTATCATACCTTTCTTTTCTTTTTTTCTTTTCGGGCGTTTTCGGTTCGCTTTTTCCTTATTTTTCCGTTTCTCGGTATCGTAGTGGCGTACGGAGGAGGATGAGGGGGGAGGGGGAAAATCAATTGATATTCCCTGTTTCGCTTTTTGGCAAAGTTATTTAGATCGGATTTCGCTAGGATTTGTCTTTTCCGTTTTGTTTCGTCACTTTCATCAATTTTATCAATTGATCAATTGACTAATCGAGATAAATATTTATCCCGTGCCAAGAAATATGTTATTAGAAAATGGGTTCGTGATCGGTCATAAATTTCTAGCCGGTAGTCTTCTCCGGATGCTACCCATTACAAAACACACAATGGCAAAGTGGTAAAAATCGTTTCACAAAATGCCGCCCAAGATTTAGAAGAATGAGGAGGAAATAAGCCAAAGGACGGGTACACAATAAAAAAAAAAAAGACCCCAGATGAGAATGTAGAAAGTGAAGGTGGGGGTGGGGGTGAGGTGGAGGGGAAAAATCAATTTATCCACTGCCTTGTGCCCGAAACTCGGAATTTCGCTGATCCTCTTATATCCTTCGAGCTTGCCGCTGCGTGAACTTCGAACTGGGCGTCCTTGTCAACCACCCAGGACATTTTCTTCTCGTCGTAGTACCCCAGCGCGTACTTGTCTAGCACGTAGCTAGCAGCCTTGGTCTCGCCGGGCTTCAAGTCCACCTTTGCGAACCCCTTCAACTCCTTGATGGGCCGGGCCAAGCCGGACTTTGAGGTTTGTGAGACGTAGAACTGAACGGATTCCTTTCCGGGCATTCTTCCAACGTTGGTAATGTCCACCGATACCGTCGTCTTGTCCTTGAATAGCTCGGATGAAACCCTTGTGTTGTTGTACTCGAATTTGGTGTATGAGAGGCCGAATCCGAAGGGGAAGAGGGGTTCAACCTTTGCTTTGTCGTAGTGGCGATACCCTAGCCAGATGCCCTCTCCGTAAACCACTCTATCGTTTTCGCCCGGAAAATTGTGGAACGACGGGGTATCTTCCAATCGCTTGGGGAAGGTCACCGGAAGCTTCCCGCAAGGAGAAATATTTCCGGCTAGAACGTCCCACAAAGAATTTCCGAGCTCTTGCCCTTGGTACCACGCCTGGAAACGTCAGTCACATGTCACGGACGTTGAAATAAGCTTGGGCGTAGGATGGGGGTGCACACCTGGAGAATGGTAGACGCTTGATCAACCCAGGGCATTGTAATCGGAGATCCCGACTGATTTACGATAATCGAGTTCTGATTAGCCTTGAGTACCTGAAAGATAAGTTCGTCTTGGCCACCGGGCAGATCCATGCTCTTCATATCATAGGCCTCGCTCTCCCACTCAATGTTCTTCCCAACAACCAGGACAACCAAATCCGACTCTTTTGCCAAATCCACCGCTTCGCCCAACAAATCATCCTTGACCTCTTCCGTAAACCCTACCCTCGACCCGTCCATGACCTCATCCCTATATAACTCATTTGTATAGTGTACAGGGATGGGGTCCAGCTCCTTGGATACACCCTCCACCTCAATCAAGTAGGTTTTTCCACCAATCATGTCAAGGTCATGGCGCACCTCCGGGGAGGCATAGGCCATAAACATCTCGGAGCGTTCGGACTCCTTGGTCCGGTTCCAGATGTTGATGATTACCTTCTTGTCAACTAGGAGTCTCCCTGGCCCGCATGAGCCCATGCTAAAGGTGTGCCTTCCAGAGGCCTTGGGGGTCAACAGTCCAGTCGCGCGGTACGAATACCTCTTCCCCGGCACAAACGACTTTGGCAAATTGTCGTAGCATGACAGCACTGTGCTCTCGCGGTGAGAGGCGTGAACCGCTGGTCCACGCAGAAGTGTGTTGTCAAAGTACTCCATGTACATGCCATGCTTCCCGTTCTTGGGCGAAACGCAGGTTTTAGGGAACAGAGGGATCCATTTGTTGGCTAGGCATCCCTTTGCGTGCACAACCTTTAGATCTGGGAACATGGATGCGGCATTTTCGACGAAAGAATCATAGGGATTTTGGCGGTAGTGGGGATTTAGAGCCGCAGAACTTGGATAAAGAGGGTTAGCTGGTAGGGTCCCGAATTTTTTCATGTCCTCACTAAGCACACTACTTATGCAGGGAGATCTCGGGATCGGTTGGGTATAAGGTGGAATGGAGGGGTTTAGGTAAAGATGTTGATGCAATTGCCTGGATTGGTACTCACCCTCCGCCTGCAGCAACAGATTCTCTCGCATTCGGCCCGATAAAGGCAACCTGTTTTGCTTTTTCCAACTTTAGGGGCAAGAGGCCCTTCTCGTTTTTTAATAGGACGATGCCTTCCGAAGCTGCTTTTCGGAGAAATGCTTGGTGTTCGGGTCTGTTGTTCGCCACTTCAGGTTCCTCTTCTTTGAGGGGGTGCTTATACTTTCCTGTCTTATAGATCTGTTGGGATTGATGTCAGCTTCTTTTGCACATTGATTGAATGTGGGGCGTGAGCGGTGAGCGCACGGATTGTAGATATCATCGGACGGTAGCAAACTTACTAATCCTAAGACTCTCCTAACGTTGATGTTGAGTGTGGATTCCATCATGTAACCCTTGTTTACCGCATCCACAAGATTCTTGCCACGTTTTCTGGCTGGCCCGGGCATCTCCAAGTCGAGTCCGGCTTCAACGCTAGGAACAATACTGTTGACGCCGAACCAATCACTCATGACTATGCCATCAAACTTCCATTCGTCTCTCAAGATACCTGTCAATAAACGCTTGTTGTTGCTCGCATATACCCCATTCATCTTGGAATAACTGGCCATAACACATGAAGGATTGGAATCCCGAATAGCAATCTGAAATGGAACAAGGTGAAGCTCCCGAAGGCATCTATCCGATATTACCTGGTCAACTACAAAGCGCCTTGTCTCCTGATCATTGGCAGCGAAATGTTTGATGGTTGTAGCGATTCCATGTTTCTCCACCGCATTGATATACGATGCGGCAAGCTTCCCTCCTAGGAATGGATCATCACCAGAGAAGGATTCAAAATTCCGGCCGCCTAGGGGTGAACGATGTAAACAAACTGGGGTGCATTAGCCAGACAACCCTACACAGGGGAGCTAGTACTGGTGGGGCATAGGGTTAGGGCTAATATCGACCACAGACCTGTTGGTGCCAGTAGGATATCTGCCTTTTTGTCTCGGACCTCTGTGGCAAGGAGCTCTCCGATGCCAGCCACGACTTCGACATCCCAGGTTGCAGAGAGTGATACAGCGCTAGGAGTGAGGGCAGCAGTGGTTCCATCAACCATCGTACCACCCCTGACTCCGACAGGGCCATCTGTAGTCTACACAGCGTTAGAAATGGACAAACAAACATGTTTAATTCGGAGGAACTTTCCCAACCTGTGGATTGCGGGGACTGGGGGATAGGGATCTAACCTTCAATTGTGGTATACCAAGACGAGGAACCGCATGCGTTCTCCAGATATCAACACCAGATAGAAGAAAGGCTTTCTCTTCGAGAGTAAGCTCTTCAATCTTACTCTCCACCCAACTCTTCATGTCTGGAGTGAGTTGCATTGCGAATGGAAAAGTGTATATAGTTGTTTGCTGACTGTGGGAATGTCTGTTTGGAGAGGGGAATGAGGCTTTGGAGCTGTATTGGCAGCAGTAGGGATAACGAGAAGGTGAATGGAATGGGGGGGGGGGAAGAGGAAGAGGAAGAAGGAGAGGGATATGGATAGGGGGAACAGAGAGATAGTGTTTGTTTGCTAGAATGGTTTGGGAGAGGATGAGGAAGCTATATGGGTAAGATATATACCGCGTCAGCAGTCTCCATGTTTTAGTTGTACCCGGACACCATTTTGAATTGTGTGCTAGAATTGAAGTAGGAAGAAGACGGGGGTCCGGGTAGCTAGCATCATAGCCACCAAACAAGGGTCAGCGCATAGTGATGAGCATTCGCTAGGAATGTGCCTCCAGGAACCATACAAGTAGAAGAGCATAAGTAAGATGAATACAACGAGCCTTAAAAAAAAAAGAAAAATGTAAAAAAAACCAGGGTAGCAGATCAGACTAATGATAGAATGGTCGGGACTGGATAATCTCGTTTTAGCTACTGTCCTGAAGGGGGAAAGAATTTTTTTTTTAAAAAAAGAACCCCCCCCTGAAGAAAAGGACCTGGCCCATCCATTGCCTCCTAACGTGTAGTTATTGCGTGTGTGTACAAGTAGGTCGGTCGGGGAGAGGGCTTTCCTACCGCACTATACTCCACTCGAATAGTATCATCGCTCTAGGCTAATAAGAAAAGTTGGGTCCCGTGGAAGCGGCTGTTGTCCCTATGGGTGGAAACCCGGAAATCGAATGGTAACCAGCCAATTGCACATTGTCAAAGGAACTGTCGTGGGGGCGTTAACAATTCTCTTCGCCATCTGAGTACAGTACAGTAGACCTACAGTGCAACGCAGCACTCGTACAACTAACTTGAAGAGACTACAGACAATGATAGGAAATTGTTGTTATTCAAGTACAAGTGCGGAAGAGTAATATAGCTCATCTCTATATCCTTATTCGTAGTTTAACTTGGGTGTTCGATCTAATTCAATTGTTCATTTTCTTTTCTTATTTCCCCTCTTTCCCTCTCCCTCGTTCTCCTTAGTCTATAGTGCGGCCATAAGTCTTGCTCCTTTCACCACAAGTCATCCATTGCTGACCGACGCCCAGTATGCGCGGTGGTCACGTTCAAAGTACACACTTAAGACTGTATGGGCGGTGCTGTACCATTGCGGTAAACGTTGACGCTGTAATGTCAGCCGGTCCATTGCAGATTAACTAGCAAGGGGCTATTGGTGTTTACAGGGGGATTCCCTTTTGCAGACAGTTTGTCTTCTTTTCGCAATCGATCTTGGGTTAACCTGGAGAGTTTTGGACTAGGGCTACTTGAAAGCATCCCTCACGTTTCATAGGGAAAGCGAAATCAGAGGCAGCAGTAATGATCTAGATATAGGGTATCATATGATGAGATGGAGTAGCCTACTTCACAGATGGATTGGAACCATCGTAAGAACTTGTTAGCCTCTGAAGGGTCAAGTTATCGGATTTTTGATTTTTTTTTAGCTGCAAGAAGCAGCTGGCAGTTGTGTCCGGAGATGTGCATGACGGGAGAGGCTGGTGTATTGCCACCGAAGCAAGCAGCTTTTTTTTTTCCCCTCCCCCTTCTCATCTCTTACTTGGCCCAGTTTAAGACATTAGGATTCGGATTGGCCTAAACAGATATCTCACGTGGCTTCGTTCCTATCCAGCTAAAGGGTTAAATACCCTAATTGAGAAAAGATTTGAATCCAATAGTAGATCGATCTAATGTAGGAGTGAATAATCGGTGGTCCAATAAAATTGTTTAAATCCACTCTTGTTCAATTGAGGATGTGGGTCTTTCTACCCGTCCGCCAACTATAGAACCATCCCTACCTCCATCAGTCCATGCATCCGTCCATCCATCCATCTTAGCTTCTATATCATGCATCCATTCTCGGTCCTCTCTTTCCCTCCCATTTATCAAGGCCTCTTATGCCTTACACGGTCAGCCGATGGGAGCGACTTGAGAGGTTGAAGGAGGAGACTAGGGCACACTCCCAAAAAGCTAAAAATTAAAAATCGTCAATGTTAATAATTAGAAAGAAAAAGGCCCTCGCGATGCTTTGACCATGAGTTGGATTGGTCGCTGGTCACACTGCAGACCGCACGTTCCGTCGTACTTCTAGAGCCCTGTACTGGTGTAAGCTTTTTAACTGCATGCAATTAGATTTAAACCCATATTACAGGGTTTTGGACATGTGCGTACGTCTTGGGACAGGGTGGTGTTGACGGCTGTCTAGGGATTTTTTCTCCGTTGTCCCGGAACCGAAAGCTATGGAAGCCTCTTGACTAGAGCGCTCGAATACTGCATCGGAAACTCTCCGACGTGTGATGCATCTCTTTTATTTGATTTTGTTCTCTGAATATTTCGCCCGCCGTTTCTTGGAAGGTATCTCTTCTCCTCTGCCCTCTTCTCTTTTCTTCTCTCTCTCTCTCTTTTTTTTTTTAACCCCTACCTGCCACAAATTCAATCTGCAATTGCGAGTGCCCATACCTCTATCCTGCGTGGGGAAGCGCACACGGAATGTGGTGTCTGTCGTGTTTATAAAAAAAATAAAAAATGATAATCGGGAACAGGAGGACGGTGGCCCTAGGGGTGTTCTAATCTCTGATCCCTCCCTCTCCACAAATGGGACAAAGTAGGCATTAGATCTGATCGGAGCAGTGCCAATTTTCTAAGATTTCTCATGTGGAAATCTCTTCAGGAGGATATATCACAAATGTCACCCTGATACCGCTATCGGAACGGGGGCAGGGACAGGGCAAATCGAAGCAAGGAGGGAATCTATACTCTCGAGCGAGTACATAAAGCGCATCAATTGATGGCTGGCACTGTTCCACAGCTTTCAGAAAGCGTTAGACCTCCTTTCCCTAATACGATAAATCGCATTGTACAACTAACTGGGTGGTTTACTTCATTTAATTTTTATTTTTGAAAATCGATTATGATATAGCGGGCGAAATGCTGGAGTTTTATTAGCTTAGATGCCGTGAGGTAGCTAGATCTATTGACCAAAAGGGGCGATACCAACTCCGCTATCGACTAGGAAACGCTCCCGACCCCGGAAAGTCCAACTAAACACTTCGGCAAAATAGGGGATATGCCTATGAGAGCTCCCGCGCTCCTGCATACTGCTGGAGCGATAGTCCGATTTCCATAAAACCCTAGCATGCTTCAGGTGATTAGTCGCTGGAGCCGAAAAAATGCGAAATAAAGTAAAAAAACGGTTCAAGGAAACCTTCGGGCCTTAGCTTGCTGCTTTACTCACTCCCGTACGGCAGCACCCATACAAGTACAAAGTGGAAGCTGTTTCGGAGTGCTCCTACGGTGAGTGGGGGGGGGACTGGTTCTCCTAGTTGTGTGTGCCCTTCCTACTAGCGCCATTTTGTAACACCTTTACCCTCAAGAAAACTCCTACTAATTCTCGAACACATGGAAGAGGGGATAGAAAGAGGGATCCCACCAAGTCTGTGCACAGGTACAAGTGCTGTGCTAGTAGATAGGCGCCCCTAGCATGCGTATCGGGCAGTGAAAAGCATGTAGGCATGATTTCAGCCTATATTCGCTGCCTTATTTTTTCCAAGAAGGCGGCCAAAACATCACCTATTGGGATTGATGTACGTGCATGGTCTCAGAGGAGCTCCAGGATTGGAATAATGCCACTGAGTAGATAGTGGAGGGTATCTTGGCCGATACGAAGGTTGGAGAAGAGGAAGCGTTTTCCAAGAAAAAAAAGGCCGTGCGCTTTTAGAATGCTTGATACAGGCTAACACGAGTACACCTTCTCCCCGGAGCGATTACTATCGGAAAAAAAAAAAGGAAAGAAAGTAAGAAGCAGAGTTACCATCGATGGCAAGTGTGTTATATTGCTATGAGCCATCCGGCGTGAACGAGTACGTACATACCCGGGCTCGGATACTGGCAATGTCGTATATCACAATTGGCCCATCCTCTCTTCCTCCAGTATGTGATGTCGTCGCACCCGGGGACTCTCGGGTCTCAGGGAGGGCTCCCGGTAGGTTCTGTAGATTGTAGACACTGCATGACTTATTTTCATCTTGCTCCATACTCTCTCTATTACTGCCTTCGTACATTTCGCATCCAACGCACGGCACAAGCCCACCAAGGCCCAGGCCTGGCGCAGTTTCGGGTGCGCTGTTGGAGGGGGGGGTAAGTAGCCGGGACCCACACGGGGAGTGGAAAACGCAGAGATTATTGAGTACGGACTAAAGGCGGGTTGTACTGTACATCCTCACTTTGCTTTCTTGCCAGATAACGACTTATCAAACCCAACTAATCAGCACGCCCCGGGGGGAAATAGCAGATCCTAACTGGGCAGAAAAGTTAGAAGGAGAGTTGCTTTTTTTCTTTTCTTTTCCCCTATGATACGAATAAGGGACAGTTGGTTGATATCTTGACGTCTACATTCTGTAGATATAGTCTGGGAGTGAATCTCGATAGTGGTCCCTGGGACCATTCTTTCTTGCCCATCTTTTGTGATATCCTGGGATTGTAACTGTGGTGAGGGGCATACTTTCTTACTTTCTTGGTTTGTTGTGGCTTGCTGTGGTCCGGAGAATGGGGATGAGGGATAGAAGGGGAGGGGAGGAGGAAGCGTTTTTGTCATGGAGAAGATGTAAGAGGAAAGTATCATAAGTGACCTGGGTGGGGGTGAATTGTTTCGCGCCGGTTGTCGGTTGGTAATTGCCCTACGATGGATCGCCCTGAAAAACGAAATGGATGGAAGAAGTGAAACTGAACATTAAGACAGTATACATTGTATCAGGAGGCCTCGCCCAGGCCATTGACCCGTAATGTGGCTGGACCCAAATGTTCTCTTATCCGCCATGGGACATGCTGTCTTACTCCGTGTTCAGTTCAGTTCGGTGAGTGGATTCTACCCCTTCTATTCAACCCGGCCGACCAGGCATAATAGCTCAATTGCAATAATGGCGGGTCACTACCGTCATAACCCCCAGCCGGGCTTGTACTCGTACCATAATATTATCATCATAGTAGGGTGTGGGGATAGAGCTCGAACCAGATAGTAACATGACTGGCCCTAATGTGCTCGGATATCAAAGTACCGGTACAGGCGGTCACATTTATATCAATACTCGCCACCTAGTACTCGAGTACACAAGTCGTAGACAAATATGTCATATATGCCATCACACCCTCCCCTCTATGAGGGCTCCGGCCTCGAACTACTATAACTTGATGGAAAGGGGAGAGCGCGGTAAGCTCGGTCTTCCCGGGGATTGGTTTCTACCGCGGCTGGGGTAGTGACGGATGGCATGGATGGGAAGGAGGGTACTGTGCGTTGTAAATAAGAGATGCCGGTAGTCAGGGCTCATGTTACGATGACTTGGTCGGGTTGTGGGGGGTGTAGAGGGGAGCGTTTGGAAGGAGGGGTGAAAGTTTGCACAAGGAGTGGAGATGGCGTATCGAACGCGGCTGGCGGTGAGCGACTGGTTACGTTTTGTGGTTTGAGGGCGTGGTTAAAGATATGGTATCGTAGATGCTCGTCCTGGAGTTGCGGGTTTGGCTCTGGTGACTTAGGGAGGGCCAGTACAGGGTTGCAGTAGCGGAAGGTAGTCGAAATACCGTTCCGGTATCCCACACGCCAAAGTCGCCCGCGTGTATGCCATGTGTACAAAGCGGTGATACAGTATCAGAACGGATCTAATAGGACAAATCCTATGGGATATGGTGCCGTAAAAACCCGTTAAGTCGCCATCGGGCTAGGAAACGGAAACCAGCGTACCAAACCACAATAAGCTTAGGAGAGTGAATTGACCAAATGACGAACACCAGCCAGCGAGACAGCAAACTTTCCTCGCCCAAACTAGGTCTTATCCGGAAACACCACTCCCTATCGGGGGTGTTTGGTCCCCGATTCCGGGATTGGGGGCCTTCAGGAGAACGGTACCGGTATCTACCGAGGGTGTACCGTGCGTCAACAGTGGACTCGGATGGCGGTGAAAGAAAAAAAAAATGAAGAGCATCTAGCATCTTCCACTTTATTGGAGACTGGAATTTCCTCCGGGTGAGTAATGTTTGTGAAGCGTTGATCGTTATTGGCAGTTGTTTCGCGCCCCCCCCCCCCTATGGGGTTGGCGATGGTAGCAGTGGATGGAGTTGTTTATCGGGGTTTGTTTGAGATATGATAATTCACAGGACCCCCCCCCCCACACTTCTCTGGATTAATGGGTGGTTGGAAGGTTTCAATGTCTGCTGATGTTCTAATTAATCCCGGAAATGGACTCAAGCTCAATCATGAGCGAAATATCGCAGACACAGAGGGGAGAAAAGGAAAAGAAAAAAAAAATGAAGAAAAAAAAAACCTGTTCTCTCTTCCAACATAACCAGCTATCGTGTGATATCCAGCAGGACGAACGAACGAAACGGGGATGTAGTAGCATACTGCCGTAGGTACCCGAGGGCGCTCTTTCTTTCTTTCTTTTTTGTCCGGGAATCGTTGCGATTCGCCAACAATTTTTCGGGATTATGGCGGCCAATCATGAGGCATCGTTCGGATCACGGGTTTGTCTTGTGCACAGTACGAGTACATGGCTGAGCCTCGTGATACATTGTATCCGTAAGGTTATTTCTTGTCGGTCTCCGGTCTCTGGTTTGGTTTGATGGGATAGGATGGTGTTTAACGATGTTTTGGCGAATTGGAGGGAATAAGGGCTGGAGGTATGAGAATGATTCACATGATAAGTTACTTACCTATTGGATGGTTAGGTGGTAAGAGGCCTTGATTACTCACGTCTAGATGGTGCTTATCATACCAACTTGTCGGTAAACTGGGGCGGTTGTGATAATGACAACACTACTGGAGAAGACTGGATAGATGGTAAAATCTCACATGTGGAGAAAAAGGCCAACAATGGACCGAGCGGAGGGAGAAGGGAATAGGAGAGAGAGGTTGGACCGGAAGAGAGTAGGTATCCCCCCACCCCATCCATCCCCGACTGAGACCTCACTAGTAAGAGGATCGGTGCCGTATCTCTACGGGAATGACCACTTCATCCGTGCAGTTTTGGGTTTCGGATCTGTCAGTTCTCCCCTTACTCTTCCTCCTCTTCCAGCAAGCCAGGCCGGAGGGACTGACAGGCTTCCACTCGCCCCTCACCACAGCCTTCACAGCGAGCACCACACCGCTATATACCACATCATGTTCCTCAGTCCTAGAATATAAGCACTTTACACTCCCACCCAATACGATACGCAAACACCACAACCACCCGGCACCCGGCACCCGGCAAGTCCCCGAGTACAGACCGTGGTAAAGCGCCCCCAACCCACCCACCGACCCCACCCCTTCCTCCGTTCAAGATCTACCGGTATGGCAACCATCCCGCGTACTCCCAAAGAGAAATGAAATGAAATGAAATAATACCTGTCCTTCCCGGCTTACGCGCATATTCGATCTTCTCGAGCATGATATTATGTGGAACTGGTTTAGTATTAGCTGGCAAAAACGTGGCAGCGAGTGATGTTGCATGACAGACAGTCACTGGATCCAAGTAAATTAAGTCACGTACCTTGGGTAACCGCGGTGGTGGGAAAAAGAAAGTGTCAGAGCCAAGATTTGCATTGGTGCCAGGTGCAACCCTTATCGGCGGATTAAAGGTTGGGGGTCTGGGGCGGCGGCCGTGGGGGGGGGGTGAGAGTATCATATATTTTTTTATTTTTTTTGGAATGGGCTAAAGTTAAGAGGTGCCGAGTCGTGGACCGTGATGGGGGATTTTTTTTCCCTCACAGTTGCTCTGGTGATTGTGGCGGTTGGTGGGTTTTCGAGTTTGGTTGGGGAAGTGTGGTTGCCTCGTTTTATGTTTCGGAAACTTCTTGAGAAACATACTCGAGTGGGTTGGAACGTGCATTGGGCATGTTGTGGCTGGTGGCTTGTGTGAATGCTTCTTGTGGGTTATGGTATCGTAGTGTACGGGTACTGTACTTTACTGTACTGTACTGTCGCTCGTTCATCTTGAAAGAATAAAGTTATTACAACTCTTATAAATGCAACCTCTCTCCGTAGGAGCTGTGGTTTACTGAACATTGTATCCCATCCCGCCTGATTCTTCCAACAGATATCATACAGTACAGTACTGTTCTTACTAACCCAACCACTACTCCCACTGCCACCACTACGATACCGCATTATAGATATTTACTTGTGCTGTAGAATCGATGCTTCGAACAGCCGCCCCAACTAACCACATTCGTCGCGCACCAACTCCCGATCCACTAACGCGCTTCGCACCCAATAGCTACCACCCCCATCATGCCCGCCGCCGCCGCTTAAACAGCTCAATACCCACAATATCGGCCACCGCACCCGCAGGAACCCTGGCAGGCAGTTCCCGATCCATTTCTATCGAACGTTCCAGCGCACAGAATATCCTATCCAGTAGCAATCCCGCGATAGCTCGACGTTATGGCATACGGATCGATTCACCACCATCTCACATAGGGAGCGACGAATCGCCGGAGTATCTGCAGAGCTGGGAAGACGCCCTCGTGTTCGGCAGGGTCTTGGGCATCGCGCATATTGTTGGAGGGGATATTTACCGGGCGATGTTGCGCACCAGGGGACCGGGTGCGTTTGCTAGGGATTTATTTTTCGATGGGAGAGGTACGGAGGAGGAGGAGCGGGGGGGTGGAGAAGAGTCGAGTGGTGATGGTGATGGTGAAGGTGGGGTTGTTGAGCGCTTTGACGAGAGGGATTTCGTGGTGGGTGAAGGCGTGCTTGGTGCTATTGACAGTGGGTATTACAGTAGCGAGAGCGATAACGATGATATGAGCTCCATCACCCGTGTGAGTACTTACAGATATTCCCTAGCGAAGGAGCTTGAGTGCGGGATTTGTTTGTGCAGGAAAATAAGTGTGCAGTTCCGAGAGTGCTCGCATGCTCTGTGCGCTCCGTGTGTGAAGGCGCTTTGGAGGTCTAGGGTGACTGTGTTCAATTCTTGCCCGAGATCTTTTCCCTGCCATCTGTGTAGGGCTGAGATCAAGGAAGTGGGTAAGTTGCGCACCAGGGTCCCCGGATTCGGGAACGCTTATCGACACGGGGAAAAGAGGTTTACAGTCTGGAAATGGAGAGGGTTGAAGCAGTGGGTGTCCGGAGGTAAGGAGAAGAAGAAGAAAAAGAAGTCGCTGCCATCTGGGGTGGCGGGGTTGAAGAGACGCTTGGGTAGAAAGTTGCCTAATGCGAGATTTATTAATGGAAGGGGTTTATAAAGTCCTTAGGATTCTTAAATTGCTATCTTTGTGGAAATTGTTAAAGTGTGGGAGGTATATGATAAGTGCACTGTTTGTATTGTTTCATTTTCATTTCCATGGGCTATGTAATAGTTATAATAGACTTGCTAGAATTAATTGGTCGTGTTGTTTCGGCATTGCTGAACTTCCTCCACCATCTTTTCCGCAAAAAGCCAAGCATCACCGGGAAATCTGGCAGATATATAGTGGTAGTTGGGGTCAACGTGAGCAAATGGCCTTGTGGGATTTATTCGTTAGCCGTGAAGTTTACTTATTGAAGAGTTTAGTAGGACAACTAACGATTGGCTTAATGGGCCGCATTTGTACTGTTCTTTTTTGTTATTGAGCACTTTCGAAACCTGCAACGAAGAATGTAGTCGGTTAATGAGGATGGCGCGGGTATTCAGGTGGTTCTGGAGAGGCTTACATCGGAAGCGCAGGATCTACGCGCTCCATAGGTCTTGTAATAGCCACCAAGAAACCATGCCTGGGATGCGACCCAGGCAACTTGTTCCATCCAGTAGGGTAAAGTTGATGTTTCAACATCATGGAGTAGACTTGGCCCTTTGGGGTCTGTAGATTCGGATGCTGGCGGGTGGGTAGCGTTTGATAGGGCTACTACTCCATGGCAAATGGCTCCGACAACTCTTGAGGGTTCTGGATTCCCGCGGAGTTAGTATTATACTTGTAAGTTATCGCAAGGTAATTTGGTTTTCGTGTAACAAACCATCGCTCATGATTGCATCTCTAGATCTTTTAACTAATGGCCAGTATTCCCTCAAAATAAGATGCAAAGACTCGGAGTCCAGGTATTGCCTTATTGGCTTGTCGTGGCCTCCAGGTAGGAGAACGGCATCTGGATATTAATTAGTCAGTCTGTTATACATTGGACCGACCCTTCTTCACTTAGCGGTTTCGCCGTACCGTAAGGAACCAAACTAAATCCCTGCATCGACCACGCCAAGGGATTCTTGTGTGCCTCGCTCTCGGCCATCTCGCGATAAGCCGCGGCAGCTGCTTTACTTGCACCCTAAGTTAAAGAAACCACTTTTTCAGCACTAAGGTGATGGGACGGTAGGCCTGAGGAGACAGTAATCCCAACTCACCAAAAAGGTGGCGAATAGCCCATTGGATAACAACCTCTCATCTGCCTTTGCCGCCTTCCCGTTCTCTGTCGCGAATGCTATCTCCCAGCCACTGTCCCTGAATTTCTTCCACGGGATTGCGACCTCCGTGGGGTCTTGGCCCTCGTCTGCCAAAATTATCACAACCTTGGGTGGATGCGGGGCCATCGACAGCGATTGCATTGAGGATATTGGCAGGCTTTCTTCTTAATGTGAGAGGGGGTGTCGGGTTTGCTTGAGTTTCAGGGTTGGCCTGTGCGGCGTGGGAGTGGACTTGTTGATGTAATTTTTGGGGATTAACCCTAACCTTGCACGCATGTGATACGGCACAAGCTCTGGCTGGTGTTGGGACCTCAGTGTTACCGGTGAAAGGCACAGGGAATTCTGCTTAAAGATCAGGAAGTGTGGATGTCCGCCCCCAGACCTCCGGGTGCGACCGCAACCCCATTCAAAGTTGAACAATGCCCAGCCAGAGGAACCCCATAAGTTTTTTATCTTATTTTCTAGTAGTCTAATTAAAGATGATGGGGAAAAACGCGAAGCACGGTTTCCTGCTTTCGGTGGTAGTTGGAGGTTCTATGCTCCTTAGCGACGACCCACACTCTCTGAATTGGCTAGCGCTGCGGCTGACTACTCCGCTAAAGTGTTTAGGAATCTTCCTCATAGGTAATGGCTGCGGTCCTCCTAAGTTCTATAGGGGCCTATAGATGCGGGCTAAGGACATGATGGTAACTTCACAAAAGCTGTCAACAAAATTGGTCGAAAGGTACTCGTGGGCCATATATATTTATCCCACGGAGCGATGCTAGTATCAGTGGATGGGCATTATCCGGGGGCTTAGACATGATTACTATGCAGTTCAAATGTTAGCCAACAGGCTTCAATCATAGTTCGAGTTCCGGTTTGGTATTATAGTGCAGCACAACATACAGGTAGTACGTTGCCGCAAGCATAGGTTCGTATCTGCTAGTCGCTGACTCGCCTAGAATCATCGGGCATCAACCCAGGGAAAATAGGGAGGGTGAGGAGGAAGTAGATGGAAAGTAGGAATAGAGTAGAGGTGATGATCAAATATATTAGGTCTACCTAAACTGCTTTCCTATCACAGCAACATTCCTCGGAAACCGTTGGCCATCCCAAACGCTGTCAAAGTCCGGCTGGATGTCCTGCCTCTTCACGTGCCTTCTCCATACGAGCAGACCTATCCCAAATAAGATCGCGAGGGCTATCAGTGATGCTACGGAAATCCCGGCGGCCACCGCTGGTGTTAGGGAAGACTTCCTGTCCGGCTCGGCGCCAGAAGTGGTACCTGCTCCCCGAGAACACTCCCTAGATTAGTCTCTTCTTTGAGAAAACCGTATTTCGTGGGCTCCATTTTTGGTGATTTGTCTGTGGGGAGAGGTTGCGTTGGGGGGCTCACCATTAAGTTTTGTACCTGCGGAGGTCTCGGGTGGGGCTGGGGTGGCTGTGTGTTCTTGTTGAGTGGTGGATGCGGGTTTTTGTGAAGGGTATTGTGGATTGGTTCCTAGTCAGGATTCGTTAGCTAATAATTACACACTGAGGTTTATATTCTGGCTTGCATGAATAAAAAAATAAAAATAAACATGCCTTTAGCTGGTACTTCTGATCTCAATAATTCCCACCAATCTCCATTGGGGCTGCAAAGACACTTGATAATAGTTTCTTGGGACCCAGAGCCTGAAATGCTCACTCTCACCTCCAGTTGCCCAGACTTGGTACATGACTCGTCCGGGACAGCAACTTCACAGAGGTTGGATAGTAACGAACGGTCAGACTCGCCGGGAAGGGTGATTAACTGACAGGCGGCCTGGCAATATTCGATGGTGTGGTTGCTCGGACCGCGGAGTGACTGGGCATCAATTGAGATTGATTCCGCAGCCCCGGGATCAATGGTGGCTAAACCAAGTAATAGGAGAGAGAGAATGGTGATGGAAATAGAGAACATGGCGATATGCTGGATATTTGTGGTGTATAAAAGAATGTTGGCGTACGAAACCGTGTAAAGGGAGGAAAGGATGTTTGAATATCGGAAGGAGAGGACGCTCTCAACTAAACTCGCAGCGACAGGCCCGACGATGCCGAGAAATGCCGAGAACCCCCCCCCCCAGGAAATAGAACGCTCAGTAGATTGCAGGGGGGGTTTATTCGGGGTAAGAACATCGGGGTAAGAACATAGCTTTATAATATTTGAACGTGGAGGTGTTCTGTACGTAGAATTTTGGGGGATTAGACCAATAGTAAAAGAAATCTTGGAGATATCATTGGGAAGGAAAAAAGGGCAGAAATCCGAGGAGAACCTCAAAGGCTTGGGCTGGGGGAAATTACATCCAGGTCAGATCAAACCTCGACCTCTTTTTCCATTTCATGGCTCGTTACGGATATCATAAAATCTCGAGTGATTGGACAGTGTGCTATGTCGTTCGAGCTGCCTCATCTGGTGCGATCTGTTAGAAGAGTTGATAGGCATGCGGAATTGGGACTGGAAGTGCGTGGACTTGGAGCTATACTGTGGACAGTCTGGTGTCACATACATACTGGATGGGATCTGTGCATTGGGGATTACTTCCTCACGAAAGTACTGACCTGGGTTGTCTGTGGAATGGCGATTCCCTTTCACCTTCTGACACTTTGATTCTGTCTCTTCTACTTTGTCTTTCCTTCTCTTCTTCAGTGCATGAATATCATCGTTTGCATCTCATCAAGTCCCGCCATCACGACGTAGATTTCAACACAATCTAGTATTTTTTATTATTTTTATGCATTCTAGAGGGGCTGGGTAACATGCTTTTTGCTATGCTTTTTGCTCCTTTTCCAGAGAAGGAAATTTTGGATTACCTAGCACAAGGTCTAATTATTTGAGATTCTACGGTAGCTCTAGAATTCGGTAAAACAGAGTTCAGAAAACAGGTATTGTAGTTCTAGGTGAACCAGTTAAAGAGAACGAGGCAAGGACATGGCCTGACTGTATATTAATGTTATCATACTTTGTTAGTTCGAGGCTGGTCAGTTGGACGAAGGCCTGAGTGATGATGACGATTTGTGTCCCAGTAACTAAGGAGGACACTCCACCCAACGCGACCCCTAGTAGATCTAGAATAGTCATTACTAAAGACATGAATTCTCCCACAGATCTTCCTTGGGAGATCGGCGGGATCGATGGAGCTGGGGCGCAGCGATCACAACAATACTTCTGATAACAGAGCCACGACATTAATTATCTCTTTTCACTTTCTCCTTTTCTTTCTTTTCCTCTTCTGCCAGTGCGAACCCGTTTGATCAGAGATGTGCGGTCATAATTCCTACAACCCTCCTATGTTGTCTATGTGAAGGCTTCAATTGCTTACTTTTCACGTGGGAGTGAAGCTTGCCTCTTGTGCTCATTACATCTTAAAAACTTGATCTTGTAATCATCGAATCAAATCTCTGTCTTTTCTCAACCCTGCCCCCAGCCACCTGGGAAGTGCCCAGCGGCCCGCAGGTAATGGAACAGAACGGGAGGGGAAGATGCAGAAAAAGGGGGATCAGAGGACGTCACATGAGTGATGTTTCATGATTACAGACAGGCCCATATCTATTCCGGAAGCCCAACGGGGAAGCAGAATGAATGAAATAGGGGGTAGGAATCAATTCCCCGACTTTATTTACTGCCTCTAAGGGCGACAATTTTTGAGTCATCTCACAATCAATGGCAAGAATTTGAGGCAGTAGGCATGCCACGTGCTCTAGAGGATCGTGAAGTATCAATTGAGAGGAGGAAGACATCGCGAGCCTAAGTTAAGTGGGTTTACAACAGGAATGTGCATTCCAAGTGATGGGTAAATATGAGGCACCGCGGATACGTGGGGGTTAATCGATGGGAGTTTACTAGTTTACCATGGGATATCGGGCCCTGGCCCATAGTTTAAGCAATCCTATCCCTAAGGCAGGCTGACATTATTGAGAGCACTGGCTTCCTGCAGAATCTCAGAATTGCCAGAAGCAGGGTGTTATTATGCCCAAGCCGTCCAATGGGTCCGGGATTCGTTGGGCTGGGTCGGGTTTATTGTTCATTGGGTTGGGTTTAGAAGTGCTCAACCTGGGTTACCCATAGAACCCCACAAATTTTCTCGCTTATTTTTCCTATGATACTTGGGCCATCTTGTCCTGCATGATAGCCCGAGCCCACGGAACCGGAAAGCTCTATTTACGAGGAACGGATAGGTGCCCCGAAATTGCCTAAATCGAGATGTTTTGTATGGGATGCTAATCCTTTAAAGTTTCAGTAGTATTCTGGTACTTCCAGAAATCAATACCTGATAACTGATATATGGCCGCTACAAGTTAGTCTTCATTTATATCAACTGGGGCTTCCGTTTGAATAGTCTTCTCTCATATTAAAAGACTTGACTGACAAATCAGATACATTATTTTGGGAATAGAGTGTCGCAGATATGATTTTAATTTCAAATCGTGGTTTGTTTGTTTGGTGTGAATGGCCTAAGGAGGTGTTTTCAACCCACACTACTGCTATTTCCCTGTATTTGCTATCCGTTAGTTATCAATTAGGTCATTTTTGGATGCTATCTGATGAGCTATCTAACCACTAGAATACACTAATGTTTGCATCAGTTCATATCACATACAGACCCATTGGGTTAACCCGGGTTAAGGTTAGTTTGGGTTGGGTTGAACCTCCGTTTGGTTTGAGTTGGGTCTGGCGACTTATTTTCAACCCGGGTCAACCTATTGGAAGGCGTGCAGCGGGCGCTTAAGGAGGACAAAGAGACATTATGATGTAAAGCTATGTTTTTTATCAGGAGTGGATAGCAGGGCGTAGGATGTTGTCCATTGGTAATCTAGATTTTGACCATTTGTCTGCCTTTGTGCTGACCAATCTCGAACAAGAGAAGCCTTCGCTTCCCCGGCAATTCCTCCACTTTACGCCAGAAGTCCACTCTGTTCTGTGGAAGGCCGAGACAGAGAATGGGCCAGAGTGCACAATCCAAACAAGGATAATAGATTTGAATAAGTGTCTGTGGTTCGGTCCCTCTGGGAAACAAACCAACTTGCGTTAGGCATTCTCGGAGGAGGAAACCCCGATAGCATTGTACGATAGGCTGTTTAATTATTTGGGTTTCTACAAGTGCTAGATTGTTTGATTCACGGACTCATGTTGGAATAGGCCCACAATCGGATACCTCCTTCCCGCTACGCCATGTTCTCGAAAAACTCGGTCAATTAAAATGTCATTTTTTCACCTTGGTTAATTACGCACAATCGTCCCGCTCGAAACTCGCATTCCAATATCAGTTTTCTATTGTTGTGGTTCCTGCGCTGCAACTCCATGTTGTCCAGTTACCCAGCTCATCTGCTAGGTGGGAATCCGTTATCAAAATCCTCAGGGCAAGTAGAAGCAGAAAAGCTCTCTTAGCACTTTCCAGACCAGCAGCACAATTGTCCAATCTACTGTACAGTACGCACTAGTCGCATACTTGGAGAGCCACAAGGGTGGGAGCACAGGTGGAAGCAAGGGCGATGGAAGTCATGAGTGGGAAATCCCATCCTTCAATTACATTGGCCTATCAGGGCTCGGCTGAAGGGCATGTTACTGCTACCTTAAATCATAGAGTAAATTGGGAGGTCGGCGCTTGTATGTATGTGACCGAAGACATTGTATTACAGAATTCTGGGGAGCAAGAGGGAGAATGAAGTGGAACCTAGCCCTAAGCAGCTAGCTTTAAAGCTCATGCCGGGACAGGATCCACCCATGGTGATCTACCCCACTAGTCAAGAATTGCCTCTCTTTTGGAAAAAATAGAATCCGAACTGAATCGCCTCTCCGAGTGGTAGTATCCGGATACGGTAGAACTGGGTTCGGTATATTTAGTGACAGAGGTGTGCAAATTTTAGATCTTGTTTTTCACTTTCTGTTCCCTCTCTACTGAATGTACCTTCTGTACAATTCAATACTATCTCCCGACTACTCAACTCTATCTCCCACGCAACAGTATTATCCACTTGTCGTTCCAGCGGGCCAAACCCGTTCATTATATAAATTCAGCGAATAGTGGTGGGCGCGAGTGCTTGGCTGTTCCGAGGTGTCCGGAAGTCTTGGCGCGCCTTCGGCGCGCAATAGCAACCCGTTTTACAAACGCCACGACATTGTGGGTGCTAGGGTGAAACGTTAGGGTGTCGATCATCTTGACTCCCCCCCGGCCTTGAAAGTTACGATGACTGGCCGCTTTTTTATCTGGCGGGGAGAAGTTGCTTCTTCCCCCAAACGCTAGTCAACAGACCATAGTTCATGTCAAACTTCTCCTTGGAGTACCCGTTTTTTTCCCTCCTTTGTTTTCTCAGATCAAATCGCACGCTTCTTTCCGTTGCTGGGACCTGCCGCACCACTGCACGCGATATCATTATAGTGCCATCACCATAGAATGAACGTCCAGGACAACCAGATTTTCCCAGCTTTTCGACAAAATCAACATCGCATGCCATTATTTTACTTTCCTCCTGTATAGTGATCTTAAATTATGTAAATAACGCATGTACAGAGTAGATTTCGTTCTAGAGGGGTGATTCTTTCTATAATAGCTCCTAGGATTGTGGCAAGATTTGGGTGGAGCGGGGGAGGAGATTTGGTTAAGTGATGGGCCAATATATTGCCAAAAGCAGTAACGCCATGTACTACATTAGGACTAGTGCTCTGGCTCTGCGTTGCACCGAGTATCGATTCTAAGGTGCCCGCATACATGCTTTCCTTTATTTCATAGCTTTAGATTATAGTACGAATAAGGTGTATAAAAGCAATCGTGCAGGAGCAGGTACGGTGCCTTGGCCAACTGTGTCCTCCTATGGGTGGGCGATGCGAGTTTTCGCTGGCGCCATCAGAGGTTATCCCAAAACCTATGAGTGAGATCTCATGACCGTTATAAAGCCTTCTCCTGCTTCGCCAATGGCTTCCAGAGCGCACCCTCAACCCTGGAACCCAGAGGGGGTATTCGCCGCAGCAACCACCACCACCGTCCTCCCACAGAATTTCCTCTGCTGTCCTCCCGCAGGATTTCCTCTTTTGTCCTCAACTGTAACGGACATACAGACTTCCACACCAGCCCCAACTCCAACTCCCACTCCACACAAGTTAACAAGCACATCTCGCCACAATCGACCAGATCTCCAACCGGCGGTCATGCCTCACAGTCCCCATGAAAGCACACCGGGAGGTTACGTGCCCACCACCACCGCCACCTCCTCTGGAAACGAAAGCACTTCCCCGCAGGACCCAACTTCCTCCCCCAAGCCCTCAAAAGCTTTGTCTGACCCCAGCCCTGCCGATCCCCGGCCACTCGCGCTCGCCTGTCCCGTCCTGGGCTGCCCCTTGCTTTTCAGGGGAGAAAAACCGCATGGATACCTCAAGAGACACCTCAAGCGCCCCGGGGTTTACAAGCGCGCTGGTGACCAGAGAGCTACTTGGATACATCTCCACAAGATCGAGCACGACCGCCTTGTAGCTGCAGGAAGTATACCCCCCCCCCTTTTCCATAAACCCACCTCTGAACAAGCACTAACGAACGTGATATAGTCACCTCTGCTAAGCGCGAGCCTGAGGCAAACAGCATGGAAGCACAGAAGGTGGCGAGGCTTGATGGATTCGAATTACGCGCTAGGAACATGGGGATTACGGAGAAGGCATCGGTTACCCAGAAGGTGACCATTTGGGAGGGGATGTATGCTGCCAAAGAGAGCGGTGACAGTATCGATGTTAGTATTCTTTGTTCCGCTCCTTTTCGGAGGTTATAGTGGGATTTTTGCTGACTGAAAGGTAAATTGACTAAAGCACGACGCTTGGGTTCTGTTGGATTTCTTTACAAACCCGTAGAACCTTCCGCAAATCCCGTAAGTACTCACAAGTTCTGTGATGAATTCTATTGATAAGTTCGAACTGGTCTCTCCTAGTATGCTCACTCCCAAAGAACGTATTATACCAAGGGAGATACCGATCCGGGGGTTTAATGCTCTTGTTCTGATCGCTCTGTGGTTGGCCGTTTTTCTAAACTTTATATTTCATATTCTAAAATCCTTGCGTTATTTACATGATTTTGGTGTTTTTCTTGTCCGGATTATGTCTATCTTACTTCCTCCTACTTGGTGTTTCCCCCGGGAATAAAGTCACAGCAATTCCCGTGCTAGTTGGTGATAGATCGTAGTGGTGTTTCCGGCCCTTATCTCTGGGTCCATTTGACGTGAATGAGTTTATCTACAAATGTATCATAGTTCAGTAACTGGGGTTTGAAAACTGGTCAATGGTATGATATGTCCTCAAACTTGTGTCCTTAGGAAGGTGAAACAAGAAAAATTGTGTGATAGAGTCCGTTCCGGCCCCTGCGAGCTCTGGTCGAAGTCCCCAACGCCCAAAGCAATAAATGACCCGGGCAGACCTAACAAGCAAACGCCGTTCTTAAAAGGAGGACTACCTCTTGAAGAGGGAGATTTTCGCTAATGGGCATGGGCTACAGCAACATGCCTACTGGCATCCTACGATGTGGTATCAAAGTGGGTTACTGAGCCGCAAGCAATCGATGACCAATTTCGTATACGATAATATCAAGCTACCGCACCCTTCTCGCGGTCTCGAGGGAGTTAGAAACAGTTTGCTCTTTTTGTAGCAGGTCTATGAACTACAATCCAATAACAGCGCCCAGCTCCCGGAAATGGGAAGATTTCGCTGCCACATGGCTTGGTAGGTATGCCTAGTTGTTGCGGCGTCTAGTGATCCGGACGGACGAAAGAAGAGATTGGATGAGTTATATAGTACCGTATCTAATAAGGTAGAGAGGTAAGGCCATATGGTGCTAACTCCCTAGGTGCTTATACTGGTATGGGATTGACAAGGCATACTGAGCAACTCTTTCAATTGACCCAAAGTTAGGGTTAAACCCATAAACCCAAAACCTTTGCTTACGAATTATTACACCAAGGAGCCAAGTAGAATATGCTACGGTATGGTATCGGTCTATAAGATGCCTCAATGCCCCCTAGCCGAAGGGAGCCCATTTACTCTCATTAGCGGTTTCTCCGTCCTACTTCAAACTCGGAAAAATACGACCAGTTAATCCTTTCTTTTGGGTGCTAACCCTACTCGGTGCAACAGCCCGTGACTGCCAACCAAAGCCGTAAATGACCCTCTCCACCCCACGCCCATGGACTGCGAGACTGGGAATACGCCTACCGCCCCCCCGAGCCGCATTTGGCGGTTGTCCGGAAAGGTCAGTGGTGCCAACCCGATTCCCGGCACGATCGTAACGCCACAACTTACCCTTCCGATATTCCTTTTTCTTCGACCCGGGTTATTCACCTTCTCCCCCGTAGCAACCAATCATACACCCCTTTCAAGCCGCTGCGCCGCTACTTGCCGCTCCCAAAAGTATCCGGAGATCTTGGCGTTTTCTAGGCATAAACCGTGCCAAGATTTCCGGATACCCCCGAAAATGGCAGGTATTATTTAGCAGATTATGGGGCTTTTGCTCTAGCATGACCTGATCCAGGGGACTTCATGCTCGAATGCTCGACGAAATTGGTAGACTCTGATCGAGTGATTGATCGAGTAGAGTCTATTATGATTGATTTTGCTCTAGTATAATTTTTAACCGTCTCCCTACTGACCGCTGCTTCCCATCAGTCGACTGACAGGACCCTTGTAGCCACTTTCCCGAATTGGAAGGCTTCGGTAGTGTGTCCAGAAGTGGGCAAGAAAGGTGGATGTATGTTTAGCACCGTAAGGGCTCCAAGTATGACGGCAATGGCAGCAGTGAACCATATGCCGTCCCGAACCATCATTCATAGTCTCGTGAATGACCAAAGGGTTCTGGTATAGGTAGCTGTTGAATGTCAATTCTGGTTTTCCACAGATGGTACTATCATTAAACAACTTTCCTAGTTGCAGAATGAAACTTATTATCAGCATTTAATGAACTATGATGTCTCCCATGCATAATTCATACCAACTATCCGCTCAAAGTATCACTGAAATCTGAGGCTCGCCGGAGTCATGACTTATTAGCGGTATCAAGTTTTGCTTGTAGAGCCCGACACCGTTGCTTTCCGTCGCCATGGGCCGGGGGGTGACGATATCGAGGCCATTGGGGTGGGGTTTCTTTTGGGGTGGGGTATCATATATGGAGATATTAACCGTGGGGTCCTGTTAAGAATAAGTTCTCTAGTGTGAGGGCCAGACAGTGTATATTATACTATCATAATAGCTGATATCACTCGACTACCAAGACTTGTATATATATATAGAGTGACCGATCGTGATCGCTCAAACTAGAGCACGATCCAGCATACTTGAGTATGATAGAGCAATGCCCCTGATCGATCAAATCGATCAAATCAGGAGGGTTCTGCCCGTCCATAATCTGATCGAGGGACTCCTATGACTGAGATGATCGAGCAGAACTCTATCATGAGCTAACAGTGTCCGCCACTAGCCATCCTACTAGAAGCTCTTTTCTTCTCCGCTCCTGATTTTGATATTCCCTTCTTGCACTTGTCGCAAGCCTACTAATATGTCTAGGTCTCGTTTGACTAATTCGGGTTCTTTGTTGGGGTGGGTCAGGTTTCATCAAGTTAGCTTGTGGATCTTTATTCTTGATGTTAGGTGGGGTTTAGGTATTGAAGCGGCTCAACCTGGGCTGCCCACGAGCCCGACAAATCTTCCCCGCTTATCTTGGACTTTGTGGGATGCTTTCCTGCGCCATGGAAACACCAGTCCGAGCCCAGGAAATGGAAAAATCCTACCTGCAAGTAGTAGCAGGGTGGTGGAAGTTGATATAAATCAAGGTAATTCTTGTGAGACACCAGTGTTTGTAAGCGGCTAGTCGGGACAGAGTTTTGGTGGTGGTGGACACGATTAGATCATGCTCGAGCATACCCCCATAATCTACACTATAGTGCTCGTCCCCATCACTAGGCTTTGGGCATGAGTAGGGGATGGGTAAAATTGACATAGATTGAAAGAAGCAGGAGCGTATGCGTCAATAGTCTCTATGCCTATGTGATTATACTAGGGCGATTGTTACCTCCACCATTCCTTATTGCCCGTGGGTTAAACGACCGCTTGGTGCACAACTTGGTGGAGATCCGCAGTGCACACCTAGATTCCCCCCTGAACAGTTATGTGTTCAATATAGTAATCAGGATCAGGACAAGGTAGAACAGTTTTGGATGCGGAATCACCAGGATAAAGAGTGTTTGGAGGAGGATGTGGTGTAAAAGAGGTCATAAGGAAAACCTTTTGGGATCTGAGGTTTGTAATGATTGTGAAGTGGCGAAAGAAGGTAGTTTGATAACTAAATAAGATAACTAAATGATATTTGTTAATGTGCATGTAGTCTATCCACACCCCAGGAATATATCGAGTGATGGGAGATTACCTATCATCCACACTACTCTCAATTCTTTGAACCTATTGGAATGTTTTTGTTTTCTCGGTGTCCAAGGACTGAGCCTGAAGAGGACGTTTTCAGACAACACATCACACCAACCTAGCGGATATTCACAGATTTTTACCAGGAGCCCCGGATATTTTCTTATAATTTAGGAAATATCTACTAACCACATGGCATATCCCGAAGGCCCTCCGGCGTTGCTAGGTATTCATGAAGCCTCCAGGCTTTGGCAAAGCGGGGCCTACAAAGCCCAGGCCAGTCTCGCCTTGACCTGTCCTAGCTGGACAGGCTATCTGCAGACCGGGCCAGTTGCTTGCGGAAACTGTGAGCCACTAAGTTAAGGGTTACAGTTTTTGTCATTTCTAGCTACGATTTGTCCCGATTCTTTCGGAAGTTCAGTATACGACAATCGATCCACTATTAATTTTCTTGCTCCCCAATACTAGTACTCCCAAAATTCAGCTTTCTTTCGGTTCCAATATTAAATCCAAAATATGAGTTCTCAAATTGTTCTATTGATTAAACATAGCTATGAGTTTTTCCCCAGACTCCTATACTGGTAGCGCTCTATCAAGGCTACTATTAAATTTTATCCTGTAGATCACAAGTACACTTCTAGGTTTTTAGAAATACAAATCTGACTGTTATAGTACCCAAACTCCTGTCGCACAGAGGTGTGCAAGTTTTCAATTAAAATCTTTTATTACTACCAAATGCATACCCTACTCTGAACTGTGATAGAGTGAAACAAAATCAGCTACCTTCACCAGCAGAGGTACCTAATGGAGGAGATTACGATGGTATACCATGTTAGGCTAGTGCTTAATGCAGGAAGCAAATTCCCTCTCTATTCTCCAGACCCTGCTTTTCGCCATCCTTACCCAAAGAACCCGAGAAAATATCCCTCGCTCAATTTTGCACCTCGCGGGATGTTTTATGCGGCATTAAGCCCTTATAGTCCTCATGGCCTCGAAAAATCACTCGTTTCAAATCCTTCCAAAGTTCGGCACAGGATAATGGAACCGCCACCAACCTTGTTAGAAATAGTGTTTGCTCTCTCAGAAAATCTCGTCTCGAGTGATACTCTGTGACTACTGCGTCACCCACTTGTGTATAAGCCTGTCTCTAGGAATCACTTCTGTTCTCTTCATTGCTTTCCTCTCCTCCCTCTTTCTCCTTAATCATCCGGAAACACGAAAACCTCAGCCAGACACCTGCCCGCGCCGGCCACTGCTCCCGCCCGATATCTTTCAGCAAACCTCTTTGTACCCAACCGCTGGTATCCAGATATTCAACTTTCTTTCACTTCCGAATCACCAGTTCTCAATATACCCAATTAACTAACCACAGCTATGAACTTTCTCTCTCGGGCTCTTGTGCTGGTAGTTTTCTATCAAGTCCACCACCTATCCTACGAACTCCAAGCCAATCTGGCAGGCCCTGACCGTGATTATAACCCAAAATCTTGTTACACAGAGTTGCATGAGTTACAGCGAAATATTTTACAGCTAAAGCTGTACCCGAGTCCGAACTAGAGAGTGAGAAATTTTTTTGCCACCATTACCATGGGTATGGGGACTACAGTGACTCCTAATGGAGAATGGTTAAAAAAATAATGTTAGGTAAGTCCTTAACCCCGAAAGTAATGATAGTATAAGCACCTAACATCCAATCCTCCACTGGACAGGTACTGGCAATGTATGCGTTATTCGCAAAAGTACCTCGGGTCCACTCATTTCTGACTCTTGATAGCCCATTGGAAGGTTTGCAATACGTTGAACATCAGCAACGGCTACGAGGGACACGGCCTAGGTCGGATAGTGCGGATGCTAGCAGGGCTGGCGGTCCAGTTACCGGAGAGAGTAATATGGGGCGATCATTAGGTCGGTGGTGGGATCCATGGAATTCGAATTTGACTGCATCATCTGATCTCCCTCAGATAATGAAGGTCTCGGCTTTAGCTCTCCAATGGCGGAGGGTGGACAGTGGATCTTGCGTCTAAATTTCCCTTCCATTTCTACCCGACTCTAATTTTTCTTCAATACAATTCTATTCCCTGTCTACTCCAGTATGTCTTCTGGCATCAATCATGCATTCTTCACCAGTGATCCCAAGAAGCCAGTCCGTCCGGCTTTGGGTACGGCCGGACTGACCTAGGCATTTTTAGGGACGGTCGGGCCGGACTGTGGGAAAGCGGCTTTTCTGAACCGAAGCCGGGCCCGGCCTGGATCACCTGCAGGCTGTCCACAGATATCTTCGGATTACCTGGATATCTGGCGGCTTTGCTTGAGCATCTGGCGACTTTGACTTGGGTTGCGCCAAGACTCGACCCGGTGGTTGCCTGGGCGCCCCGGGTTTTGGCGGCCGCGGAGAATTTTGACCGGACTGACCCGGGCTTTTCAAAGCCAAGGCCAGACTGACCGGACCGGCTGCTTGGGATCACTGTTCCTCACTACTGGCATCATTGATAGCGAAAAAACCAAGCCAAAAATTCGCTATACTTGATGTGGTAGCTGGAATATGTCTCATGGTCCAAACACTAGGTTGTAGCCATCGTCCTTCAGTTATGCTCACAGGAACTAAAAATTCATTTCTCAATTGTGGAAAATTGCGAGGTGGATCAGGAGATCCCCAAATGCCTCTACCAGGCGTGGGAACCATTGGCAAAACTGTCCAACAAGTACACTCACGAGAGGGAGCAGACTCATGACATGAATGCTGACCATTATTAGAATCTTAGCTCTGATTCCAAGTCTGTAGTTATTCAATCTCTCGCCCGGTATCGTTTGAGAGTGAGGGTTTTTTAGGACTTGTACTAGCTCGCTATGGCAGAGGATAATAGCCGTATTAGTAAGTGGATAGGTGGCCTTACTGACTTCATGGAGGGCGTTTAAAAAGACTGGGGCAGGTATTCAACGTACTATCGCGATAGGTTGTTTTTAGCCTCCTTTTTGCGGTGGAGGGTTTTCGAGATAGGTTTGCCCATTGGTAATGTTTCATGCTATACAGTTTAGTGGGTTTGAGGGAGGTTAGCTGTGTTCCAGATCGGCAGTACTAGGATGAATAAAATCTATTGAACTCCTGTTGGTACAATATAAGGCTCAAAATTAGAAAACTAGCTAGGAGCTGGCAGGATATATATAGGGCTAGAGTGAATCTCCCAGTGTTAGAATAAACAAAAACTCATATATGTAGCTAATTCAGTATGAAAATAAATCACGATAAACCAGTGATTGAGCTCTTGACTGCGAGTAAGGATGTTTATTTTAGATCCATGTATTGAACCGTTGAAGGATTCATAACGAGTGATATCCTAAGACTACAACAGACTTAGGAGTTCACCTGTAGTGTCCTTAGGAACCATCCTAATTAAGCATTTTAGGTCACTTTTCACCTCCTGGGAAATATAGTTTTGGATTACCTTCAGCCTGGGTAACCGTTCTTGTCGTGGTAATAACAGCTCCCCCGGGAAATAGCACTAGGTGTTGGACATAATGGACCGTGCGCATAAGGAGGTTTATTGCTTGACCTCTGCTGTACTGGTTGTCATGGTGGAGCATGTTTCTTATGTTCTTCGAAGGCTTCTTCTGAAAAAAGCACCTCAAGGGAAATAATCACCTCTCTCATCTCCGAACAAAAAAAGCAACCTACTCTGTCCCACTATTACCCCTATCACCCCTCTCCTTTCTGCCCGTTCTCATCTCTGCCGAGATCACTTCCTGCACTTTTTTTCCCACTACTCCGAGTACTATTTCCTCTACATTATTCCCACACTTGACAAACTTCCTTGCAAACACTGGATTCCTACCACCACCACCTCCGACTGACCTCTCATCGCGCTTACCCGGTATCTTACACAATACTAGGTTTGGGCGATTTGTCGGGTTCATTGGGTAATCCGGGCGTCACGCCCAGCGGACCCGACCTAGCCCAAGGGAGACCGGTCCCTTACCCCACCCAATGAACTCCGCTCAGCCTAACGAAGAACTCAGGTCAACCAAACAAAGCTCTGACCCGCTAGAGAGCTTGGACACCCCCTTTTGTGAAATATTCAAAGGCTCGCTTAGTTTATAGAGTCACGTTTTAAGGAAGGTTCCTTACCACTTTTCCTCTCCTAGCCTAGCTAGCACCTCATATGGCTAGCTAGCTAGCCGAGACACAAACCCCTCGCCCCCAGCATCCCCGATTCAGTAGTGAAGGAAGAGCCCAGAGATTGGTCAATGGGGAAGAGAGGTAACAAATAAAATAGCCAAACGAATGTGCTTTCCCACGCTTCTTCTGGACCAGGTTCGTCGAGTGAGCACTGGTGATTTAGGTTTTCCTGGACTGTGGTTACGAAATGGGGTAACGTAGCATAATCCATCATTGGACGGAGTTGCTGAACTTGACCGATCCTAGCGTCGTAACTTAAGTTCCGTGGTCACTGCTTTCGGAAAAAAAAAATTTGAGGAATGAACGAAAGAGCCGAGTTGGTCGCCAAACTTCTAACCTTGAGGCTGTCACTGAATTTATGGTTGCTTGTTCGCATGCAGGCGGAAGAAATTGTAAATATAAGAACCTAAAATGTCAGAAAGACCGCCCTCGAGGGACGAGAAACGCATTCCGAAACCCCAATCGATAGCTCCTTCTGTTAGAGTTGAAGAAGGAAGCATGCGTGTTGTTCCTAGTTGTAGAAGTATCGAAAGTGTTGCAGATTGTTTGAGAGTGAGGCAGATTACGCTGGAGATATCGTGGTTTAGGGAGAAAATTCTCTAGACATGTGTTTCCTTTGTCGTGGGGGTTGGCAAGCGGGTGGGGGCGTGTGTGGAGGCGAAGAGAAACATGTGGTGATCCATGGGATGATCAGTACGATATTATCTTTTATACTATATGCTACTGGCTTTTTAGCTATTTTAATTAGAGAGCATGAGAGCGAGGTTTATGTTCTTTCCAGCGCCTCCTACCCGACGTCCAAGTCTCAGAGGAATCCGGTCACTCCACCGCTGCATTATTTTTGCTCATTTAAATTAAGACTTTCCAGCAGCGATTCAGTAGGATGAATGCAAGTAATCAATTGATATTTCCACCAATTTCCCCAACCCTGCTCAGTGTTCTCAACGGGGCAGTCCGTCTGTCCGGTCCTTGTCCAAACTTTCCCCGCAGTCCCCCCGCGGGAAATCTCTCATATAGGTAATGCTGGACTTAGTAATCTTTCCCAATACTCTGAAGGATATTATAAGGATATTGTGCTCGCAAGGTATCTATGCTTGAAATACTCAGATCCATTTTTTGGGAAAAAGACCCAACCCTTCCGCATGTTTCGTTTTCTTTCGTATATCCGGTTTCTGCCCTTGTGCTGCCCGTGTTTCCCTCTTCCTTGGGACTACCTCCGGTCGTCTGTGTTAAAAGTCCACTTTGTGCGCTACTCAATACGCTTCCGGGGCTGCTCCCGTGACTATTGGTATCATAGCGTCGTAGCTTGAAATTGTAGGAAGGTATCTGGTATCGGTAATCCCTGCCATGGATTAAGTTTCTAAATTCCATATAGTTTCCTGAGGTTCCAGATTCTTGGTTTTCGCGTGACATGATGCTAGGCTGATAATATAGTGAGAAGCAAGAACAATAGTAGGTAAATGACGAAAATATGTACAATAGGATATGCATGTTGAAATTTTCCGAATAGGTTCTTGGTTTGTTGGGACGCGATGAGACGATTCTCTACTCCTATTTCTATTTAGCTTTACTTCATTACATCGACACTTGTCTCATATTATTTGATAAATTTCTGGGATTCCATGGTGAGGGCGTAAGGAAGTGGAGGTGATAGGAATGATATCATAGTTCCCTGCCATCGCCTAAAGTCCACGGCAGTCCACGGCAGTCCCCCGCAGCCCACTCCAGTAACCCCCGGTCCCCGGGAGTCCCCGGCAGTCCTTCACAATGACTGCCGTCCTGGGGCTTCCGGGACCAGAACTGACCGCGTATTGCCGTCCCGTCCGGTCCAGGGCTCTTGGCAGTCCCCCCGTCGGGCCCTGCGGGGGGCCCGGACGGTTGAGAACACTGACACTGCTTTCCCCTCCCTACTCAGGAAGCTTAGAGCTAGTGTCAGCACAAAATTTCTCATGATCTTACCCAGCGCACTAAACTTGGAACTTCATACGGGGGTTAGAGCGGCCCGCCTTGTATGATAAAAATGCTAGGCTGGCACCCTATTACTGCTATCGCATAAACACCCTGACATTTTTCTATTCTGAAGTTGGCTGCCGAAACAAAAGCACACTTCGACGATGACTTGTTGATTTTAGGCCGTGTTTGGCACCCCAAAAAAGGAGTGTTTCTCCGTCTCTTACACCATTTGTTTCCCCATAAGCCTATAAACAGGGGGCTGTCTTCCACCCACCAAAAAATGGCTGTTTTTTATTGGAGAGTCGTATCTCCGTTTTGAGCTTTACGAGCCGTAATAAATTCGCGGGTTGGGATGATCACGGAAAGAGTCAACTGACATCAAAAGAAGTCCTAAAACTTAGGGTTATATGTTTTAACAATAATGGTATGCCTGGCTCGCTGTTATTCGAGATAGTCATGATTCGGGCGTAGACTAAATCATGATTTGAGGTAGCAGGGTGTTTGGCTTGGTAATATTTCCAAATCATGATTAAATTTTGGGAAAAAATTAAATTGTGCTTTGAGGATCTAGAACTATGACTGTTTTGTTTACACCCTTAGGTGCTTTATTAGATTATGAGTTCTAATTATCATGACATGAAAGCCAAATAGAATGTATAGCTTAGGAAAATCACAATTGATTTTCCCTGCTCCTTTACTCAACTTCCTAGAGTTCGCCTCAAATCATGATTTGGAAATTTGAAGGTTTCAATAATGTTTGGCAGAGTGCAATTCGCAAATCATGATTTCAAATTGCAGCTATCTCAAATCACAGCGAGCCAAACAGGCCCCAACTTATAAGGCTCTGTTTGGCACCACGATGGTTGAGTGGTATGCGTTGCCAAACACCCAAGGTAAATTGTGAAAGTTGAGGTCAAGGAAGGAGAAAATCAATAATTAGGAGAAGAGATTAAATCCCAATTAAGCAAAAGTAAAACCGGTGTTAAAGTAGTGTTTTCGAACTGAGTGTTACCCTACAAAAAGGGAGTTCCCCAATTGCAGTTTCCAAACTGCAGAACCACTGTTCAGAAATAACATGCAGCAAAACATGTCAACAGTTGTGGTGCCAAATAGGGGGTAAGATTTTTATCCTTCTTTACCCCTGAAATACCAGGAGAAATTTTCTTGCTAAATGCTAATATTTATGGAGGGAGTGGCTCTTTATTCCAACTTGTTAGGCCCTGTTTAGAACTCAATAAAAATGACGTTTCTCTGACTTTATAGCATTTTTGTTGCAGATAAAAAAAAATTGCACTTTTTGGGTTATGACACAACTTCCAGGTCTCCTAGTGAATTTTCTTTTTCACCGGTGGTGGGTAGGACAGCTTTTATACTGATATTGTTTTTTTCTGTGTTCCATGGTTAAAAGTGATTCGAGTTTTGGCAAAAATCGGGTTCTCAAGAAAAATTTAATCATGTTTTTCCACATCGCGTGGTGCCCAACCATGTCGTATTAGAACTTATCCCCGGTTCCCGACTCGGGCACTTGTCTACCACCTGTAGGGGACCGGTTTCCATCATTCCTCCACCATCCGTCCACCCATGCCCATTGATCCCCAATCTTGTCCACATCGCTTCTCTTCCGGATTCCCCACCCCCTCCTTCATTCCCCTCCTTTCTCCTTCCCAACCACCCCTCGGGTACTGTACACCAGTCCCTAATGCACATCTCTCTAACCCTCTTATTGGTTAACCCCTATTATCATCGGCGTCCTCAACCAACTTCTGTTGGGTAAAGCTCTCAATATTGGATTCGGTTCGTTCCCCATTTCCTTAGTATTTTGGGGTTGAGGTGTCAAGGCTCGCCTGGCAATACTGAAGATGTGAATTTCTGTGATAACACCTGTCTACACCAGTTCCCATGAAGCTTAGTCCCTTGTACTATTACCCTTTCCGCTTGCTGAGATAGCAGGGGCGGCCTGCTAGAATAGGGGAGGCTGTCTATCGCAACCCTTTTGGAGCCTTTGGTGAAGAAATTTTCGAACTGTGGGTCATTGATGGCTAACTACCAGCATCTAGGAAGAGATAAGATCTTCCGAAAAATTTCCGAAAAAGGCAAGTATCACGCCACTCTCGACTTGATTGAGCTATTAGTGAAATCTTCAAATCAGAATTTAATTTTTCCCAAATCATGATTTCAGATCACGATTTGGAACTATTGCCAAGCCAACCACTCTGCTATCTCAGATCATGATTTCAAATCATGACTATCTCAAATCATAGCGAGCCAAACACGCTATTCGGCGCTATAGTCTAGTTGATGTTATGATGAAAATTCCATAAGGTCCCCCTCAGGTTACCTTTTTTTAAATTTTATCATTTCACCAAGACTTTTTACTTAAGAACATTCTATATTAATCGCCACTACATAATAATATCATTATGTATATAAATTTTATTTAATTATTTCTTTCAGCTGATGTTCAATCGGCTGAATTCACTAGGGAGGGATGTTAGTTATTTGTATTACGAGCACTCTCGCATCCGCAAAGTTCTCGTAACACCTCCGGTACCCCCAATAAACTACGGCCCTAGATAGTAGGATAGGAAGGAATCTCTTTTAATCTAGTAATGGCACATTCCATAGAGGATATTCAAATTTTTATTTGCCCAGTAAATAGTTTACTCAATCCTCCAGTTGAAGACTACCAACACTTTACGATGCATCTGACGTTAAATCACGAGAACCCTCCTGAGAGAAGTGTAGATGAAACCACATGGGATTCAGTTGCAACATTTTATCAAGCTTACCACAGGAGGATATGCCGCTCAAGTCTCGTAGTCCGAGTAAAGGGGGGGGGGATTTCCGTGTGGGCTTGTGGCTTCCTCTATGGTAAAAATTATTATTGTTCACTAATGTTTGTTTAATTTGGTTAATTAACACTACCCCATCGGGTGCTATGATGTTCAGGCCCATTTGAAATGTCGAACACTGTCCATTTGAGCAATGGTGAGTAAATCTAAACGGACTCTCGGGTTTCTATCATGGCAGTGCTGGGACGGACGGATTATGCTGTATTCTGAGCACGACAAAACATTAAGATAATGAAGTTTCATGATTACTCAAATAGGTCGGCCCTCAATGTTTCAAATTGGCCTGAACCTCCCAGCGGAGAGGGATATTTCACGGATCCAGAATGCATTTTGGCCCCCGGTTTCCTATCTGCACAGCACAGTACAAATAAGGCGGGCTGCCTTTTAACGCTACTTCGAGAACTCATGAAATGTATCATCCACTTGTATATCATAAGCTGAAATCTACCCGTCAGCCCCCCCGATGGTTTTGGTTTGATAGGTTTACAGAACCACGAGTCCCCGCAACGAGGTCCCACAGGTGTAGCGGGCTTATCTTATACCATACCGATAAGACGCTATTCCCGCTCGGGAGTTGTTGTCTCTGTGCTGCGGATTACACGACTGGAGGGGGGGTCGTAGATTCCACGGGTTTTTACGGCCGCCCAGCCCGTATTTCAGCATTTTAGTTCCGACTGTCCATTTCTCCCCGATGGGACACCCGCGCAATAGCAGAATGAGAAATTATCACAAATCTCCTTATCAGCTTCGCCCACCATCAGATTAGTTGACCCAGCGCTTCAGCTTGAGCGGCTTTTGGTCCTCTGTGCTCCCAGTGGCTAGTGCGGATTTAGAAAAAAGAAACGTCTCTTCCCGTATTTGGTACATCCTTTTGCTTTTTGGTCAGGGATGCAACGAAAGCTTAATCCATCCTCAATCTCGAGAAGACCTGTGATATAATTTTGCATGTGTTTGGTTTGGTGGTTGATTTTTCCCCGATTACCCACACCGTCCTCTCCAAGAACTCAAGGGAGTGCCAAAAGCACTTCCACATACTACAAGTGCTTCCAAATCAACTGCATAATGAAGATAATGAAGGCTTGTATAGTGAAACTACGAGTGATTAAGTGTGATATTCTCTGAACATGATACCTCTAGAGTACCCCCTCCTAGGGTGTTTTGGTACACGTGATTCCCTCTTTAGCCATTCAACATGCTCCGGAATCGCCTTCGACGGAAACAATTGCCAAGCTCAGGCAAATCAGTGGGCGCAGGAACAGTCATGTGCTCTCGGGTTGTATACGTGCTGTCGGGTTTTGCACGTTTGTCAATTCTTGATGTTTGCCCTAGTATCCAAGACAGCAGGATATCGCTATGGCCGGTGCTCCCCCCCAGATTAGATGACCGGTCAGTAGAGTGGATTCTGCAAGTTTTCCCGTCGTACCACACTCTACCTACAAATGCCGAGCATAAGGGGGTTGTTGGGCGGAAGGTCCTCCTTGCTTACTATCGGCCGATATCCACTACCGCTGAATCACTCTAATTTATCAGATTCAATGAGTCGGCAAAGACACGCTCTCAGAATCGACCAGAGATCTAAATAACCCAAATCTTGTTCGGACACGTAGGTCTCGCTGGCAAGGGGTTTTTTATTTTCCCGCATTTATGGTTAAGAGGCCATGCTAGCGGAAGGATGATAAACCGTTGTCGTTAGTCCGGGCTTAAGCATGTATCCGTGGATGCGCGCATGGCAAAAGATAGCCTATGACTACGAATGTCGCGAAAGATTTGGGGAATAAGGCGTCATAAGGCTAGACGTTGGTTGGTTGATCTATCCCCAGTGTCGGGACACCATGACCCTCTGCTTCAACCCTTCAATGTAATCCTCCTTGCCTACCTACCTATCATTCCCACCTACATACCGCGTCCTCCACCTCACCCTCACTTACTTCACAGCCAGCCATCAACCAGGAACCGGGAGGCTAATAGCGGATGTTCTCGCTTTGCACGTTGGGCACTGCACTATACTTCCTCAATCAGAGATTCACCACGCGGTGAGCACGACGGCTTTCTTGGACAAGTTGTCCATGGACACGACCTTCGCATCTAAATCCCTTCGATAATGACCCGCTTAACACCATCTGTGGAAGAAATGATGCGATCGGATGTGAGGCTCTACTGTGCTCTTGTTATTGATTATATTCCCGGTTCCCGCTCTCACGGCCTGGTATCAAACTCGAAAACAAAGGATTACTGAACTTTCGATTTCCATTCCCGATTTGTATAACTTTTTTTATCAGACAGTCGCCATATAATCTGGATATCCCCTGAGAATCCACTTCGCTCGTCCCCTCCTTTTTTCCGTAGCTGCCTTGGCTCTTTACCGGGCTTCTTTCACCCTTATTACCTTACCGCATCACCAACCGCCGCTATGGCCCCAGCCCAGATTGACCATGTCGTCATCCTGGTCCCCTATGCGGATCTTCACAACCCCCCATCCTGGATAACCAACAACTTCACCCTGACCCCGGGCGGGCGGTACTCAGACGGCAAGACGGAAAGCAAGCTAATAATCTTCGAGGACGGTACATACCTAGAGCTGGTGGCCTTCGTAAACGACAACCCCTCCCTCCGGCGCGGGCACTTTTGGGGCCACAAAAAGTATGGCTTCATCGACTTCGCTTTGACGACGAACCCAAAAGACACCTTCGACTACGCCGGCCTGCGTGGCCGCATCCACCAGAAGTCCGGCGGGCTGGGCATCGACTACGACCAGCCGGTGGAGGGCGGGCGCAAGCGGACGCAGGACGGGAAGGACGTCCGCTGGAAGGCGGCATTCCCTAAGGGCGAAGCGCGGGTCGGCGCCCCCCGTAGTGTCAGTCGTCGCGGTGAGATCCCGTTCTGGTGCCACGATATCACACCCCGCAACCTGCGCGTTGATGTGACGAAGGAGCGCACCACGCATCCCAGCGGCGTGAAGGGCATCGCACAGTTCACCATCCTCGTGCCGGATGGGCAGGAGGCGGCGTACTTGGACCTCTACTCCAGCATTACGAACTCCTCGCCTGTGCAGGTTTTCGGCACGGCGCGCTTGCCGGTTGATACACCGGTTAGTGTGCCCGGGCTTGTCAAGCCGTGGGTTTTCGTCGAGTCACCGACGCTGGATATTGAGCGTCAGAGGCTGAGGGATCGGGGACCAGGGATTGTGGAGATTGCGTTGAGGCTGGGGATTGAAGGGCAGGTTGGTGTTGGTAGGAACTCGATCGATGAGAAGGGGATGTGGATTCATTTCTTGAAGTGACGGCCACTATTGTTTCAATATTGTTCTCGCTCTCTTTCTCTCTCTTTCTTTTTATGTCTCGAGCTTGTTTTGCTGGTTCAAACATGCCTCATTTTGCCATGCTAGAGCGTCATTCTAGATAACTGCGATGCCATCTTATTCCAATCCGTGAAATCTCCTCTTGCCCCAGTTAGACTTAAACCTCATGATATCCCGGTGCCAAAAACCAATAATATAATAGACACTCGACGTGAGTGACCCTTGATGATCGCGGCAGAGGCTACCAGTGGTAGACTGCCATCTATGCATGCTTCCGCTAACCGAGCCCCGCCTTCTGTGCGGCCGCCCAGAGAATCCTAGCTTAGCTGCTGAAGGGACTAATGAAGGAGTGACGCAGATTGCCAACTGTACCTGCATCTACCGCTGAAATATCAGTCGGACACCGTACTGTAATGCCAGGGCAGATATGGAAAACCTTCCGAGGAATCCAGTCTCTGAAGGCAATGCTGGACCGGGTAGTCTCCCGCACAGATCAGATGAGAGTACTACCGCACCTAAAGCCTGGGTCCATCGCCACATTTAGCTGGTCGGGCGATACATCACTTCCCGACCCCTCACCCGCCCAATCAAGCACGGACACCCACACAACCAATCACAAGTTGTTCACAAAACTCCACAACGCCCCCAATAGGTCCATCAATTAGACCACTTACGACTGTTCGCTTAACATCGGACAAACGTGATTCGCGAGTTCTCGAGTCTGACTTCTAAACTTCCCATCAATCCGTCAGGTTAGGTTATACTGGCACGCAAGGTATGATATAGACTACATAACTATCCACATATCGCAACGCCCAACCCATTGTATAATACACAAAGTGGGGGTGAAAACATGGGAACAAAAGAAAGGCATAATCAAGCTTTATAGCCTGCGGCAACATCCTCCCGCACTTCCTCACTAGCCTTCCACTCTTTCTTTTCCAACTCTTCGACTCTCGCTCGCAAGTCCAGATTCTCTCTCGTCAAACCTTCCACAATCTTTTTCAATTCCCCAATCTCTCGTCTATCCCTCCCCTCCTTCCTTTCCCGTTTCTCTTCCTTCCGCTTCGCCTTTTCTATATCCTTGCGATAACGGTTCTCGCGTTTTTCTACTTCTTTTAAATGTTTTTCCAGCAGTTTCTTTTCCTTCTCTCCATCTTTCGATCGCTTCCGCTCCTCCTTTTCCATCTGCTTTGCCAACTTCGCTGATAGTTTTGACTTCTCGCGAAGCAGACGATTTAGGGCTTTTTCTTCGTGGGTGGCATGGGGGCGTCGGCCGGTGGTTGTTGACGGGGTGGTGTGAATTGATGATGCTGAAGAGGAGGGCGGGGATATGTTACCTGTATATGAACCTGTTGAGATGGCGGTGGTAAAGGTGTTTAGCGATGCTGTATCGGATCTATCGTCCGAGGCGTCGTTGCCGGAGATAGAACCCGCCAAAAGCGTCGGGGTTCCGGGGGGAGCAAGCGAGGAGGCTACTGTTGTGCTCGGTGTGTATATTACCGGGGGCACGACGGCAGCTACACCAGCGGAAAGGGTGTTGACACCTGAAGAAATTAGGTCTTCGCCCGTTGCTCGCTCTCCTCCCCAGGAATCCAGATCCGGTGCACCGATGTCCTGTTTAGACTCTTCATATTTTTGCTGACCAGGTATCGTTCCTTCTCTCAGTTCATCCGATTCACCTAGGCCGGCTCCAGCATCGGCTTCCCCCGCCTCTTCCACCTCTGGATAGTCATTTGCTAGATCTTCATGCTTTTCGGCCCAATCTAGAAATTTCTCGGCATCTCTGACAATAGATCCGGGGGTGCTGCGCTCTACCATCCATCTGGGAACACTTCCACCGGGATCAGAACGACTGATCATAATCCATTCCACGGGGTTCTCTTCAGGATCTTCCACTGGCATATTCGCGCTATCTATACTTCCTCTAGGTGTGTATTCCTCGCGATCTCCTGGTTTAACACCATCAGCGAGAGCAATCGTCTGTCCCCGTTTTCTTCCTTTGTGGTCAATTCGCCTCTTATCCTCCGACAGGTTTGGTACGCTCCAAACCCGCTTTAGCGCGGGCAGGACACACCCATCACGACGACTAATGTGTAGATTCTGCTCTACGGGAATCTCTCGGATGAATTCGACCGATTCGTATTGTCCACGCACGTATCCCTGGCGTTCAGCACACTCCGGATGGTCGATCAGTGGACGCGATACCATTGTGAACTGCCTGGACTTGGCTGAAGGGCTACCGCAGGGTTGGCTGGGCTGCGATAGATCTTCTGGGCTTGCCGAGGATGTCAGACAGGCAGTTACAAAATCTCTAGGAGCTGAAGGTCCGGGGAATTGCGCCGACAAGTGGTTCACTAGATCACTATTAACACGATCCCGGAAAAGAGAGGAGAAGAAAAGCACCTTCAATCCGACCAAGTTTACACCATTTCCTCTCAATTTGCCTCTCACGGCCGATACCTCTTACGTTCCCTCTCTCTTCCCTAACGCCTTTGCCATCACCCTGCTGAAACTCTCTCTCGAGACCGGTCCTAAATCTCTTGAATCCTATCCCGACATGCACACTCCTCCGAGCAAACCAAGTCCCCTTCCCATCCCTGGACTGTAATTTGAACACTCGGATTCCCAAGGGGTTCTCCTTCGCGGACAACTTGATGGGCCTCCATTCCATCTGCAACTCCTCTACTCCCCCGAGTCCAGTCGGAACCCCTTCTTCGCTCGGTGGCAAGGAAGAGATAAGAACTCTGGCATCACGAAGAGAGTTGGCCAAATAGCCTTCCAAGTCATCCTCACGTGGCAACGAGTCAACACTAGTTGGCGAGAGTGACTTAAGAGCCTCAACCAGAGCGGCCATGAAGCAAAGCTAAAAGATATCAAGGTTAGAAGTGGGAAGTGATCCTGAAGAGCAACTCTGCACAGCGAAGAACCAAAGGTTAAAAGAAGCGGAGATAAACAGGGCACTAGTCTAGAGCAGCGGTGGGAAGAAAGGGGGAAAGGGAGGGAAAGGGAAAAAGGGAGATTTTGGGGTTTTGATGGGGTCGAAATGTTTGCTTGGATTTCGCTGCGCAAGGCCCACTGCCACTCCCACCATGACGTTGGAAGCAAGTCATTGCCGTGTGGAGGCCGTGGTCTAAGCCACTCGTAGATAACTCAAGCCCCGCTTTTTCCCGGCGAGTTGAGGCTCAGATGGCCCTTAGCGGGGTTGCTCCGACACCATACCGATGCTTCACAATGTCATGGTCTATAATTTAATAATACAAGTATTAGACTATAACCTCAACCATGAAGTTGCCTTTTCCCTCTGAAAGCTATTTGCGCAGTGCGCGAGTAGCACTGCGCTTTAGTCTATCCTACACTCCTGTTCCCCCCTCCTCGTTAACGGTTAGATACCGATACTCGAGTACCGGTACTGTGGCGGGGTCTTGGCAACCACCATCACGTTCTACTCAAGCGCCGGTACGGTAACTTACTGGTACTGGCACTGCTTCGCTCCGTGTACTGGCCACACCAGGTATATTCTTTGTATTTTGGTTTTCTGAGATACAGTGGCGAGGTAATCGTACTCGAGTGCAGTGCCGGTAGTAATAGGTCAAATTTGAATACTTACCATTTGACATGACTTCCGTTCGGGTTAATCACCCCAGCCTAATCGGTGTACCACAGTACGAGTACTGTATAGTGCAAGTCTTTGGTGCCGGTGCCTCTGTCGTCGCCGAGACCTTGCCACAGCACCCCCCCCTCATCGCGAGGACTGCGAACAGGGGTCTATCAAATTCTGCAATGGGAGCCGCAGCTTACCCTCCGTCCTCCCCTTGAAATATCTTACCGCTACCGGTCACAGCACTGGAAGTCTCCCGAACATAAATCCCTCATCAGATTAGTCAAACTAACTCCGACTGGGCACTGGATACGGCTGTTGCCTGCAGTGTTTAGAGAGCCTCGCCGCAGAGTATATAGCTGCTCATGTCAGCAAGTGAAGTTTAATGTATGCAGACAAAAAATTTGCCTATGAGACTTGTGCTCGAGTATGCACGGAATATCCTAGATGGATCGGCTCGTCGATACCCGCACACGATAGACGGCCGCAAAGAGCAGAAACTTTTGGTGGCAAAGCAGGGATTATGTTGATCGATCACATAGCCTTTTGGAAGTTAGAAACCCAGACTAGTTGCATTGTTGCTTAATTTCTTCTAGAGGCGGGAATTGGAGATTATGAAGGGCTCTCAGGGTCGTAAGTAATCCCCATGGAACTGGTCTGTACTGGATCTGGGTTCCACGATTCCTACCCCACACCACCCAAGCACCCTCCCCCTGTTTGTAAGATAATCCATCTGCTATGCACTCCGAGTTGCTCATGTCAACCAGTAGTTGTTTTTTTTCACTAATACCGACTAACTTAGCTGCCAACTACCCCATAGGATCCTGTTGATCCTTTTTTCCGTCCTTTTTGACCATGTGCGAGTACGGGTATATCCTTCCGGCTCTTTCGATACACTGTTCGATCAATACCGAGTATCATCATGAACCCTGCTTTTTAGCTTATAATCAAGACGTTGCCTAGGCATTCAGTGTCTATCTACCGGGAATCCCACACCGGCAACCTCCGGAGGCAGGTCAACTTTTATTTACGAGACCACAGTTCTTCCGCCTGCCCCCGTACAAAGACGATGACCCCTACGCTATAGCACAAAGCCCAATAGGCTAGGGCAACTCAAGGCTACGCGCGGTAAGTCAACTAAATGTGCGCACGAGAGCCTAACATTCAAGGGGTTTCTGGTGTTGAGCTCGGCTTCCACCCGTTTCATACAGATGAAAAGGCTTCCCACGAGCAGCACTCTTTGAGCAGGTTTATGAACTGTTTGGCACGTCCACTCTTATAAATTCCGCTCCTTTTGACCGCCTTTAAGGCCAAATATCCATTAAAGCTTCCCGGTAAGCCACGGCTCTGACCCAATCCCCAACCCAAACATTGTTTATACCGGATATTCCGGTCCTGGCCTTGTGTTGGGATGGAAACAAAGATAAAAATCCACGCCAAAGACCTCCTCAACTCACTCCCCTATATCTCCTTTACGGTTCATTCTACGAGTAAAACATGGTCCCTACGTTACCCTACAACTCTCCCCTACCGTCTGCCAGTAATAATTGGTATCACCGGGCATCATGGCATCACCTCAACTTCCGACGCCAGATCCATCCGAGTGCATTTAGGGACGGCAACGAGGTTGGTCTACCAATACCGGTCTCGGATCGGCCTCTGTACTCGGCCCCTCTGCCCCCTCTGCCCCCTCTGCCCAGCCTGCCCTATTCGGGTATTGGTTGACGCAGGTATTCGTCTCGTGGTTGGTGCGGGTGAGGGTGTTCGAGGATTATCCTTGGTGGTAACGAGACAAGGGGCTCTACCAAGCTAGGGCTTGGGTGGCGAAATCTTAGATGATTGCCGAGGATTGTTACTAATTTTTTTTAGCCTGGAAAAATACAAAAATTTAATAGAAAGAAAGAAAGCCCCTTAAGGCTCATTACGGAGTGGGAGGAAAGGAATTCGCAGTCGGAGAAAGACCGGTGACAAGCCGAACTGAGGGAAACTGGGGAGATGCAATATTGAGGTTTTGGCGCTGCATTACTGACCTATCCGTATCGGTATCACCTGAGGCAAACTCCAAAGTCCGAGAGCCCTTTTGGCAAAAGCGAATCCTGTACACATAGTCTTTCCTACAAACCGACCTGGCACGGGGTCTGAGTTCTCGCGGGGGTGCTATTTTATCCCACCCTCGGCAGTTCCGAATACAAGAGAATATCGGAGTTCTCAATCGTGCATAGTGAACAAAGTTTAATGTGGGCTAGCGGAAAATCAAATGATATGATTGAAGGAGAAAAGGAATTGATAATAATGAGAATTGCTCCCAACTTCATTCACGCTTTAACCGAAAAAATGAGATTCGAAAATCTAGAAGTGAATAAACCAAAACGCAGACAAACCAAAGTCAATCTCCTATTTGCCATAGGTCTCTCTCCCCTTGCCCATGATATTTCGGCACGGAGTAGAGGAGCATCACCATGAGGAACGTTCTCCGGGGATTCCCCGGGATAAAATAAACACAGAGCTAACACTCCCAGTTCCGAAATCTGTATGTTGGCACAGTAGCCCATTTGACTGAGAAGAGTGTTCTGCCAACAGCCACATTATCGAAACCAAGGGGTCCACCAGGTATATTTCCCTGTCACGGGTGCAAAGGGCCCTTTCTCTTAGAGGATGTTTCTAGGCCTATAGCCTATCTATGGCCTATGTGAGTAATCATCTATGATGGCCAGCCCGGTATTCTATCTAAATCTCCAATTGTTGCTATCCTCTAAGTTATCCCATCTCTGGTACGTCTGTCGCCCTCTCTGTCCGCATTTTCCTTTCATCGTACTTATCCCCTATAGTAGTAACTCGCGTGGTCTCTCTGGAAGGATTTTGGCAGGCGGAAGATACCCAATGATAATTCAGAAATAGATCTTTGGGCAGAAAACTACCGTGAGTGGGTAGACCGGGTATCGATGGACACGATATGCCCACAATTCCCCAGACACTTCCCCCCACAGAAACACCGAAATGAGTCGACGAAGAAGCTACGTGGGCAGGGCGGGTAACTTTAACCAGGAGAAGAGCTATAGCATCCTCCAATTCTGGCCAGGGTCTCAACGAATAGTAGTGTGCGGTGCGTCGACGAAGCATTTGGCAAAGGAATCTCTGTATCGGTGCAGCAAACAGTACTAGTGAGTGCGAGTGACGGGCTATGATCACTGCATCATACCTATCCCAAAATACTGGTCACTCAACGAAGTTTGTGCCCGGGAACAAATATGGTATGCTTCGGTAGTGGTAGCACATAAACCCCGTTATTTTTTGGGCACGAGGAGGTATACTTACAATCTGGATCCAGTATATCCGCTGATAAACTAACATGGATTTGCTCTGCGGAGAAGGGAACGCTTGAACTAATGGGAAACCATAACAGACACAAATTGGGAGTATTGTCGATAATGGCTACAGGCTACAGTTAGTAGAGGGGTCGGTCTTAAAGACCGGTTCCCAAGATCATCTACCAGTAATCTCATGATCACACACAACGCGGATATTTGAAATAGATGTATGATCCTTCAACAAGTGTCACGGAAACTTCACCCCCCCCCCCAAACCGACCTTAATCTAATACTACCTCTTTCTATACAATTGGACTAATTACGGTAGACCGGACTCAATGTTTCGATCGTAACAGACAGCAAAGAATAAAACCTCATTGGGGGTACTTGACCATTCTAAAAAAAATCCGGAAATCTCCGTATGCCTTCGGCCTGGGAAGCACCAAGATTTCCGGATGCTTTTGGAATGGCCAGGTAATTGAAGCACGGGATATCTTACAGCTCAGGGTCCAAATGTGGCACTCCAAAAGAAAAAAGCGCAACGAATCACCCACACCAAGATCTCGAAGCCTAGCGAACTACTAGTACAAACTTCCCCTCGAGGAAAACCTGTCTAGTGGCCAACGAGCTACTACCTCACCAGCTCCCCCACTTTTACCCCCTGATTTCCACCAACCGGTTGGGAAGTTCCCTAAGCTGAACACCTATCAGCACCCTCAACCTCCCATTCTTCTCGTGACAACCTCCGGCCCATCTGCAATAACCTCCGACTCATCTGCAACCCCACTACCCATCGACCACCAAACAACCGTCTTACCCTTCCAATCCGCCGGTCTCCTTCAAATCAATGATGTCCACAATCGCAATAGATAAGTCCAACTTTCCTTATAGACCCCTCCCAGAATACCGCTCTGTAGCACACACGGCCAAGTGTCAGAGGTGATGATGTAAATGTACCCTTCTTACCCTAGTTCTGGCCTTTGAATTCTACAGGGCCGGCCGAATTCACTTCCTGTTCTTTCGGGAGTACGCTGAGGTGGTTCTTTGCGCGTTCGGAACCAGCTATAGCTCTCAGTCTGTCGGGGCCCAAGGCGGTGCTGACATCTGTTTTTGTGGTACTCTTGGGGAAGCCGAGGAAGTATTCCCCAGCATGTTTCTTATGCCCCTCTTTGTGCCCACGTTCGTGTTGCTAGAGCATTCATGAGTCGGGTGCTGCTGCTAGGGCGACGTCTATGGCGGATGCCTCCGGCGTAACGTCATCCGTGATTATGCTTGCTGGGACATTAAGTGCTCGGGAACCTGAGTGGGGTGGTGGAGAAATAGTGGCTTTGCTAGCCTAGCTGATACGTAGGAGGGTTATTGTTAGTTGCACGTTTGTAGGGACGCCCTTCAGGATAGAGTCATTGCCCTTATATCAGCCCCCTGCTACATCCGTAGGGGCGAGGATCTTTGCATTCGGAGTCCGAGAAGTTCCTGCCAGGGGACTATGCGGGAGATAATTGGGCCACTGAAAAAGGCTATTCCTGTAATAAAAGTACCCCCCTTGGTAAACGTGTATACATCAGGATGTAGTGATGCTAATAGAATCGGGGCTGCCAGCCCTGCAAGTTTGGGGCGCAGCGTATTCTCCGGAGATGGTGGGGTAGGAAGTCGTGCACTAGGAATATCAGTAAATATCCCATTATAAATGCCCCCCGAAATTTATACATCGCAATCCTATCCCAGCCATCAGCGATATAACAAATTGAAGAAAAGAAGCAGAAAAAGGATGGTTTCGTAAGTACGAGATTTTCATAAAAATGGTAGATAGTTCTCTCATTCATCTGTAGGATCTCCGGTAGCCAACTATTCTATATACCAAGCGTTCACAGCCTCACGGGTTCCTGCTCCAACTATTCCGTTCCATTCCTTTCCAACCATTCCGGGATTTCTTACCATTCGCATTCCATTCGGGTTATCAGGAAGCATGACAGCCATTTCTCACAACACAAATGATATCCATAATTGGCCTCGCCTTCTCCCACATCGCAATCTCAACCAGTCTCGTGGTCTTATCGTGGGTCGGGGTTGCGGCTTCCAATTCGCAGCCTCCCCCGCATCCGAAGCACCCATGACAGTACCTACAAGGTCGGCGACTGCTGTGTCCGCAGAGGGCTTTCCCTCTTTCTCAGGATCCTGTGGATGCCTTCCGGCCGGAGAGCTCACCGCAATTGCACCAAATCTCGAAATAAAATTGTATGCTTCCTGTTCAACCACTTCTCCAGGGCGCTTTTCCGGTGAGCCCATTAAATGGTTGTGGTTCCCGAGTACGCCTACTGTGGGTTTCCCTAAACCACGGGATTTGGTATCCATGAGAGCTAGTGGGGCTAGTGGGAAGAAGTATGTTCTTGACGGAGGGCATATGATCGAGAGGATTGTCGTTATAAAGACAGCCGGCGTGAGGATTTTTGAGAACCACACGAGATAGCATGCTTATCGGTATGTCAGAAGAGTAGCTCATGTATATGGTCTAGGGACGTGCGGCTTTTCTCCAGAATTTGTTCCAGGACCTCCACCACGCGATGTATTTAGTAGACGCTGCCATACCAACAATACACCATAATCAGATGCCAACCTTGAACGTCCTACAATAGCTGGAAAGGAGTGCATACTCACCAGTCATGTATAACCCCCCAACAAATCACCCTTGAAAATTCTTGTCTACGATAATAAGATCAAGACCTCCGCTAGGATCAACTGGGGTAACTTGAATGTAATATATTTGCGGACAGAATTGGCCCCTGGGCTCTCTCATTCCGAATAACCATCACAAATCTTGCCAAGCCTCCGAAAAAGGGTCCATAATTCCTCATTCAGTGGCCACCAACCAAGGGTTGGGGAACACGCTCTGGACCCTTATTCCATCCCAAGTCTCGATTTCAGGCTCCCAATGCCCTATCTAAGCAGCTCCCTTCTCCTCGCGATTTTCCAGCGCTAGTGCAAGACTCTCTGTTGGTGCCGCAATAGCTGATCCAGCCCCTTTCTTAAGCTGTTCCGAAATAGCAACGCCTACTCCGTCAATGAAGGAGACCACAGGCTATGGTGTAGCCTTCGCCATCTTTTGTTTCAATGGGGTAGATGTTCCGCGGTGTATCGATATACCAGAACTTTGAGGGAGGATAATTAATATCTGACATGGTAAGAAGGATTCGAGATTTGTTTTTGTAAAGAGATACTTCCAGCAAACACTAAAGACCCATCAGGGTTCCCTGTCTGTCTCACTCGGCGGTCGACCGACTCCTTTGTTTCTAGATTATCGATATATCCACTTTTGAACTATGGTTACTATCTCACTTTCAATCCTCTTCCGCTACTTTTGTGAGTCACCACTAGGAGCTTGACCCAACCCCTGTTCTTGGAGTACGGTAACGAGGACAAACTAAAGTCACCCATATAATAATTGCTATAGTATTTTATTCCGTATCACTTAACCCACCATATTTTACTTGTATGATACCGTATCGTACAAGAAAGTTCACTTGTCACTCATTCATACAAGTTCTACAAGTATCCTACTTGGACACATAATTTAGTGCCTTTTTGAACGACATTATCATGATATTCCAGAGATTGCACAGAATCAAGTCTAACACCACACTTGTACCCGTACTTGTACTTGTACCTTTCACATGAATCTAAGTCTACTGTTGCACGCAATACACCTTGCTTTGAACCTTCTCTCCTATGATACAGGGGAAAAATTCTACCAATAATATTTTTTTAATTAGGCACCACCAAAACAAAATCTGGGGGACATGGATCTCTCAATTTCTGTTCTGCGATCCATTGATCCCAAGCCTCTGGATCTCAATCTCGAGCACCCAAACAGGCTGTTGAAGAAATAGGTGCCCCACAGGCTCACTTTTTTAAGGCATTTCATCGCGCGCTGTGGGAAAATGAGGACTATATGCTCATGTCTCGGGGTTAAGGTCCTTTCCTCTGCGATGGTACTGCGTCAAAAAAAGGAACACGATCTCAACCCGGCAACCTGAGCACTAGTACTAGAATAATCCGATTGAAAGAGTGAGAAGTAACCTTTATTCTTGACTCAAAACACGTAGCAGGAAAGACAGAAGTAATTATACTAAAACATGTGACTCTAAAAAGTATCTCCCGCTCACCACACCGGCCCCCGGCCCCCCGCCCCCGGACAGCCCCCCAAAACAAAAAAAACGAAGGCACCGTACAGAGAATACCGTATCCGCCGCAATCTTGGATAACGGAAGAAACACATAACTAATTCCTCGCAACTTTCTACCTATGGCACCTTTGCCCTCGGGCACCTTCCTAATTAACAGCAGCGCGCCATCCCGGAATTACAAAACCTCGAAGTTTTAGAATAGCGCAGATGGCTGCTCGGATTATAGAGAACTCAGGGAATCCCATTCTCTTGATAGGAGCAACCGCCTTATTCCAACCCGCCCCTCTTCCTCCGCTTCTTGCAGTTCATCTCCAGCTTCTTCCTCGAACTTGTGCACAACACCACTAAAATTTTCCAAAAATAACTTTATACGATGAAGTAATAGAACGAGTGTCCCATCTCTATCGACCGACTGGATGGGGAAGACGCGATTCGTCAGAGCGCTATACACTCCTAGCATCAAGTTGTCTGGAAATTGCAACTCGCGGGCGAGCGGTTTAAGCTGGCGCAAAATCTTCGGACCGTTAGTTGTGCGTGGGTTTTTGAGAATCTCCTTGAAGGCATCTAGAAAGTCGAATATATTGATGAATACCTCGTCAAGAATCTAAAGCAATATGTATTAGTAGATCCCACAGCCCGTGACCTGATCTCCCGCAGAACGTACTATTCTTGCATCTTGCTTTCCCACATCTTGCTGTCCGTTGCCGTATAACCCGACAAGTACTTGCCAGGGCTTTAATCCGGTAACTTGGCAGAAATCATCGAGTAATGAATTGAATACCGTCTCTACAACCGCATAGAACTCATCGCGTAATGACTCGAATTCAATAGATCTTTTCCATTTCCGACGTTCCTCTTTGCTCATGGCATTTTCCCTCCCAATTTCAAGACACCGACTCTCCAACCACTCTTGTCTCTTGACATCAACCAGTCTCCTGAATTCAAGCTCGGGCGGGTCTCCCAGGTACATGTACCCAGGGCATTCATGATCGCTCAGCCAATCCGCTAGAAGATCTTCCTCTGGCGCCTCCGAACTTTCAGGACTTGTAGGCTCCCTCGCATCCAATTCCACCGCGTCATTAAATTCTCTCCTGACCCGTGAAAGTCTTGCTTTTCCCCACCCCCTCAGCCCAACAAGACGTTGAAATTCCGATTGCACCGGCTCATCCATGTCGTAGGTGAATAGTGAGTATTCGTATTTTCTGAAAAACTTTATGACTTCGATGCCAACCGAACTTCCCCTTAGATCCAGTTCTTGAGAGAGAGCAAGAAAGAATGCGGTTTCGTGATGTCTGATCTTCGAGGAGCCCCACTGCCGTGCCTCGCAGAGACGATCGAATTCCTCGAGCACAGGTATATCCGGGTCGTAGGTGTATCCTTCAAAGTTGAATTGTTCGAAAAAATGAGAAAGAGGATCCTGGTCCTGAGAGAGAGCAAGCAAGAACTCAGCTTTGCGGCATCTGATTTTCGAGGGGCCCCACTGCCGTGCCTCGCAGAGACGATCGAATTCTTTGTGCGCAGGTATATCCGGGTCATAGGTGTATCTTTCAAAGTTAAATTGTTCGAAAAAACGAGAAAGGGGATCCTGGACTTGAGAGAGAGCAAGCAAGAATTCAGCTTTGCGGCATCTGATCTTCGAAGGGCCCCACTGCCGTGCCTCGCAGAGACGATCGAATTCCTTGTGCGCAGGTATATCCGGGTCATAGGTGTATCTTTCAAAGTTAAATTGTTCGAAAAAATGAAAAAGGGGATCCTGCTCTTGAGAGAGAGCAAGCAAGAACTCAGCTTTGTGGCATCTGATCTTCGAGGAGCCCCACTGCCGTGCCTCGCAGAGACGATCGAATTCCTGGTGCGCAGGTATATCCGGGTCGTAAGTGTATCTTTCAAAGTTGAATTGTTCGAAAAATTGACAAAGGGGCTCAACTGGTGTCGGCATCGCTGCCAAAATGTGAGATCTCAATTCCGAATTATCTCCTTTGGAACCCAAGGCTTGGGGTTGCACACTAACAAAGTATTTCCGCTCGTGTAATCCTGTGAGAAGGCTGGTAGGATTTTTCTTGCGCAGTACTGCAGGTTACAGGGCAAAACTGTGGAGTGTAAAATACTACCGGTATTCTTCTACTAATATTCATCCGGAAAGCAGTGTGTACTCGTACAGTACTGTACAGCACTTGTCTGCCACCCATATATTAAGTAGGTAGTACTTTACCAGCCCCCACGGTGGGCCTAAATATTTCACCTAACCCTAGTTTTATTCCTGGAACGCCTTTTGGTGCTGTGCCAGCACCGCACAGCCACCGGCATAAGAACAATTACGGTAGCTCGATACTCGAGTATTCAGTGATTCAGGGACTTGGATGGCTTGCCATTTCATTGCGCCCTTAAAAAAAAAAAAAAAAAGAAAGCATGGCTTACCATTCTTTCCAGATCCAGGATTCGGAGGCGGGCAATGATATTTACTAACTTACGAGTATCATTGCTTGTGTGAGTGAGTCTGTTCTGGGGTCGGGGGAGTGGCTGCATGAAACGGGAGTGTGAGTTTGTACCTGAGATGGGACTTAGCCTGGAATAGAAACTCTGACCTCAAGACAAACTGTCGGAGCAAACGCAGCACAGCATCATACAAGTATGAGGATGGAGAGAAGAGTGGCAGCTGTTTACTTGGACATTTATAAAGTATTCGGACGCTCGCTGCAGAGACAGTTACTGATAATCTGAGAGTGTCCGAATACTTTATAAAAGGACAAGTGTGATATGATACCGCATTATGTGACAACCGCTGCCAAGACGGGAGGGGATTCGCGAGGCTGGAACAGACCGCATTGACATACCACACACGTACTCGTACGAGTAAGGGGAGCGGCGAGCGTGACGCTAATAGGTAGCCACAACGCCTGTCCAATTATTTTATCTAGGCGCTTTTATTTTTGTACTCGAGTAGAGTGCTCAAAAGCACAGGTTGTCACACGGCCGCCAGCGGCTAAGACGCACAAGGAACAACACTTAGTTTCACCTTAAGCAATCTTTCGCATAATATTTATTCGCCTCGTGTCGTAATGGGTCTGGCAGCCGCTGCGGATATGTGCCGTGCACCACGAGTCCTAATCTAGAGACAACCGACCAGTATTGGAATGCCGCCACAATTCAGACTTGAAAGGGCTCCACTTAGTCAGATGCAGTACCGCAAAGGAAAGAGTCGTATCATGAAGGATCTCAGACCACAATCGCAACTTAACCTTCAATTTCACGCACTGGTCGGTACTCCCTGCAGAGTGGGGCTAATGGAGGTTGCTGTACGGTACAAGTGAGATCACCATGAGTGAAGCGCAAATGAGCACTGGCAGGAGAAATGGCAACCTCGACATTCAAGAGAGGTCCTGGCCAAAGACATACCAGAAGATATATTTATATATACCGGTAACCTATCTCCAAGGCAACTGGCGTCTTTGGAAACCAAATGTGCCAACGAGCCACAGCGAATGAACTGAATGCATAGAGACATTCCGGCAATGACAGGAACTCGGTAGAAACTCTGGAAAAGCAAGGGAAAATTTGCCACCATCACACCCCACAATCATGCCGGACAAGTGGGAGCCATACCAAAATCCAATCCCTAACGGTCTCTTTGGATAACCGTTCCCTTCCGTTGCCTCATGCAAATTAACCGTTTACTTCCGTTTGACGATCGTTTTTACAGTACAAACGGTCTCAAAACGGAACGGAACGGTTGTATCCAAATGGACCCAAACTCAATGCTTTATGCTAAACGGGATATGGTCCTCACCGGGCGCACGACGAAACTGGGCGGGTGAGGAACAGGGGTATTTTATGGGCAAAAAGTGAATTCGGCAAGGCTGTGTAACAAAAATTTCCTCGCTAATGATCCCTGTTCGTCACCCGCCCTGTTTCGCCGTGCCCCCCAGTGAAAAATGCAGCATCAAACAATAGATTTAACCAAACACCTGGTACTGGATGTCCAATGCCACCCTGTATAAAGAAAACGAAACCAATGCCACTACCCTATGGGGTTTTTAGACCATACCTTTTGGTGCTTACCAGTTGTCATGGGCTTCCCTGTAATTAAAAATCCTACGCACTTATGTCCTTCCCGGCTCGCAAGTATCATATCATCATGACATTGTTATCATAAAATAAGAACGCCACTACCCTATGCCTAAGAATAGGATGTGAAAACAGCCACCTGTAATGCAGGGCTCAATTGCCTGATACCCCATAGATAATTTCTGCTTCATGCAACATCACTTGACGCCTTTTTGGACCAAGTGTCATCATCGGTGATCACTCGCAAGCCGTGGAAAGGAACCCTTGGCGGCGTCGGAATGTGGTGGAAGTACGCTCGGCCAGCTCGGAACATGTGGTGGCATCAGGGCGCTCCTGTGCGTGAGTGTAGAGTCCTCTATGGTATATACAGCGATAGAACAAAATAGGCAACCAAAGTAGGCAACCAAAAATCCCCACTGGCGATCTATATCTGCCCATAACTTCGCATACGGTAAGTACTCTATTAGAAGAAAATGAGCTAGAACGTTGGAATTCCCCTTCTTGACTAAGTGAGGGGAAATCACTGCAAACTCTGCCCTCAGCTGAGACAAAAGAAAAGGAATACACACAGCCCATTGCTAGGAGAGGCAAGTACAACGCCCTAGCACACTCTTCTTCTGTTCGAGTTTTTACGGTGCTCCTCCTTTACTTTATATCCGATCTCCAACACGCGATACTCATATGACGAGACACAACTCGCGGTATACCAGGAGCTCCTCCCACCATGGTATATCATGTTTGTCCTACCCCTTCTTTGTGTGATGATGATTCCGGCGTTGAGTCATCACATTCACCGAAAATCCTGACACTGCCATGACCACCACCGTCCTTACCATAATTGCCACGATAAGAGCTCAATCGGCAGCACTCTCGGACAACATATGTATCCTAGCTGGTGCTTTGTGTATGAAATGACTTGTTCCCAGAAAGGTCCCATCATATATGGATTCCGCAGGGCGCCGTGGCGATATCTGTTGAAATTTCCTATTTATTCATTTCATAAGTATATTTCTTTTAAATAACTTGTATTTCTCTGCTTAGTTATATTTATGGTTTACCTATAGATCATGAATAGTACTATAGCTAGAGCATATATAATGGGTATTTCATTTATATTTCATGATAACGATGGGATAATTAGATATATATTTTCTTATTGCATGTGCTAGATGTTTCAGTTATTTTCATTAATGTACTGTGACCTTTTCAGAAGGTGCATTGCATGTTGATTTTCTGCTTAAAATCTCTCACACTATTATAGTTTATATATATTTTATTTGGGATTTTCTTGGCAGTCTTTTGGGATCAAACTTGTTCACACTTATGTTTCTTGCAAGATTTTGTAATTTATTTCTTTTCTTCACTTAAGTATGCACACCTGTATATATAGTTGGTTACCGCTCCAAGTGTTAGAAAGAATTAAGGACAAGAACTACTACCAATCTGCTTTCCTACTACCATCCTCCTCGTCCAAGTGTGTACACAGTATTTCTTTAATACAGTGCCATATTCTCGTACTCAATCTATTAACATTGTGCCGCTACATATAAATTCAATAATATCTAATGCTAGATTTATTATTTACATAGAATACAACACAATCTCAAACAAACCATATCAGTATTTCTCCTCCATTCATTGGAAAGCTGCCAAGTATCTGCACAGAGAGACCTAAATGTCAGCCTCTGGAAACACCAATGTCCTCACAAACAGGTTCTCAAACCCCTGAAGAATGCCAGGCCTTTGCTTTACGGGCCAGAATTTCACTCCTGCATTCTAAGGAAGGGGGTTCATTATATGACAGAATGCTCCTCATCAGTACACACCCACAACACCTACCAGAAAGCCATCCCACTAATGTAAACATGCACAAACAACTCAGACAACTCTTCACATGCCAATAAATCTCCTTGCAATCTCACTCACAATGTAGAAAATAAGTTACAAACTGTACAAAACCGATAATGAAGCAGGTAGAAATTGATATGCTGAGAAAAGATCCATCCAAGAATCCTGAGGGATGAGAATATGACTGCCGCTGGGGTTGAGTTAAGGCTGAGCAGACAATTTGTACAAGTACTTGGGTACGAGAGTGCACGATTTCGTGCTATGACGCGACTGGGTAGATCGCGGGTAGAAAAGGTTGGTATTGAATCTCTTCCTGTATTTTCAAGCACCACTCTTGTCACGAATGTGGCTTAGCGAGGAAAAGGTTTTCACATGACTCATAGTTATGAGTCATAGGTATGTTATGTTTCGCACATGACCTTATTAGAGGTCATGGGTTTCGCGCATGTGACCACTTCAGTCATATGATAGGGTTATGATGATATGTTATATTTCGCACACGGCCTCATTAGAGGTCATGGGTTTCGCGCATATGACTACTTTGGTCATATGACTAGTTTATAATGTTTTATGGGACTCACGAGTTGTGAGTCATATGTGGCGTGTGACTTGAGGTATGAGTCACAAGTGCGTGAAGGACAACTATATAAGAATGACATTAGGTCCGAGTAGATAGGCTCTTCACACTTCATTCTAAGTTATTTCCTGACTTATTACTTTATGCTTTTACGAATAAAAACCATTACGCTCTTTACGAATACCTACCTACGAGGCGAGGACTCGGTGATAAGAGTCGAGTTGAAGAAAGAGTACGACAGGCAATAAGGATCAGAGACACGAGAGTCACTCCCACCTTATCGTAGGCATGGGCCTAAGAACTATCGTCGAGAGAGAATGAGAGAAGTCTCGTCTACCCGTTGCTGAGAACTGATACCGGTTAGGGATCATAACATTACAAAGCATCACTTACAGCGATGCTTGGACGATACCAAGACAGACTATACCTTTGAGGACCAGTCCTTGGAGCTACCCGAGGTAGCAGACGAGTTACAACGAACGGGATCGCAACTCGGACGAACCCCGAGCCTGACGACACCGGAGGAACGATCAACATACGCGGAGTCAAGCTTAGAGGAAGAAGACAAGAGAATGGAAGGACCAGGACCAAATGAATGGGGAGGGGCTGGCCCTGCACCAGGCCCTGCACCGGAGGCAGCACCGGAGCTGAGCTGCGAACAGATGGCGCAACTGCTGGGGTTATTGGGACAACATCGACCCAATGTCAAACAATGGGAGACATACGCGGGAAACAGACACCAGCTTTGAAACTGGATGGCTGAATTGACGATTTACTTTCGGACTACGGGATGGCAAGAAGGACATGATGTGGAAAAGATCGTCTATATTTCAAGTCTCTTGAGGGGAGATGCCAGCAAATGGCTTACGCCATATACGGAAGGAAACAAACCAAGATGATGGAGGAGCTGGGAAGAATTCAAGGAAGCGATCAAACAGCAATTCGGAGAAGTGGACCCAAGAGGTGCAGTCAGGATCCACATCATAAACATGGAGCAAGGGTCCCGCCCCATGACAGAATATTGGAATGAGTTCAGACTCCACCAAACAGAAGCGCTATTGGACGATGCGATCGCATCGCAGTACCTAGACGGAGGCAGGACGGAAAGATTACAGACAGAATTCCAACACTTCGACGCCGAAACTACCACAGTCGATGAATTGGCCGCATGGGCCATCAAAAAGGAAACTCATCTGGCAATCCTAAGGAACCTGAAAGAGGACAAACGCGGAAGGACAAAGGAAATGCCAGTACCAAGGAACACGGATAAAACGTTAAGACCGATACCACAAGCCTACGAAGGAAACTTCAAACCTACGGTTGATCGAGAGGTGGAAATGAACAAGGCCCAAACTAGGAGGCCCCTCAACCTATCCAATACGGAATACAAAAAGTGGAGAGAGCAGGGTCTCTGCTTAAGATGCGGCGAGAAGGGACATCAAATCAGGGAATGCCGCAACTGAGCAGGCAACGGACAAAAGACGATGACACCCGCCCAAGGCAACAACTGGGTCTGGCAGCAAAAGAGAACCAACTGGAGGGAGATGACCACGGAAGAGGATAAACCGGAAAAAGAAGACGGTCCCCAGTAAGAGATGGTCTGGTGGACAAGATGGGGAGGAAAACCAAGGGGAAGGAGGAGACGAAGACAGACGGAACGAAAAAGATCACCATGGCAAATTACTAGATGATATTACTGGAAGAAGAAGAAGATCATATTATGATCAAAACGACACTATACGACAGGAAAAGGAAAGCTACTACGATACACATGATGCACGACTCAGGAGCCACAGAAGATTTCATCGACAAAGAAATCTGCGACAAATACAACTACCCCCTGATACGGACTAGAAAGAGAAGAGAGGTTTATCAAGCAGACAGAAAGCCCAGCACTATGGGACCGATAACCCATACAGTGAAAGTACCTATGGCCATTGGTAGCCATAGGGAAGAGGCAACCTTCCAGGTAGCGAACCTGAAGAACCACGAGCTAGTCCTAGGGATGCCGTGGTTACGACAACACAATCCCACAATCGACTGGGACAACAACAAGATTATATTCGCTAGCGAACGATGCACGACAGGATGTCTCAACAGTTCGCCAGTGGTGTATATGACACCAGAAAGAGAGGCACAAGAAGCGAACCTGAAGGCACGATTCGACCAACTCAGAGAAGAACTGGATCGAAGAATCAAATTCAAGAAGTTGCACGAGAAGGCACTGGGACCAACCAAGGGCTCCAGACAAGTGGCAGGTCATGACCTATATGTCGACCAAGACAAAACATTCCAAGCAAGGGGTCAAGAGACGATATCAACCGGAATAGCGATAGGATTACCTCATAGTACCTATGGACGGATAGCACTAGGCAGCGGACTAGCAGTCAATAAACGACTCATTATCAATACAGGGGTTATCGACGCCGACTACACTAGAGAGGTCAAGGTGGTCCTCGCCAATCTAGGAGATATCGACCAAGAGATTCGACAAGGAGACAGGATCGCACAGCTGATCATCGAAAGGATCAACGATGAAGAGATGCATGAAGTACAAGAACTTCATGACACCAAGAGAGGAACGAAAGGCTTCGGTAGCACAGAAAGCCCGAAGACTAAGAGAGAAGAAATGGCACAGATTCGAGAAATATCAGCCCACGTATTTGGCAGATATTACAAGAGAGGAGACCTTACCGGAATCCTCAAATGAAATCCACGAGAAGAAAAGCTGAAATTGGAACGAATGAAGATCAGCACCGAACTGGCAATACAACAAAAGCAGCAACGAAAAGAAAAGGAGTGGTACGACATAATACCGCAAGAATATCACCAGTTTACGAACATATTCCAGGAAAAGGAAGCGGACAAACCACCACCAAGAAGGCCAGGAGTGGACCACGAAATCCACATCGAAAAAGACGGGAAAACCAAAGTAAACAAAAAGATTCCATACCAAATACTCTACCCCCTAGGGGAACAGGAATTGGAAGAATTAAGAGGATATATTCAGCAGAATATGAGGAGAGGATGGATACGGCATTCGTTTGCATCAGCAGGATCACCAATCTTATTCGTCAAGAAAAAGGAGGGAAAGATGAGATTATGCGTGGACTACCGAGGACTCAACTTGGTAACGAAGAAAGACCGGCACCCATTACCGTTAATAGGGGAAGCCCTGGATCGGTTAAGGGCGGCGAAATACTTTACCAAACTGGATATCAAGGATGCCTATCACAACATACGGATAAAAGAAGGAGACGAATGGAAGACAATGTTCACAATGAGATACGGGGTGTACGAATACTTAGTTGTGCCGTTCGCGCTAACCAATGTGCCGGCATCATTTCAATGATGGATAAACCAGGTACTCAACAAGTTCCTGGATATATGCTGCATAGTCTATCTAGATGATGTACTCATATATTCGGAAAACCTGGAGCAACACAGCAATGACGTCAGCAACATCTTGAACAAAATTCAAAAATCGGGGATGAAAATCAAACCATCCGAATGCGAATTCCACCAGAAGGAAATTGAGTACCTAGGATTTATCATCAATGGAAATGGAGTCCAAGTGGACCCAGTCAAGACAGCAGCTATATGGGACTGGGCGAAACCAAACAACAAGACCGACATCCTATGTTTCACGGGATTTTGCAACTTCTACTGCAGGTTTATCGAAGGTTTCAGCCAAATGGCAAAACCCCTTTATAACCTAACGAAGAAAGACACCAAATGGGAATGGGGAGAAAAGGAACAACAAGCTTACAACGATATACGAACCAAACTCACAACGGCACCAATACTGGTGCATTTTGACCCACCAAGGGAAACAACTATTGAGACAGATGCATCCAAGTATGTCTGTTCGGGGATCTTATCCCAGAAATGCAAAGACGGAAAATGGCGCCCAGTGGGCTAACGATCGAAGACGATGACACCGGCAGAATGCAGCTACGATGTCGCTGACAAAGAACTATTAGCCATAGTTCAAGTACTAAAGGAGTGGAGATGATACATACAGATCAATGACCACCAGGTCAGAGTTCTCACAGACTACAAGAACCTAATTTCCTTCATGACCACGAAGGAACTGAAAGATAGGCAGATCCGATGGATGGAAAGCCTCAGCAAGTACAACTTCAAAATCGAATACCGACGAGGAAAAGAAGGAGGGAAACCTGGCGCCTTAACCAGGATCGCAAGCTACAAACTACAAGACAAAGAAGACGAAAGAATCAAAGAGAAAAATCGGGTTCTGCTCCTGAAGGAATACTTTGAGGCTATGGAGGCAACCGAAATCCAGGAAGAGGACGACAAAGAATTACGAAAAGCTATCGAGGAAGAGAACGAGTTCCAAGAAATAAGGAAAAACCTGGAGAAGGGAGACAAGGAAAGAAAAGGAGTGGCCTTAGGCCTATGCAAATGGAAGGACCACTGTATGTGGTACGACAGAAAGATATGGATACCAGAAGACGAAAAAGATAAGAACGAACCTTATCAAGAAACACCATGACGACAAACCGGCAAGACACAGAGGAATGGCTAAAACAACGGAGCTGATCATGCGGAAATACTACTGGCCGGGATTAAGGGAATCAGTCAAATGATATGTCAAGAATTGCGATATTTGCCAAAGTACAAAAGTGGTGCGGCACGCACCATATGGGCTGCTAAAACCCAACGAAGCACCAGAGAAACCATGGGCCTCCATATCTATGGATTTCATAACGGACTTACCTAAGGCCAGTGGACATGACTCCATCATGGTCGTGGTGGATTGCCTGACCAAAATAAGTCATTTCATACCTACAACAATGGATATGATGAGACGGCAGTTCGCAACAACATTCATCAAAGAAATCTTTTGACTACATGGACTACCGAAAGACATCATCACAGACCGAGGATCCATATTCACATCAGGAATGTGGAAGGAGATCATGGAAGAACTCGGGATGAAAAGGGAACTTTTGATGGCATTCCATCCACAGATGGATGGGCAGACGGAACGAACGAACCGCATATTAGAACAATATCTACGAGCATATATCAACTATCAGGAGGACAACTGGGACGAACTACTGCCAATAGCGGAATTCGCATACAACAACGGAAGACAAGAAACAATTAAGATGACGCCCTTTCACGTAAACTATGGTCTTGACCCAGAATATCAGGCCATAGGTCATACGACCAAAGGACTGATAACGGACAAAGAAGATATGAGTCAATTACACGATACTCTATAAACAGAAATAACAACAGCACAATTACGACAAAAAGAAAACTATGATCAATACAGAAATCCCGATCCACACCTACAACAAGGCGATAAGGTGTGGTTACTACCAAGGAATATATGAACAACGAGGCAGTCAAAGAAATTGGATTACAAGAAAATGGGACCATTCGAGATAACGAAAAGGATAGGAAAACGAGCATATAAACTCGACCTTCCCCCGTCCATGAAGATACACAACACATTCCCCATCTCGCTTTTGGAACTCTATGAAGACAACAAGCTTCTTTCGCAAATGATCACACCTCTCCCGCCTATCGAATTAGAGAAAGAACTGGAGTACGAACTCAAAGAAATAATTGACTCCCACCTATACCACGGTAACCTTCAATACCGTGCTAAGTGGACTGGTTATTCTCCCGAACACGATCAAGAGTGGTACTCAGCTACCAACTTCACAAACGCTCAAGACGCCCTCAACCTCTTCCCACAATGCTACCCACAGAAGCCGTCAACCGAGCGTCGAGAACATTCCGGAAGGTTCTGAATTGGTGGGTAGCCCCACAAGCCCTCCACCCGATGCGGCCAAGTGGGCCGCAGCTGATGAAGAAGTCAGAATCAAGAAGGAAAAGGAGGAAACTACTATTGAGGCCAAGTGGGGCCAGGTAGTCAAAGACAACGAGAAGAACTATGCCGTCTATCACTGGACGGCATGCATGGACGACAGGTGCCCACTGTACCTAGGTGGAAAACAACGAAGCAACTTCTTTCGAAGCAAGAGATCGGTGACCCGCCAGTCACCACCAGCCTCCCCGATCCAAACTGAGTGGGCAACATGACCACAACCTCCGCCCACCGGCCCCTCACACCAGAAGATCTCCTGGCAGAACTGTGTATGCAGACACTGCCTCCACCACGGAAGACAACAATGTGAAGCGAAGCAGGTTCTGCGGACGGAGCCTAAGGAGGGGGAGGATACAAAAACCTTTGTGTCCAAGGAAGAACTGCGCAGAACAACCGAGCGGTGGCGATAGGAAAACGATTGGCTAGGAGAGGAAACGAAGCAACAACTGGAAACGATCAGTCATCCGGAGAAGGAAGGGGGGACATACCGGCAGATGATGGAAGGGTCAAGGAGGGGGGTAGATATAGTCCGGGCCTGCTACAACGACAACATAGCGCAAGCAGACAAAGTGCAACGGAAGGAAAAGCTCAAAAGGAGAGCCATCATCGACGAGATGCGCGGATTCTGCCGCGAAGCAAATGACAACGCGAAACGCCTGAGAAGGTTCGTGGACCGCCTCTACGATGAGAGATTCTAAGCTCGAAGGGACTCGAGCTTAGGGAGGGAGGAGCTAATGTCACGAATGTGGCTTAGCGAGGAAAAGGTTTTCATATGACTCACAGTTATGAGTCATAGGTAGGTTATGTTTCGCACATGACCTCATTAGAGGTCATGGGTTTCGCGCATGTGACCACTACGGTCATATGATAGGGTTATGATGATATGTTATGTTTCGCACACGACCTCATTAGAGGTCATGGGTTTCACGCATGTGACCACTTTGATCATATGACTAGTTTATGATGTTTTATATGACTCACGAGTTGTGCGTCATATGTGGCATGTGACTTGAGGTATTAGTCACAAGAGCGTGAAGGGCAACTATATAAGGAGGACATTAGGTCCGAGTAGATACGCCATCCTCCGTCTCCTCTACACACCCGGCGATTGAAATCAACCCTCAACGCTAGGTATTCACGAACCATCCACC